>CANSNZ010000005.1:0-382500 GCA_947646795.1 Beta lomatogona
ATATTTAAATTATAACCGTAGGCTTACCTAAACTATATTATAAAATACTTTCACTTTTACTTTATATTTTCTTATTTATAGCAAAATAACCCCAAAAATACGGAGTATTGCAGGCTTCCCCCCTTAAAGGGAAGTTTCGTCCCGAAACTTTGAGGTAGCAGGTCTTAAAAGCGAACTTTTGCACTTCTAAGTCCCAAAACTTCACAAGCGTTTTTTATTTTTCGCAAGTCACATAAGCAATTATACACATAAAAAACAATTTAAAAAATTTTGGGGGGCGCGATATTCTATTGCATTCTTCCCTTTAAAAAGAAAAGTTACGTCCTCGTAACTTTCTGCCTACCAATTAAAAACATGTGGCTTCTTTAATATTCCTCCACAACACCTTCACGATTTTGACGTCCTTATTTCTCGTACTACGCACCTTGTAGTCTAGGATCTTGATGGGTTTCTCCTCATAGGACAAGGTTTCGTCTAACTTGACGTTTTCAAGTTCTAGGACATGCGACTCGTCAGGTACGTATTTTCGGAGTTGGGATACGTGAAACACGTTGTGAACCCTTTCTAACTCGTTTGGCAATTCTAAGCGATAAGCCACTTTGCCTACTCTCGCCAAAATCTCATATGGTCCTATGAACTTAGGGCTTAGTTTTCCATTCTTCCCAACTCGCATCACTCCTTTCATTGGAGACACCTTCAGCAGCACTTTTTCACCAACTTCATAGTTATCTTCCCTTCGCTTCTGATCCGCATAGGACTTCTGCCTGTCCTGTGCAGTCCTAATCTTGTCTTGAATGACTCGCACTTGATCAACAGTCTCTTGAATCATTTCCGGACCTAACACCACCGTCTCACTAATATCGTTCCAGCACAAAGGACTGCGACACTTTCTCCCATACAACGCTTCAAATGGAGCCATTTTGATACTAGCATGATAACTGTTGTTGTATGAGAACTCTATGAGGTCTAAATGGTCTTCCCATGATCCCTGGTATTCTAAGGCACAAGCTCTTAACATGTCTTCCAATGACCCAAAAATGACACCTTTTCTAACCAAAACTCATACTTTGAAAACTTTGCATACAGTTGGTTCTCCCTAAGTGTCTGTAAAATAAGCCTCAAACGTCCCTCATGTTCCTCCTTGCTCCTTGAATAGATCAATATATCGTCTATGAACACGACTACGAATTTATCGAGGTAGGGTCGAAAAATCCTATTCATGAGGTCCATAAAAACAGCAGGTGCATTGGTTAACCCAAAAGGCATGACGGTAAACTCATAGTGTCCATACCTAGTCCTGAAGGCAGTTTTAGGTATATCTTGATCAACAATCCTCAACTGATGGTAACCAGACCTTAAATCTATTTTGGAGAACATCCCTGCACCCTGAAGTTGGTCAAACAAGTTATCCATCCTAGGTAATGGATATTTGTTTTTCACAGTGACATTATTCAACTCACAGTAGTCTATATACAACCTCAAACTACCATCCTTCTTCTTCACAAATAAGACCGGGGCTCCCCATGGTGACATACTAGGTCTAATTTACCCCTTCTCTAGTAATTCTTCTAACTGGTTCTTCAACTCGTTCATTTCTGCTGGAGCCATTCGGTATGGGGCTTTTGAGATAGGTCCAGTTCCAGGTACTAAGTCAACAGTGAACTCTACATCCCTCCTTGGCGGCATACCAGGTATTTCTTCAGGAAAAACATCCTGAAATTCGATGACTATAGGCACATCCTCAGGTTTCAATGGATCATCCTCAACCCTTCTCACATAACACATAAAGCGAGGCCATCCTTTGTCTATATAACCCTTAAGTTGCAAGGCATTGATTACCTTAAACCCAGGTTCTCGAGGTATTCTCCTATATGACACCCTTTTTCCCGAAGGATCTCTCAAATCCACTTTCTGTGCATCACATCCTATCTTAGCCTTGTACTTCCCAAGCCAGTCCATCCCCAAAATGACGTCTAGGTTCGATAAGTTAAACTCTATTAGGTCGGAAGGAAAGAAGCCCTCCCCTATTTTCAATGAGACATTCAGGAATTTCTTAGAGCAATTAATAGTATTCCCAGACGGAATAATTATAGGCATAGAAATTGACTCGGACTCAACCAGTGCTAGAGTTCTAACAGTTTTATGGCCAATAAAAGACAAAGATGCTCCAGAATCGAACAATACTTTAACAGGAATTGAGTTAATAGAGAAAATACCAGTAACAACATCTCTACGAGCTTCTTCTTCACTAGCTGTCATCATATACAGCTTCCCTTTGCCCTTATTATCATTGTTGTTGGTCACATGATTCCCAGATGGTGCCTGATTATTTGCATTAGTTGGTGGTTTGGAGTAATTAGAGTTCCCTGACCCATTGTATGCACTTCCACCATTCCCATTCCCATTCCTAGGCTTGTCTCCATAGTTCCCTTTCTTTTGACCATTGGGGTTGACCTTATTCTTTGAGTAGCACTCATACGCCCTATGCCCCAATTTTCCACATTCACGACACTCCACCTTATTACCCTCGCAATCTCGCCCAGGATGGTTGTTTGGGCACTTCTTACACCTGTACACATGCTCAGGTCTGCGGTTGTTGGTGTTATTGTTGCGGTTATTGTTATTGTGTTGAGTGTTGTTGTTGGGTCCCTTACCAAAGTTTCTTTGGGAGGTTCGATTGTTTTGGTTCCCATGGTGTTTCTTTTCAAACCTTTGAACCTCGGGGTTTGGATTCTCCTTTCGCTTCTCACCTTGTTTACCCCCTCCTCTCGTTTCCTTATGGCATATAGGTGGGCAGCTTTGCCAAAGACGTGGTACAACGAGATGAAAGTATCTCCCCCCAGTCTCCCTTGTAGGTCAAGGGTGAGCCCTAATTCAAAACGTGAGGCCTTAGCTTCCTCAGTAGGGGCAATTTCAGGAGCAAATCTCATCAACTCAATGAATTTGCGATAATACTCCTCAACAGACAGGTTCCCTTGTTCTAGCATCATAAACTCTTGGGCTTTCTGCTTCTTAAGGTATGGAGGGTAATACTTATCCCTTAGGGCTTTCTTGAAGGTTTCCCACCCAAAGTCATGTTGTTTAAGGAGGTTGTCCTTAGCTTGGGTCCACCAAAAGTGGGCATCCCCTTGTAGGTAATAGCTTGCTAAGGGCACAGTCTTATCATCTGGATAGGAGAGGGTAAAGAACAGTTTATCAAACTCCCCAACCCAGTTTTCCAATTCCTCGGATCCCTCTTTTCCATTCAGTACTGGTGGGTTTCTACGGGCAACCTTTTCAGACAAGTCCCCATCCCGGTTATGACCCTGGGCTAGGTTAGCTGTGATCTGCACTAGATCACGAACCGATTGCTCGACATTCAGAGAGGTATCAGGCGTACCGCCTTGACGAACCATTCTGCGCTGAAAAATGACACAACGGCTGTTTCAGCGATATGCACATAGTCGTTTATTTATTTAACTACTACACATTGGCACGTTTATATAACACATTTTTATTGCGAACAATCATTAAGTCTCTATTGACTTGGAATATAAACATCTCAAATAAGACGTTACATCAAATAAAATAATAAAACTGTTGTATTATTATTGAAAAGGGTAAAATTTATTGTTTCCATGGAAAACATAATATGAATAAATAAAGTAATAAAAGAATACTAATTTTGCTACTTGGCATGCAAGCCTTATTAAAACTGAAATAAACGAATAAAATAATATTCTAATCCTAATTATATAATCAAAAGAAACTAGGGACTATAATGGTGAGCTTCGTCATCCGAATTAGGATTTTCTATTCCTTCTTCCAAGTCAACTTCGTCCTCAGAAGACTCGCCATCCTCTATAGGTTCATCTTCCTCCAGAGGTTCTTCCTCCAGAGGTTCTTCATCCAGAGGTTCTTCTTCTATGGGCTCTTCTTCTGCTTCTTCTTCGAGGTCATTTTCCTCAATCGGATCCTCCTCAGCAGGCTCATTCTCATTAGGATCTCCCTCTTCAGCAGGCTCATTCTCATTAGGATCTCGCTCTTCAGCAGGCTCATTTTCTAAGTCAAGTATAGGTTCAACATTATCTTCCCCAATCACTGCGATGAATGTCCTATTATTCCCCTCATCATCGGAAATGTAGGTAACAGTTCTGAGGTTTGACGCTATGTGGTAGTCCTCGGGTATGAACTCATGCTCAAAAGTTTGGTACCTAGCTCTTTTTGCAGCTCTAAAGGACGCTTGCGGCTCAGATTTAACTCTAGGGTTCTCAGAATTCACATTAATTCCCGAACTTTCCCCCGCATGATAGGTTCCTTGAACTAAAGGTGATGAGGTAGAGGGCTCCCAACTTCTTTTCTCACGAATTCTCCATTCATTTTCATAGTATTTAAGATCAGTAATGAAATGTTCTACAGTAGGAAGGTATTGGTTCCAGTAAGTGTGTTTGACCCTATTAAAATTTTCATTTTCTGACCATATATCCCCATATATACGGTGTACGAAAAGGTAAGGTTCCTCCTTAGGGACGTACTACAGCATAAAATATATTTTCTCCATTTCAGTCTTTAGTCTAGTATCTCCCTGTAAGGTCCTATACTCCATAGCAGCTTTCATCTTATGGGCCCAGATGTCCCAATCTTCCGTTATTCGGTGTTTCATCAAGTATTCCTTAGGACCTATGTCGTAAACCATCTGCGAATTTAAAGAAAGAAAATAGTCTAAGTTTTATAAATTTAAGGTTTTTAAGTATACATTATATATAAACATATATAAGAGGTAAAACGTTTATGTTCAATTTTAGAATTCCAAGTTCAAAAATATTGATAACAATTTATATGATTCTTTCCTAATATATTCGAAACAAGGTTTTAGTTCAATACCTTTTTTTTTTTAAACATCTTTGGAATATTATATTAATTCGAAATTTTAGGAAATAAAATATTTTACTATCGAATTTTAGTGCTTTTAACCACTATCTACGTACCTATCCTTGTACATCCTCCTACTCTATTCACATTTCAAAGATTTCAAAGAACCTTTCACCAATTCAATCAAACAAGCCATACTATATTTCATATAATCAGTATTTGCATGCTTTCTATAAACATATCAGACAAGTAAAGGCAAGAAAGGCATTACAAATAAAATCATTCCTATGATTTAATGCACGCAAAAGTAATCTATATGCTCTTATCCCATACTACCCATTTTAAAAGCTTTTAAAACATCTTTGAAAATAGGAACTTTTGGCTCTGATGACCAGTTTTGTAACACCCCCAAATTCCATACACGTCTAAGCTACGTTGCATCGACTTTGGGAGTGTTACCGCCGCGGTGAAACGCAAGGCATAATAAAATCAAAACGTTACAACTCCTTATTAAGAAAACTACATTGCAGCGGAAATAAAATGTTTACTTTAACTACAACTCGGGAATCACCAAGGACCCCTTTTTATTCAAACTACAAACTAATTAAGTAAATCATAATAGTCTTATAATGCTTATTTTAAAACACTTTAAAGTTTCAAGACCAAGATCTATCCCCCGTATGCTCAACATCATGCAGCAACACCAGCACACCTAGTCTGCTCCCCATTGAAGCATCAATGGTTCATCACAGGTCAATAAACAACACAATAACACACAATCAGCTATGCTGAGTACATAGTAAAGCATTGAGTGCATACAAAGCATAAACAGAGAAATATGGATCATTCCTAGACATGATACTACTATAGCATTATATTCTTTACTTTTTATTTAGTTGGCAGCGAACGGGCACCGTCATCTTACTAGAATCATACGGGCTACTTAATCCTTAATAGACAACTCAGTCTATTAGATGGAATGCAAATACGGTTTCGTTCCGTTCCACATCCATCACCTTAGTATGCATACCCCCAAGATCGTACGGAACCTTCCGCCTACTTGAGTTATCAAAATTTATAAGGACACTACTATCGTCATAGTAGGCCTGCGTAGGAGTGTAGAGTAAGTCTCACACTGCCCCCATTGTTCATCACTTGTAGGGAGTCCAACTACAAGTTTATTGCCAAAATCCTTTCTTAGTATTGACCATTCATACCACATTAAACATGTAATCATTTTAACATTCCTTCTTAGGTACAATACTCAAATCTTTATTCTTGTAACATCCTTGTCACACCTTAGATCAAAGAATACAAATCCAAAACTTTCATGATTATGATACGATAGAATTACGCATAACAATGCTACATACCGCAATCATGCTACCAAACAATCTCAGCAATCACAATCATACAATCGTTCCCTATCATGATTCTAGGTTCCAATAGAATAATTCACAACTTAACATGATACTAGTAATTGCAACTGAACTAGTACGTGTACGTACCTTGTAACGGAGAATCTTTGCTGATTACTTAAAACGTTCCACTTATGAAATTGGGACCTAATCGAAATATAAGAATAATTCAGTTCCAAGTCCTTGATATTATTAAAATGAAACCAACTTAACTACTATGTAAAACTTAGTGTTTTGAACAATAAAAGTAAACGTTCCTATTGTTTAAACTTTCTTTTCATGAACTCTATTGAACTAACCTATTTAGAAGCTAATTACTATGCTTGCAAAATCCGATTTCTTTTAACTTATTTTATGCTTTGTTGCACACTACAACTTACACAATTTCATATACAAGTATCGTCAACATCAGATTTGCGGAATAAATTATCATAAGAACTACCAATAATTTCCGAATTATAAATTTGATTTCTTTTATTAATTTCATACTTTACTTATAATTACAAACTTAATCAAAGATTCATAAGAATTACAAAAATCAGATTATATACATTAATTTAAAGAGGAAAAAGGGAGAATTCTAATTTCTTTATACCAGCCAACTCGCCGGCGACGACCACCGGCGACACGAGGACTCCGGCTGCAGTACCACCACACTCGCTGCCTCGACGCGTCGCTCACAAAACCCTCGAGCCACACGCAGCACTCGCTCGCCCACTACACGCACAACACAACCGCACAGCACCCTCGCTGCGCCACACGACGATCTCGTCGCCCCCTTTGGTTTCGCAGGCGCAACTCCGAACACCCCACACTCGTCTTCGCACGCTTGCTCGAACACCGCACATAACCCCCAGTCTTCGTCGCGACTCGCACGGCCACACTCTCGCACCACGACCTCACACTCGACCCTCACACTCACTCGCACAGAGTCGAGCACTCACGCACAGCCTTCGTGCACAACCTGCTCACACAGCCTTCGCGCACAACCCGCTCGCACAGCCTTGTCGAGTGCGACGAGATTCCGAGTTGGCGACGAGGGAGAAGGAGAGAGAGTAGAGAGGATTTGAAAGAGGGGAAAACGGTTGGGAGAGGAAAATTGAGAGTGTTTAGGGTTTTCAAATTTTTTTTTTTTTTTTTTGTTTTGTTTTCATATTTATAGTATGAGAAACCTTAGTTTATTAGGACTTGTTTCCAAATCAAATTCTGATTTACTATTTAACAAAAACCGAATTAAAATATAACTAGGTACGAAAGTAGGTTGTATATTTAAATTATAACTGTAGGCTTACCTAAACTATATTATAAAATACTTTCACTTTTACTTTAGATTTTCTTATTTATAGCAAAACAACTCCCAAAAATACGGAGTATTACAATAGTTGTTGCACTTTGCTGCATATTTTATGGAAAAATGAACAAAATTATGTAATGGTGTGCCTCACATGCTTTGGAAGTATCCCACGGATTGCAATTGGTAAGAATACTTGCAACATGACATGACAATCGTGAGACTTCATACTCGATAAATTCAACTCACCATTTAAGGTAATAAATCACTTCATATTCGATGAGTAGTCGGTTGGAACCTTAATTCCGTACACCGACTCGCAAAAAAAAACGTTTCTCTTCTCTCCACAGCGTGTAGCAAGATGGTGGCAAATAATTCTTCTCCGAATCCTCCACCTTCTTTTATATTTTCCCAGTTTCCTCATTAACCATTTATATAGATATGTTTGCAGCCTTTAAGGTGTGTAGGCTTCATGTCATCTATCCAAATCAGGCACGGTCATTTTCCTTTAGTCTTTTACCCAGATAAGTTCCCATAAGCTGCAAAATCGTTTATAGTACAGAAAAGCATGGCACGCAGAGTGAACATCTCATTAGCATACGCATCAAATACTAACACTCCTTCGTTCCACATCTTCTGCAAATCTTCAACAAACGGTTGGAGGTATACATTTATATCTTTTTCAGGTTGTTTCGGCCCCAATATGAGAAGCGACAACATGATGTACTTGCGTTTCATGCACAACCAAGGAGGCAAACTATAAACCATTAAAACTACTGGCCATGTACTATGCTGAGAATTAAGATTGTCAAAGGGATTCATACCATCCGTACATAATCCCAGACTCATATTCCTATCATCATTACCAAATGCCTTATGCACCCTGTTGATATTTTTCCACTCAGGCGAATCAGCCGGATGCTTCAGCAGACCGTCTTTCTTCCTAAGATCTGCATACCACCTCAAATTCTTCGCATCTCTTTTTATTGAGAACATGCGCTTAAATCTAGTTATTATGGTAAGATACTACAACACCGTAGCTGGTGGTCCTTCACTAACCCCAACTCCTTCACGCCTGTTTAAGGTTACTCAAGAGGGGGGTGAATTGAGTACTTAAACGATATGGTGACAAATTCAAATTCTTTCGATTTAAAGGGGAACCAGTTGAGCTGGTTCCTGACAGCGGAAACACTAGAACTTGAAAGTAATAATGAACACACAAAATTTAACGAGGTTCAGCCAAACAAGGGCCTACGTCCTCCTTCGCTAGTTTTCTTATTAATCAACTCTGAAAAACAAGAATACTCTGGCACTCTCCTGTTTTCCTTACTCTAGGGAAACAGGACACCCTACACTAACTTTAGTGTGCTATTTCGCACTTGAACTCACAAGCACTCGCGAATGAACTCACACCGCTACCTAATCTCTAACCCCTTTGTTAGAGATTCAATACAAACAATTTCTCTTAACTCACGCTTTCTTACAAAGAAAACAAAGAGTAATATGAAGCTCTATGAGATGTGTACTCTATTTTAGGAAACTGTTTTAGTTGTTCTCTATGTGAAAGCTCTCGAAAATACTCAATAAATTCCGGAAGAGCATCAAGGGTGAAGGAGAATCATAATTCAGTTTTTATATACCAAGGTCTAACCCTAAGAGTGCCCTAACTCAAGATATCAAATATATGATAATCTTAAGTTATGGAAAGTATATCTTGAACAATATCTTTCTCGAAGGAAAGATATTATCCAAGATATACACACGCTTTAAGGCAAGTAATACTGAATAATGATTCTAAAGGCTGACAAACATTTCTTATGGAAAGTATTTAAGAAAATATATTTTTGAAAATCTTTTCTAAAATAGTCAGCTCAATCACCCGATAAAGTAACTGGTACCAAAGCTGTTACCCTACTTAGTAGTGTTCTGAATATGTAACCAACTGGTTCCATATTCAAAACTTTACTATTTCACACTTAAGACAACACAAACAATCTCACTAGAAATATCATACGCAAACAACTCTTTGAAGTTTCCTGCAACCAACAAGTTAGTATACACAGACAACTTCAACTAGAACTCAAATAACTCATTAAGGAAGCTTAAGACACAAGACTCACAGGTAGAGGTGGGCATGGGCCGGGCCAGCACGCGGGCAGGCCCGGCCCAGCACGAGCCCGTTCAAGGCCCGGCCCGGCACGTTGTCCGCTCCGTGGGTCGTGGGCCTGCCACGGTCAAGAAATTTTATTTCAGGCCCGCACCGGCACGATCCCGCGTGGGCCGGCCCGCGGGCCGAACGCTCCTTCCTTTGTGTTTTTAGCCTAAAACTGTCAAAAATACAAAAAAAAACATAAAACACGGGCCAGGCCCGCAGGAGGCACGAGCCCGGCCCGCGGGCCCGTGGGCCTGGGCCGGGCCGTGGACAAAACCTGAAAAATTTCAAGCCCGGCCCGGCCCGCCATTTCCCCAAGCCCGCGGGCCGACCCCGTGAACAGGCACGGCCTGGCCCATGCCCAGGTCTACGAGTCATAGGGTGAAACAGTTAATTATTTCAACTGTTTCCTAAGATTTTGTTTTTTTTAAAAATAACTACAAACACTAGTGGAAAAAAGCACATCGGATCCGGTTAAAACAGGCTTACTGATCCAGTTTTGGTCCGGATCGGGTGGGCTCGCAGCGGCTATGAGGGATCAACTGATCCAGTCTGGATCAGTTTGTTACTAGTTGATCCGATTTTGCAAGAAGACTGGATCAGTTAACTTGATTAACTGGTCCGGTTTTCTTGCAAAACCGCCTCAGTTTTGGGGGTCATGAAATTAAAAAAAAAAAAAGCCCGCCTTACACTGTAGGTCAGCAGCAACAAGCAGGATGAACCAACCAAAACCAAAACTCAAGCAACTTTTCCATGGATTATAGTTGCAACGAAAGAAAAAGAAGAAATTACAGCAAGTAAACATTAACAATTTAAATTAATATTCCAAAAAATTCAAATATGCAAACTAAATTAAAGAATAACAAATATTATAGAGACTAAAAATGAATTCAATTATACAAATATTATACAAACTAAATACGAATTACATTATACTAAATACGAATTACAAATGATATATTCCACAAAAAAACGAATTAAAGAGAGGAACAAACGAAATTAAAAAAACGAAAACCCTAACCCTAACTAACGTGCCTAAGAGACGAAGACGAGTGAGCAACGTCGGCGTTGGTGAGTTGAGCCACGGGCGAGGAAGAAAACCCTAACGTGGGTGGAAGATTCTCGAACTCCAAAGATTGTTTGTGGGTGCGACGACGGCGAGGCTCTGTTTTTGTTCTGGGTGCAACAATGGCGTGGCTCGGTGGTTGTTCGTGGGTGCGAGAGAGGAAATTAGATTGGTTGTTCGGCGTGGCTGAGACGACATCGAGTGTGAGAGAGGAAGCGAGAGGGGGTAGTGAGAGAAAAACGGCGGTTGGTGAGAGAGGAGATTAGGATAAGAGAGGAGATTAGGGTGAGAGGAGAAACGGCGCATAAAGAATGAGAGAGGAGAGAGGGATTGAGGGGTTATTAAACCCTAAGAAACGTGGGCTTCCTCTCAATTGCGTCCTTCTTGGGCCTTTGTATTCTTGGGCCAATAGCTGATCCGGTTTGGTGAACGGATCAGTTAACAGAAAACCGGATCAGTTTTCTGTTAACTAGTCTGGTTCACTAATGGACCGGATCAGTAAATTTCCCTCGCTTTACCTCCCTAAAATTGCAATATTTACGGATCCGATTTTGTTAAAATCGGATCTGTTGTTAAGTGACACATAACGTTTTTTCCACTAGTGAAAACTGACTAAGATTGACTCAATCTATACTAGACTTACGCGCTTCAACTTAAAACTCATTTTCCCCCTTTTCGCATCATTAAAAAGTAATCAAAGATAACTCCATTGCACATAAGTTATCGCCTAATTCAAAAATAGTAGCATCAACTACCAATCAAGTCATCATGCTGTAAGAAATCAAGTTAGTCACACAATTCACAATCCATAACCAACCACAAATTATCCAAATACAAACCAACACAGTTATACAAGAACCCAAATTACATAAGAGAATGTTTTGTAATAAGGGGGGAAAACAGTAACGCAAAAGCAGTTTATCAGAATGGGGTGGGGGGAAACAGCTGGAAATACCAATCACTCCTCGTCATCCTCTTCTTCCTCTCCATCAGAGGCATGATCATCATCATCTTGGTTGGAGGAGGAATGTGAGGAACCAGCACCTTCTTCATCTTTGATAAGTGCATATATTTATATGTTTTTGGTCCCGAAAATTAGTCTTATAGTTGTCTTCTATGTGTTATTTAATAACTTTTATTGACTTTTATTAGTAGTGGGTTATTTATGTTCTTATTATATTTTATTGAATATTTAGCTTAAATAGTGTGTTATTTTATTATAGGTACTTTACAAGTTTACTTTGCTAAAGTAAGAGAACAAGAATAAAAGAAATAAGCAAAGATAAGAAAAAAATAAAGAAGCACAAGAAGTGCTGGGAGCTCACGTGAGTTTTGTAAAAGAAAAGAAGAAGAAGAAAAATCCCATCTTTTCTTCCTCGTTCATTTTCTTCATCCTGTGAGCCAAGAGCAAAAGAAATAGGAAGCTTCCCTATTTTCCTCTTTCACGAGAATAAAAAGTGCATGAGAAGGAATTAATTTCCTCAATTTTCAAGATCTAATTGATAGCAAAATCACGAGACTATCTTAGAGAATATGGAGAAATCCAATTGTTTCTTTTCTTCTCTACAAGCAACTTCCCTAAAATTAATAATTGGGGATTTTTCAATTGGATATATAAAGTCTCTAATTTCTACCGGAAAGGACACACAAGCAGAGCGACATAAATTTAGAGTTGTGAGAGCAAGGTAGTAACACAAGGAGATCCGAGGCTACGAGATTAAGGAGTATTGCAAGAGAGTGGTCGACATTGGTGGAGAATCAAGTGCAGCGGTTGCCTTGAGTTAATCCGAATTTCATAAGTTTCTCCCTACTTTATTCTTTATTCTTTAATTCTCTAGTTCTTGTGATTGAAGTTGGTTGTTATACTTGTTAATTAGATGTTATTTTGGTTTCTAATTTCTGATTTTGGTCTAAGTGTTTGAACGCTGAGTTTATTCATATTTCAATGTTAAGTCTGGTTTTTATTCAATTCATATATTCGTTGCTAGAATTAAAAGTTTAATACTTTATGCTTGTGATAGTGCACGATTACATGTATACAGCAACTAAGCTATGCTAGATTTCTATTAGGCGCGGCGTTTAATGGTCATTTAGAGTTGTTAACGGCTTAATATTATTAGTGTGAGCGGCTCATGGTAATTTTATTGAGTTTATGAATTGATCTGATATAGGAAGTTTATCGGGGTTGGCAATACTTTAGCAAGATTCTAAGTTTTTAGTGAGCTTAATAACGAACTGACCGCGGCGGTAGTTTGACAACCTAGATACTAAACTTATTATTGAACTAGACCAAATGACTGGGATTAAGAAACTAAGTTGTGTCTAATTTATCCATGATCGAACCTAAGTTATGTTGTTTGCTTGTTTGTCACTTGTGAATAGTAGAGTAGTATTTCTTTTATCTCTAAACTTATTTATATTAGTTACTCTAGTATGATTTCAAACCCCCCCCCCTCTATGTTAATACTAGTAAATAATATATATATTAGCATCTATGTTCTTTATGTGCATAATAGTTTGTTTTTGTTATTAGTTAAACTTTGAGAGTTAGGAATTTTAATAATCTTCTCGTGGGAGCGACCCTTTCTTACCCTTTTACTAGGTGTTAATATTTTTGAAGGACTAAGATAGGTATTATAAATTATTAATTTGTGTACGGTAAACGACACGTATCAATCTTCCTCATCATCATCATCTTGATCCTCAGACATAGGATCAGCAGAAAGATGGGGATCAGCTGGGAGACGAGGATCAGCAGAACCAGCAACACCCTTAGTAGCAGGATGTTGAGCTTTTACCTTGGGAAGGGAGAGAACCAGCAACTCAGTGTCGGCCAACTTCTTCTCAAGCTTTGTGACCTTAGATGTGTAGGATTTGTACATACCCTCAATCAGCTTATACATTCTTCTGCTGGTTGTCCAACCTTTCAATCACAGCAACATCTGTGCTAGTTCCCCCTATCTTTCTCTTCTTCTTCTCCGGCTTCTTCTTCTCAGTTGGTACTCCAAACTCCTTGAACCTCAGCATGTCTGAGGAAACATCCAACCCTTTATTCCCTAATATTTTCTTGGTAAAAACCTGAATGGGCATTGTTTCCCCATTAAGAGGAATCTTTTGCTTCTTAAGCAAGAGGGTGAGGGTTGAACCATAGGCCAGGGCATGGTGAGAGGAGGAACAGTTGTTCATGATGTGATCAATTATGATAGCAGGGAGATTGATCTTGATCTTTTTAATCATTAAGTAAATCAAGATCATCTTCATTATACGAACTGTTCCCCTGCCCTGAGCCCTAAGAATTAACATTTTGTTGTAAATGGAGTGGAGGACCAGCATAATGGGTTTACGCAAATTAGCAGATTGGTAATTAGCATTCTTTATAAATCTCCTCAGTTGTTACCCTAACAATAATAGGTCAACCATCCCCGGCATACTTATCAAACCCATCTCTAAGAACATTATGCAGAGAAGTCACAGAAGAAATAGACAAAGAGACCTCACTTCTAAAAACAGTAGATCCCAAAGACATATCAGGTAATTACTTCAAATTTACATAAAATTCTCTAATAGGATCCACAAACGCTTAACATCCTTAAACAAAGGCATTTAGCCTTAAACAGAAGTTTCAATAGATTTACCTTTTTGCAGCGCGAAGGGGTCTAGTTGATACCCCTTTCCTCTTGGTTCACCTAGCAGAACCAGCAGATTGATCCTCATAAACTTCTTATGTTTCCTTCTTCATAGCAGATCTGGTCACTCTCCTTCCTCTTGCCCTGGTGGAGGCAGATGGAGACCCTTCCTTGTGGCCAGTGACCACCAGATCTTCTTCCTCCTTTTGTTCCTTCTCAACAGGAACTTCAGCAGACAAATCATCCAAAACCTTTTCAATAGTACCAGTAACAGAATCCTTCTGATGTTCCGCCTCAGGAACAACTTCACCATTCTCAGTGGAAATTAGGTTTTGGAAACAGTAGGGTTTTCAATTAAGGAAGCGGTTAAGGGTTTAGCGGTTGAAGGAGTGGGAGTGGGTTCATGAGTGGGAGGATGGGTAGGAGATGAAGTTACGGATGGAGATGGTTGTGGTGAAGGTGGCTGATTTTGTGGTGGTGGAAGTTGATTTTGTGGAGTAGTGGTGGTTGGTGTTTGTGTAATGGAGGGAGGATTTTCGGAAATTGTGGTGGAGGATGGAGGTTTTTCGGGTTGAGTAACAGAATAGGTTTTCTTTGGAGATGGAGGCATTTCAGAGGAGCTCTTTGATTTTCCACCTTTCTTCTTGAACCAATGGAAGATTTCTTCCCCATTGTAGAGAAAATAGATAGCTTAGGAGAAACCACTTTTAGAGAGAGTGATTGCTCGAGTGTGACTTGAAGTGATTGCATAAAAAATGGGGACAATTATAATATATACACATGAGCGATTGAGTATAGGAAGAGAATAAGTTGAGATTTAAAAAAGCAATTCAAATTTTCGGAAGTAATCATAACTTCCTATAAATACCTCAACTGCCGAAAAATAAGGCATGTACAAGATATGTAAAATCGACGCGCCTTTTTTAGGAAAGATAATTGCACCTAAATATTTCAACTTGCAGAAGTTAAGATATTTGTTTAATTTTCGGAAAGAATTAACTTCCCAAAAACATATTTGCGCATTATTGCCGTTCTTCTTCGTTGTTTCGTACATCCTGCAAAACAGATGAATCTGCCCTCACTAGGACAAGTTCAAAAAACAAAATAGGTCAGCTTACGCTGGTATACAAGACCCACCAATTCCAAAATAATAGGGTGACTGAAAATAGCATTTAGTTCAACGTAAACAACATAATTGATTTCTCAAATACTTTCATTTTATTCAATCACAAAGATACTTTTCTCTTTTAATTACTGAAGAAGCAATAATAATATCAAGAGTATATCAAGTAGTTTCCAATAAAAAGTATCCATGAATATCTGTTATATCATTCTCAACAATCATTTAAACATTTTTCATACTCAAACGTTAAATATTTTTAACTCTAGGAAGGAACACAAACGGAGGGGTTAACCCATAACTCCAGACTTTTGAGCAATGTCTCCCCACCTTTCTTATTTCTTGCTTGCAAGACTTCTAGGTCATGACCCTACACAAAGGAGCAATACCCGCTCCAAACACATAATGAGCAATACCCGCTTTACGAATGTTGTTCGTCACTGCTTACGCAACTACTTCCCTTCAAATATTTTACTTGAATACTTATTCATAATCAACTATATCAGCTTTTAAAACAAGCATTATTTATCCATAACAAGGTTCGAAATACAAGCTTGCCATGTCAAGTTCCACTATTGCGGAAAAGTGACTCAATAACAAGGTTTCGGAAAAGACATCGTCGTTATCCAAAGTGGTTAATAAGGTGATCAACATGATATGGAAGCACGAATAAGTTTAATTAATAGGATCTTAAATAAATGAAAAGACTACGCCACACAAGTAAACAAATATATATCAATCTCGCGGTTTTTGGTTTTGTGTCAAGCATGTGGTTTAGATGCGAGATTATGTTGTAACTTCTATGCATAGCTAATGGTTTGGATATGTGAATAAGTAAGTGGATACATGTAGTAGGTATTCAACATTTAAAGGCACTTAATGAACTAAAGAAGCATGGGTTAATAAACTTGGAAAACAAGTAAGCAAACATCGGGTTTTAGGTGTTCCTTACTCATCAAATTGAGGTTGTGCATGGTGTTTGATGGGGAAATGAAGCAAACTTTTATCTTACAATCAAGACATGAATGTTCCAGGGGAATATTTTGAAAGTGCAGTCACAAAAAAGATCATTAATCAAGGCGCAATCAAGGTAATAGCAAGGTTTGATAATTATTAGAGGAACTTAACATGCATGCAGCGAACTTCTGGGTAGCATAACTTCTAGTGTACAATTCCAAATTGTGTGGTTTTTGGGTCTAAATTCAACGAATTTTTAAGATCTACAACTTTCATGCAGACATTAAGCCGAAAATCCGAATGGAAGAGGAATATATTGGGCATGGAAAACACGGCAGCATAGTTCATGGGAATCAGATAATCATTTTCTTACTCGGTTATTTAGGGAGTTTCTCAACCATAGGGAAACTTGACATGCAAGAGTATTTTTACACAATATCACCCATAAGAAACCACATGCAAATTAGTTTTTATACACATACGAATGTAATCCAAGTATTAACAACTTCATAAACAAATTCCATGATCAACGCTAAAAAACAAAGTTAAAGTGGTGGTTCTTGTATACCTTAGTCTAATGTTTAGGAACTAAATCTCCTTTAACTACTCTTAGATCTCCTCCAAAAACCTTCTGATACCTTAAGCACAACATGCATGACTTTAAAATTCATTAATTAACCCAAAGTAATTAAGTTTATAACTTAAATACCTCATAATTGTTACGAATCAACCACATCTTACCTTCCTTGTTTTTCTTTGATGCTACAGCTGTGATACATCAAAATTAACACTTGCCCAGTATGGAGGACAACTTGAGGAGTCTAGAACAAGAATTAAATGCAAGATTTGGAGCAAACCTCTAGCAAGAACAAGCTGCCAACAAACAGCATGGTTCACGCAGGAACCACGCCAGCAGGAGATAAAAAGAAAGAAGAGATGGTGAGAGATTTTGGGAGCTTTTGGAAAGTGAAATTAGCTGAATAAAATTAGGGATCCTTGGTTGCTTATATATGGAGAATGGGATATGGAAATTTCGTGGTTTTGAATTAGTAATGTGGGAAAAATCGTCTTTTCACAATTTAGGATCATTCTAGAATTTTCCTAGTTTTACTTAATCCTTAACCTTCTCTAAATAAGCTCGAATCCTTCATTATACTTAAACTAAATCCTGAAAAATATGTCTTATACCTTAAGGAAGATATTTTGGCTCATTTAACCCTTAAATCATAATTACATAGTATCTCAAACACAATACTGATAGTAGCTCGAAATCTCAAAATTTCTGAACATTACTCAACGTTCTTAACGTAACTCATAAACAACTTATCTTAACTCATAATTTGTATTAACAATCACATAATAACATATAATATTCACATTCACAGACAAACTTCACATAAGGACTATTCACAATTTTCTTGTTTCTCAAAAAGCAAAACTGATTAAGTACAGATTAATACGTTAATAAATCTCATTTATCTTAATAATCTCGTCTGAACAAGTGAGGCTACTACACTCTACCTCACCTAAATACGTTTCGGTACCTTAGCATACTGAGGATACCGATCTCGCATATCTAATTTGTTCTCACAGGTTGGTCCTTCTGTTTCACGGTCGGTTCGTGATTCCTTAACCAAGGGTATTGTCTAACTTTAAAACAATACAAATTTCACGACAATGGTTCAAGGCTTCAAGCTACCCATCATGTGGTTGGGAAAGACGCAGGCAAGTCCTTTCAATAGTCAGAGCTCAAAGCCTATATTATTATACAACCGAATGTACAGTACACCTAAGGTTTATTATTTGTTTATTCTCATTTATTGCTCATTTGGAGGTCCATAAATGATGGGCAAATAAATACTCTTGGATATACAGTACACCTGAATGTACAATATAAAATGCAGTTAGAGTTGCCCAAATTTTTGTTATCACATAATTTGGATAAAGACCAGTGATGCCCTCATCGATGATTATGTTAAGATATCTTATGTGATCATTACCCCCATTTCCGCTGTTTAGAAGCGCTACGCATTTAGCAACTTTAAGGGTGCAAGTGGAATGGAAAAATTTTGAGTCCAGTTTAAACTTTTGGGGTTGGACTGCAAAAGTTTGAACAAAATTCAAACTCAAATTTTAGAGCCCAAAAAATTTTGGACTCAATCATTTGGAGTCCAAAGTCTAATCTTGAGTCCAAAATTTTTGTTATACTCCATGAAGAAAAAAGTTGAATAAAATTTACTAATTGAATTCTCAATTTCAAGTTCTAATAGGAGCATTGGCTCAAAAAAAATTAAAATGTCAAGAATTTCATACTCTAGGAATGTATGTATTTTACACGTACTTTTACATCTACAACTATATTAAGAGGCATATTGTTACTTACTCCATCCGTTCTTCTAAGATCTTCCCTTTTGTAACTTTGACACTACTCATAAGTAAAGATCTTCTAAATTCTTTCCAATATATAAGAAAAAAATATACACATGCTGGAATCTTATTTGAATTGTCTAAATGAGTAAATTAAGAATATCAAAAGAAAATTACAAATTTTGCAAATATGTAATTAAATATATTAATCATACAAAACGTGCATTGGCAAACGTTAAAAGTGAATAGAAAGGTCTTTGGGGAACGGAGGGACTATTATGTAGTGATTCATTTTTAATTTGTCTAAAACATTATTTGATTTCAAAAAGAAATATTGTGCCAAATAGAGTTTTGTTTTTCATTTTAAAAATGACTTGAAAGCAAAAGTTATAATTTTTGTATAAATTTGGATCGAGGAAAAGAATTGGATGAAATTAGATCAAATACATGAAAAGTTAGATTTGATTTACTCTCAATTGCTTGAGTATAAAAAACTTTAAAATGGATTTAAACTTTGCCATATCCGATCCAGTCCATCCCATTTGCACCCCTATTATGCAACTCATGAAAGCACTATATCCAGAGCCAGAAGTTATCAAACACTTCTACATAGGCGTATCTTTAATGATAAAGCCAATACCTAATTAACTAAGAGTGACCCTTTCCAAGCGACAAACCGCATACAACTTCTTGGTTGCGCAGGTCCAACACCTAATTGAGATGTAGCTCCACACTTCTTTACGTAGCAAATGAGCTCTATAAAGCAATTTAGCTTGGCAAAGCCAAACTCAGACAACCACTTTAATGGTTTAGCTAGTTGCTAAGAATTTTAGAAAATCGCAAGCAAGTCCTGAAAAACCATAAAAAACGCTCTAAAGGCGTAAGAAACAAGTGCGAACTAACATCATCCCTTCTATTAAAAAAACACCAAGAAATTATTGCCAGTATGAACAACATTTCACAAGCTCAAAAAACAAAAGAAAACGAAAAAGAGTGAAACAAAAATGAATAAATCAAAAAGTATACAAGACTGCAAAAATCAGTGCAGATATATCACTTCCATGCCTTCTTCCCACGGAACTGTTTACTTGACCTCGACTGTTTTCTCTTTTTCTCTTCTTTAGATCTTGCTATCTTGCCTCTCTTTGCAGCAATTGGCATAAACTTCTTATGTTCCTTCTGTCGATTGCTTAAGCCGCCCGTCTGTAACAATAATTAAATCAAAGTCAGCGGTAGAAAAGAGATTTTTATGAACCCAAAAGGAGGGGTGGGGATCAACTGTTATCAGCAAGACCATTAAGAATATAACAAACTAATGGAAGCCACGTACTTTTCAACATTATACCGCTGCCATATAAATGTGTGCTCCTATGGCGAAAACTAAACTTAGCATGACATGTATACTTTCCATTTAAGCAACAGTTCAGCTTCTATAGCATCAATCATCAAATGCCTAACAAGGCAGTAATGATATGATAGATATTAGAGAATATGCAATTCTACAGCTTTTGGTTGGCATGATACTTCCTCTATTTCATTATTATTCCAACATCACCCCTTGGCACATCATTAAGAAACGTTGCAATTAATGTGAAACTTTCAAATAAGGGAAACGTTGCAATTAAAAAAGAATAGAGGAAATATGAGATTAAAAAAGGTAGTTGAAAGATATAAAATGTGCACAACAGGAGAACTATAATACCAAAATCCAATTGTTATATTAGAAGAAAGACACCCACAATTCTGTCCTGCACAAAGATATCTACGACTAGGGTGACTTAGTATGAGATATGGTGACCTTTGTATGATGACTGATGAGTGACTTATATATATAATGAATTTAACAGCACATGGGGTAACAGAAGGCATCTCACAGCATACACCAGTCCCGTATAAAAATCTGCGTGCAAACTCCCTCCAATTCGAAAAGGGTAACATCATACACCTCATGGAGCAGTGGAAGCTTACTTACATAACCAACCAGCAACACCCATGGCATATCCACAATATAACAGAAAATGAATTGAGGATAGACCAGATAAATGGACAAACCTTCTTCTGCTTCACAGCAGCTTTAGACTTGTAACCCTCCCTATCCTCTCTTCCTGCCTTCATTAATGCCACTCTTTGCTCCTTGGTCATCTTTCTTTTGATCTTTGCCTATAATCACAACACAAACAAATATATTAGCCCAAATTAGATAATAGGCTTATTTATTCTCCTCACAATAATAACAAAAAAGAACTCATGATTTATGTGCCAAGAAAGAAGAGTGGGAGAGAGGGAAAGAGGTGCATATGTTAGATCAATTCTTTTACCTCCGTCTTTCAACAATGAGAATCTCGCAGATGAAGTAATATCAAGGTCCTCTTAGGCATATAATTCATCTAGTTGAAAAATAAAGCTTCCAAGAATAGTAAATTGCCTTGTATTATACACAAATGTTCAATAAAATATGTATCTGTATTATTACTAGAATCATAATGAAGCAATTAATTTAGCGTGAAGAACATAAACAGCTCCCGAAATGAATTTTACCTTTACCATGCTTACAAAGGGGACATGAAATGCACAAAGACTCTTAATTGAAAAAGAAACGGAGAGATGAAGTTTCTTTAAAAAGTATAACATCTTTCATGTGGTACGGGGTCGAATCATCTTGTAATTTTGAGATATGAAATAAGCAAGAACAAATCAATAGCAAAACACCTAGAGCAATTGTCATTGCCGAAGCACCACAACCTTCACTACAACATACGAAGGAGACAAGCTTCAGTAACAGCAGCTACTCTCGAATATGGAAACAGTGCAGCACTGCTCTACCAACTGACATCACACCAATACAATTAACGCTTTTGAGCTTTATTTGTGTTGAACATCCATCAATATACATTATACCCATAAAGGCTACCCATAAAGGCTACACAACCATCTCCACAGACACGGCTTATTTGATTCCGGAATCCAGTGTCATAGATACTGTTGTTCACAATATCATCAACACTGACAACTTCTAGCAAGGCGATATAAGCATGGGGTCTAGGTGATCACGACTCATACTCATGCTTCAATTATTTATTGGGCCCATCCAGATGATTTGGGATCTTATAAAATGACTCATGACCTTGAACTATATGCATTATCTTTTGATACTTAATTTTCACATGGCAGTGAACGGAAAAAAGTGTTGTAAATGTAAGCAATAAGGCCTATTCAAAGGAAGAAAGAGAGAGAGATTTAAGAGATGAATCACTTAGAGACAAACCTACTTAACTAATAATTTCAAATAAGTATTTTCTAAAGACAAGATATAGGTTTCAGTACAAACTACTAGCAAAATATATATAGGAAACAGTTAAAGCCAATAGTAAAGAGAAGGCTAGCTAGTTAACAAAATACTTACTTCAAGTTTAGCAGGATCAACCGGCTTGAGACTCAATTGATCTGCACTTGGAATCTTAAAAGTTGCTGACTTGGAATTTGATCCCTTTAACAAACCATGCTGTGCCAAAGTTAATCTTGCCTTCTTCTTTTCCTAATCAGATGCACAAAAAAAGAGAAAAGTAATGAGACAACAAAGTACAGATGGATCATAAGTGGCTACATTTTAAGTTCTTTACATGGTTAAACAGCAGAATCTTGATATTGGTGTCAATAGCACATATTGCAGGCCAAGTGTTGTACAGAAGACAAGCCATCAGTATACCTGTAATTCTTTGATTCGTTGAAAGTCCTCATTAGAATAAATGTGATCATCTGTTTCTACAGAGTGTTCCAACTTAGCTGCAGTCAATTTCTTCAGAGCTCTAAGACTAGACTTGGCAGTATCCAATTGCTGGTCCAAATCAGCATATTTTCTCTTCCTTGCTCTTTTTCTATCATCACTCTCTACATCACTATTATCAAAATCACTTGAGCTACATGATTCTTCATTCTCCTCCAGGTCATCTTCACTGCCTTCCTCACCAACTTCTTCATCTTCCTCGTCTTCATCCTCGGACACAGCCTCGACACCATCTTCATCTATTGCATCATCCTCACTACCAGAGTAAGCCGTTGAATCAGCATCATCACTAATATCATCATCTTTCCCAACTTCTTCAGAACTACCGAGACAATTTTCCTCCAACTCACTATCTTCATCTGGCAGCAGCAATTCAGCACCAGGGACACTGATAGCAACATTCACCTCCCCGTACTCTTTAGGTCTAGCATTTGGATCAGTAGATCGACCACGGTCTTTCTTGATAAGTAATGAAGGGCAAATCTACAGGCAGACCACATTTTTTTAACACTAGTCACAAGGATGACGATATTCTTATGAGATAAAGACAGGGAAAGGAAGTGATTACCTCTCTGAATAAAGTGATAAGGGAGCGAGCAGCACTTGAAACTGCTTTTTCATGTGATTTCTTATATAGCACAAGGTCTTGTAGCAAATCCTCATTCATCAACTAAAATGCACATATCAAGAGAAAATGGTGTAAAAAGATGCAACTGTAAAAATCATGAGGTCATTAACTGTTTTACCAAGCAAAAGTAAAATATACTTGATTAAATTATGTGACTAGACCAGAAACTACAGATCTCATATATTCAAAACACATGATACATCTATCAATTAACAATGCAAGTACCAATCATTCCACCCACTTACACATCCTGACACACGTGTGCGAAAAAAAGAAAATTGCACAGTTTAGAGGTTAAAGATGAGCTTCCTAACAAAGACATGATATAAGAAGAGAAAGAAGAGTACCAGAGGCATACGTAGACATATCTCTCTGACCACATTCAATCCAACAGCAATTGACTGTCGAGTACAAATTAGTCGAAATATTACTTAGCAGCAAACATTGACATCCAAAGAGTTACAAAATGCCTAACATGTTCATTTCTCAGGGCAAAAAAGCTTAGATAACGAATGAGTACAAGGGGTGTAAATGAGACGAGACAACTCGTGAGCTACTCGAGATCGACTCGGTCAAAGCTCCACTCAAGAAGGCTCGACTCGAACTCGAGCTTGACTAAATGACTACCTACTCGACTTGAAAAGCTCGCGAGAAACTCAAAAAAAATTATATATAATACTTGTAATTTCAATCAAAAAAATTCTCAAAACTTCTTCAAAGAATTTAATCCATGAGATGAAATCAACACTTACATAGAAAATATTTTCATGGTGGACTTTAATCATAGTTTGTCTTTTGGGCTCGAAAGCTCATGAAAATGGTGGAAATTGGAAAATTATTAAAAATGACATTTTACGTCAAATATTAAATGTCCCACATCCGCTTGTTTTTTCTCCATAAAATGTTGCAACTCTAACTATACTTATTGCTTGAATCTAATTTGTCCCACATTGGTTGGAAAAGAAAAGTTGAAGTTTATGTTCTTTATAAATGGAACAAAAACTATTTGTTGAATTTCTTCATAGGATAGAAACTATTGTTTTCTAGAAATTTTGATTCATAAAGTCCCACATTGGTTGGACAATGAAACACTAACTATTTTTCCTCTACTACAAGGCTACTCCAAATACCTAACTCAAGGTACATGGATTGACTTAAGCTCAAGTCGAGCCTTGACTTGGATTTGAGTTCGAGTTTTGAGCTCGATGACGAGCTCGAGTTTAGGATTTCGAGTTCGAGTCGAGTTTGTTCAAGCTCGCGAGTTTTCAAGTCGAGTCGAGCTTGAATTTGAGTTTACAAGTCGACCTTAACCAAACTCGAGCTCGACTTGCATTTTACAACCCTACGAATGATACAACATTTTCCAAGCTTTTGGGATCCCTAATCTTTCTAGCTCTAGAATTTAGCACACAATCAATACCTCTGTACGCGAACGATCGTGCACAAACTGATTTACAACTTGTTTAAACAAAGGTTCAACAGCATCAGGCGGTACCTGATACAACCAAGAGCTAACACAGATCAGATCAGCAAAACAAACCAATAGGAGAATTTCTCATGCCGAGGAAAGAAAATTAAGATAGAAAAAAGTGGGGGTGCTTCAGAAAGCCAAGTGAAAAAAAGAAAACAAAAAAAACAGTGAAAAGATGGACATATGACACTACAAACGAACCATATCATGGCAGGCTTGAACTGCTGAAGCAAGTAGATTAGTTATATCACGTTGATGGGGCTGCAATAAGGCAGTGGAAACTGTAAATCAGGTTGATATTATAGTTATAAAACCCTAAAATGCAAGAATGAGCAGTTGAGAGCACAAACCTGCACATATTTTTGAAGGAAGGGATAAAAACTCAGCAAAATCAATTGGTGAAGCCCAATTGTCCGAGCAACTGCTTTCAGCAACATCATCTTAACCTAAAAGATAAAAAAATAGTTGATATCAAGGTTGTCCGAATACTTTATTAATACCAAAATACTACCACATGAAACTATACAATATACATATCCTTTTTATGCCTCCATGACAATAGCAAAATTCCAGAAAATCAAAGGTCTTATACGTATTTTATAGAGGGATTTTCCATTTAATTCAAAATTTAAAATGCCTTTCACCCAAGACGCTATACTCCCTACTTGACCAAAGACAAATTACATATCATCCCATTAATTCAGAAAGGAAAGCGCAACATTACCACCCCCTGGAGGCACAACAGGAAAAGGTATACTAAGGCATCATTAGCAGAGTTCTCAAAAGGGTGTTTTGTGCAAAAATCCTCTTAATGCTTAGATGTAAAGGAGAACACGAAGCCCACAGCAAATGAAGGGGAGAAGAAAAGGAAGAATTTAAGCCTCTGTTCAGATGAATATGAGCAAGAAGCACAAAATTGGCAGTTTATTTATTTCAAGTTCAGTCACTACAAACCCCTTGGGTCAGGGGTTAAATTTTCATGGAGAGAAAGGGAAGAGAATATGGGGGTCATTAGCCTTGGCTATACTTGAGATAGGTAGCCCTGCTCAAGGCCCATAAACACCTGTTCAAAAGAAAATGTCCAATCACTACAAGGTTCATAATGTATACCGAGAAATATGTGGTACAGTCCATGTCTAGTGTAAAGATGAGAGTCTCTCGGCTGACAAAATTCAACCCAAGTAACCAGTCAAGGGTGCTAAGCTTGCAACAAAATAACAGCGAGACATATGATTCATCCCTCTCTTTGTTAATTATGTCAAATCAATTATTCCCTTAGAAATTAAGTTGCTATAATAAGAGCACGGATTTACAATATCTAAGACAAGTTCCATGCATGAATTTCCCCTGCTTCAACCATTGTCACTCAGTTGTAGCTTCACTCTCTCAGTTTTATAAGGCACGAGGCACACTAAGGAGAAAGACAAAGGGAGGTGCGAGGCGCAAGGCGCAAGGCGAAGGCGCATGCATCTCGTAGGCGAGGCTAGGGGTGCTTATCGAACGAGCCGAGCCCGAATAGCACTGGGCTCGGCTCGAGCTCGTTTAACTTTTCATGGGTTTGTGCTCGGCTCGTGAGCTCGACTAGGCTCGAGCTTGTTTTCAGGCTCGGCTCGAACTCGGGTTCGATTATGGCTCGAGCTCGATTATGGGCTCGAGCTCGTTTGGAAATTTTACTTTTTTTTATCTTTCTTCTCATATATACCTTAGTTAATATTTTAAAAGAAATACTCAATATAATTTTTTAATATAAAATATTTTTTTAATATAAAATATTTTTTTAGTATAAAATAATAATCGAGTTGTTCACGGGTTTTTCGAGCCGAGCTTTGCTTAGCTTAGCTCGGCTCGTTTAAGTCTCGAGCCGAGCCACAACGAGCCAAACTTTAACTGAGCCGAGCCCGAACTGTTCGCGAGCTTGTCAGGCTCATTATCACCCCTAGGCGAGGCGCACATTTGGGGCCAAAAATCTTAAAAATCAATTACATAATATATTCTATACTCAAAACACAATACTTCCTCTGTTTCTTTTTACTTACAACCGTTTGACTTTCACACTTGCCAATGCATAACTTCAACCATTAATATCTTTAATTACCGATGATTAAAAATTACAAAAGTAGATATTCGAAAAATATACATTGAGACAAATCCAATGAAACCCCACATGAATGTTTTTTCCTTAATTATAATTCACCAAAGATATAGTAAGTAAAGTGTGTGAATAGTGTAAAAGTCAAACCGTTGCAAGTAAAAAAAGGAGGAAGTAATAATTAAAAAATTATAAGTTGCTTGTTGCTACCTCATGTATTTATAAAATTTAATTTGTCTCAGAAAAACAGTAAGATTTTATTCAAAGAAAAACAATCTGACTTGGCTAAGAACAACACAAGTTGAACAGAAGAAAAAGAAAGGAGAAGCTAAAGAAAACATAAAAAAGAGAAGAAAAGAACATGTGACTGGTACGCAAAAGGAGAGAAAAATAAGCACATGACTTTTAGATGGAGAAGAAAGGATCGAAGAGTGAAAAAGAGAAGAAAAGAAGATAGAAGAGTGAGAAGGAGAAGAAAGAGAACAGATCAAAGACAGATTAAGAAAGAATGATAAAGCTTCACCGGCAACGAGGCCAGCAGATCTGCTGTCGGAATCCACTGGCCGGCCGCCTCTTCGTAATTCAAGAATTAGGGTTTTTCTAAAATTAGGGCTTTCATTTTGGGGCTAAATTGAAGTAATAATTTCATGTAATTAATTGAGGGCTTTTGCTCGAATTTACGTCTTAAAACTTAAAAGGGAGCATTAACTCCATTCTTGTGGGCTTTTGAGGACCGAGAGAAATTGTTGGAACTGGGTAAGAGTTAAGTTTGAAATTTTTTATGGTTTTTTCATGTTTTGAACTCATATCTCCTCTTTCTCTCGCTTCTTAACCAAAGGCAACCTAGGTGGTGCGCCTTGCGCATTGACAAAGGCGGCGCGTGCCTTGATGCGCCTATCCTATCGTGCTTCGCCTGGCTTACCGAATGCGTTTTGGCCTGCGCGTCCACTCGCCTGGCGCCTAGGTGCGCCTTTGGCGCGCTTTTTTAAAACTAAGCGCTCGCTAACATAATAGCCTTTCATACTTACTCATACATCTAATAAAAAAATTACACATTTCCCTTAGAAATTCATCCAGGAGTTTTCAATCTAAGGCAAGTATATCACAGTTAAGTATATGACCGTTACAATAGTAAATGCTCGATTTTTTTATTAAATATGCTGCCATGCATTGCGAAAGTTTTTGCATTTGCCAACCCCTCTTTTTCAGTGGGAAAGGGCTCAAGAACAAGTTAATTGTGGACATATTATAAAAGTCCTAATACATAAACCGCACAGATTGATGGGAAGACACTTAGCAAGTTAGCATGACGCCAGCACAAAATGGAGAAACCTGAATCTGAGACATGCAGAGTCAAAGATAAATATACTCAACAAGGGTTTGATAAACGAAGGAACTTCAGAAGGCCAATACTTGATCCTAGTTATTTCATGTATTTGAAAGGAACTTCAGAAGGCCTATACTTGATCCTAGTTATTTCATGTACTTGAAAGGAACTTCAAAAGGCCTATACTTGATCCTAGTTATTTCATGTATTTGGATCCAACCACTGCAAAGGAACTCATACCATATCCTTCAAGCTTTGCTCTACACAGTAGTACTCTACATTAAGAACATCCTAGTGTGTTCCATACTTGATCAAAAATCCATACAATCAAACAGTTGAAAAACAATTGCATATACAAGTGTATAATCCCCTCTCAATTCATTATGAATTTCGATTTTCGATATATCAATTTCACTTTTGAAAATCTAGCGGATATGCAAGAAACAATTTATGCTTCAAATAATAAGCAAGACACAAACTGATCTAACATAGAATTCAAACACCCAAAAGTTACTTCACCTCAAAACGTTCATTGCAGCTTTGAAGTCGAGAAAACAGCTTCTCCGCAAATCCCTTCAAAGAAAAAAGTTCCGGCAGATAAAAAGAGTAGACAACATAATAAATTTCAACCAAAGAAAAAGCAGCATATCCAGTTAACCACATTGAATGCAACTAACCTGTGCATCTCTCAATTTCGCGAGTGGAGAATAGTAATTTGGACCAGTTTTCTCAGAACTTGAACGCTGCTGCCTTTTCATGCTACGCATGACACGTTGCAACTTAGCCTTCTTTTTCTTTTTGCTTGCTGTTGTGCCCTTATGGTGAGCCTGAAGTTATAGGTAAGAGCTGCATTACCAATCAAATTCTGCTTACACAAACTATATATGACAGCATTCCAACAGATAATGCACTCCCATTACTGTGGAAAAGCACACTTCGAGTGAAAATGTCAACAGCAGATCTCACATAATCAAAGTCCATCAATCCAATTCCAAGTAGAGCAATGGGCATAGAGATATTTTACAGGTGTAGGGAGATGAAGCTTGGGAATAGAATCAACCAATCAATGATATCTTGATCACAAGAATATAGAACATGTTTTCAACTTGGTTCATCTGCAGGGGATAGTGGCGACAGCAAAATCCTTTTACTTTCAGTTAGCACTTAATCATCTCAAACATTATAAAAAGATTCAAATGGTCCTCCATGATGTCAGTTGAGCAATTCATATGAGTTTGATTTTCACTAGTAATTCTACAGGTTTGAGTTTGAACATTTTGAATTTCACCGGTAATCCTACAAGCAGTTAGTTATCAGACAAGAAAGTAGGACAAACCTTATACACTTCCTCTCTACTGAGAACAACTTGGGGCTGTTGAGTTAGGTCGTCATCTTCACTGCTTGATGCATCACTGTCATCGTCATCTTGAATTTTCTCATAATCAAGAAGGAAGGAAAGAGCAGCTATCATGATCCTGAAAATTTTAAAGATATGACTCAATCTTTACTACCATGCTAATTTCACAATTAAAATATTAACATCTAGAGGTATTATGATTGAATGAAACCAAATTAAAGACTTTACCGTGACGAAGGATGAAAACACGCCATGCAAATTGAATTTACAGTTCTTTCATCAGACCAAACTTTCCTACGGTGAAGATCGCAAAGTGTGACAAGAGACCTCTTTGCTATAGACTCTTCCTCACGCTGAAAGTATATAAAGTAAATTCACACTCAAAAAATTTGTATTCCCAATAAATTATAAAGCAAAAGAAATAGTACTTCCACTGTTTCTTTTTACTTGCAAAGGTTTGACTTTTACACTATTCACCAACTCTACTTAGTTTATCTTTGGTGATTTATAGTTAAGGAAAAACATATTCATGTGGGATCTTGTTTGATTCGTCTCAATGTATATTTTCCGAAAATCTAATTTTCATAATTTTTAATGATCAGTAATTAAATATATTAACTGTTGAAGTTATGCATGGGTAAGTGTGAAAGTCAAACGGTTGCAAGTAAAAAGAAACAGAGGAAGTATAAGTTATTTACAATCAAATTAGAAAAAGTACAGACCTGAAGCATTTGGAAAAGAACATTCTGAAGAGGCTTATTCTTAGCTTCATCCTTGTGCTTCTTATTCATGCGCTGAATAAAACGAATGACATGTGAATATGCTAATTTCTTTAGATTCCTATCACCAAGAGTCTGAAGTTCCATGAACAATGCCAATGTCTCACCCATTGCAACAATCTGCAAATCAATAACATAGTCACACTGTGGGCACGAAGTGATCGCATGTACTTTGTGAAAAAATTTCAGTGTAGTACCAGGAGGTATGACCAAATAATAAGTTACATTTTAACCCCTTTGTATTTTTCATTCTACCTATTAGCTTTTTCAAGTCTCCAATGCACATGTTTGATAATTAACATATTTAATTCCATGTTAGTGAACATTATAAAATGTTGATATTCTGAAAATACATATTGAACCAAATCTAACACGATCACACATTACGTTCTCAGTGGAGTACCATAAGCCATAAGGTATGACCAAATCCCAATCGCAGCAAGTTACATATTAGTATTTGTTTGTAAGTTTAGCCTAACAATCTGTTCCAGGAGACAAAGAAAAACAGCTTTACCCTATTGTACAATTCAGCAGGTAGACACGTAGACTTCAAGTAATCATCATATACGAATTTTTCCAGTATATTATGTGATTCTGATAAATCAAACATACTTTACATCAAGGCTTTGTTCTTTTACCTTTAAGAGATAGGCTCTACAAAATTTAAGTTAAAAGGAGGTAATAATCATGGAAAACTATGTAAATGACTTAACATTTCTATAGCCTTCCACATTAAAAACCGACAAATAAGAAGTAATAGTTTCAACATTTTTACACTCCCACAAACTTCCTCAATTTTGTCTTTCCATACTAGATTAATTCTAACTTAGGCTCTACACTGATCAAGACAATGAAACATAAGTATAACAAATTTTCATCAGCAACATGAAAACGACTCATATTTTCTAGCTCTGAAAACAATATAATATCAAATGAGAATATAAAGCAAAAAAGTGCAATTAACTTGAGCTCTCCGCATCCGGCTTATTTTGCTAAGATAACCTTTGGTGTACCATGCCCACGGTACAACTAGTAAACCGTAAAAATAGTACAACTACAAAAACCAAAAGCAGTGACAAATTACAATGAGAATTAACAAGGAGAAACCTAGTACCTTCCGATTATCCAAAAGAATAAGCGCCTGAGTCAATTGACACCGGAGAGAAGACGGCAAGGATCGGGCAGTAGCCCGAAGAAGATCAGCGAGCTGCTTAGGGTAAAGCGAGAGATGTTTAGGATAAAACTGAGTCAAATGAGCCAAAAACAAGGCTTTTTCACCGAGGTCTTTGGCGACGGAAGGGTCAGCAGCAATGCCGCTAATAGAATTGAAGCTGAGAGCTGCTTGTTGCTCGAAAAGCTCAAGAGAGGATTTGAATTGCTGGTAAATCAACTGTAGTTCCGCCTCATAACTTTCTGGGTCGCACTTCATCTTCGATTGTAGGTTTTGTAGGCTCAATTTGTCGGCGGAGAGCCCGGCAGCTGACATTGCCTCCGCCGAGAGGGTCTCCATGCCACACGTGGTACGCATTTTTGTGAGTTTTTGTTTGTTCGATGAGTGTATCGGTGTTTTGGGATTTTGTGCGGTGAGAAAGGTCCAAGGAGGGAAGATAAACCCTATAGAAACCCTAATGTGCGGAGGAAATGGTGGTTTTCGTTCGACGATGTATGGATTCTCTGCTTAAGTGTTTGGCGGCTGGAGACTGGAGTATTTGGTGCCCAGTGCCCTATTGCTTTGTTAATATGAGTGGGTGACCGGGAGACGTATTGGTATTGTTAGGGTAATAATAGGGTGCTAATTGAGTAAAGCAGCTTGAACTCGACTTTGTCAACGTTTGGTCAAAGTTTAATTCGGCTCGACTCTAAACTTTAGAGTACTCCTAGCCGTTGCCCATATAATGGTTTATGAGGAGAGAGACATAAAAAGTAATAATTAAATAACACGAAAGAGAAAATTATGGACTAAAATTTGTATGCTCAGCTCTTTCTCATGAGCCAAAAGAAAAAGAGGAGCAAAGAGCAAAAGACTTACACGTGGAAAGTGATTTAGAAAATGTACTATGCATTTGTTACTTTTTCATAAATATACCAACCAGTCAAAGCATCAAACGGTCCTCATTTTCTCAATCTAATGGTTGAGAGTTGTTATGATTTTTTTTTTACCGTTGCATACCTTTTAGCATTATAACGTTAATATTGTTGATTTATAATTTTTTTTTCTTCTATAAATGAAGACCAATATTGATATACTTTCATACACTTCTTCTTCTTCTAGTCTAATAATCTACTTGTTATTTGTATCAAATACAGTTATTTGCTTTATAAAAATCTATCCACCCTCCAAAGATAATATTATCTCATCAAAAATGGATCCAAAAAGTAGAAGGAAAAAAAAACCTCAAAATCCAAAAAGGCCACACAATCTCAAACGAATCCAAACTATTCTCAACTAGATCTCAATTTTGAAATGCAACCCAACTCACAAAATTTTTCAGAGTATCAAAATTATGCCATACATATTTTAAGTTCCCCTAATCAAAACAGCCAATCACAATATCCCCAACACAATTTAAATTTCTCAAATCCAAATTCGTTCATCCAATTTCCTCCAAATTCAACTGAGAAATTCCAATATTCTCAAACTGACTTAGTATTTCCTATGTCCCAACATTTTCAGTCGTCGATAGGTGGAGAGTCACTTCCAAACTTCGATACTTTATTGCGATCTCATGCTGCATCAGTAGAAGGTGATGATGATAATGAAGAAGTCAGGATTGAGGACAACGATGGTGAAGATGGAGACACACAAGCTGAAAAAATATCTCGACAGTTTTGGTCTCACGCTGAAGAAGGAGTCCTTGTAAAATCATGGCTGCAGGTTAGTCAACACAAATATGTTGGTACAAACCAAAAGGGAAAATACGTTTTGGGGTAGAGTTACTAATACATTTGACCAAGTTAGACGTTACAAAAACAAATGTTGGGCAGAAAGGGTTCAAGGGATTAAGGAGTCTGATTTATTAAAGGAGATAGAAATGGAGGCCCTTAGAAGTCGTTGGAAGAGGATTAATGCAAGTGTTTCAAAGTTTGTTGGAGCATATGCTCATGCTAAGGCAAGGAGAACAAATGGTCAATCTGATGATGATGTTATGAAGACTTGCATTTGCCATATACAAGAGTGACTCAAAGAAATGTGCAGACTTTCAAGACAATCATTGTTGGGAAATTCTAAGGGGGCCAGACCAATGGAAACCCATTGTGAGTACTGTCAAGAAATGCAAGAAGAAGACGGCAACCCAAGAAGGTGGCTCTAAGAGATTTCGAATTAATGAAGATGGTAACTTCTCCGCTTCAACTGACCCAAATACACCAATCAGTGGTAATATAGGTTGTTCCATCCAACCTCCTAGAGATGGATTTGTAAAAAATAAAGGTAAGGGTAAGGGAAAATTGATAAACATGCCTCCAGAGGTGTTTCTTGGGTGGATTCGGTATCTGAGATGAATTTGTCGAGGACAAGTGAAACTGAAATGGAACTTGCTAGGCTAAAACATGATAGAGATATCGAAAGTGAACGGGTGCAACTAGAGAGAGAAGGTATTAGTGAAACAAAGAAATCTTAATTTGGAGTTAATCAAAATCCTTATATCAAAGGCATAATCTTGTTAAGGTTTTATTTCCAGGATAAGTTATTTGGTAGTTCTATTAGTACTTAAGTTGTTTTAATTAGACGCTAATTATTTGTGTAAGCTCTTGTATGGACGCATTATTATTAATTAATGTTTATGTGTTGAGAAAAAATGATCCCAAAATTGTTTGGTTTTTTTTTACTTCATTAATAAATTTAAGTTGTACATGAAGTGACTAGCCATATGCAGTCAAATTTCTTGCTCTATTTTACAGCTACATGAAGTGACTACTCAACCTTTAGAAAAAAGACTACTCAATGTTGGTGATCAGATAGAATAATATTATAACTTGCAAGAAAATAAACAAATGAAGGAATGACTACTCACTGCAATTTTCAGATGCATTATTATGTAACTTTAATGATAAAATCTGACGAAATGACCTTTCAATTTTTGGAGCATTATTGTTTTAGTGGATTTAAAATAAAAAATATCATTATTTGATGGCAATAATGATAGACATTGTAATATCCCAAAATTTAAACATGTTTAGCTAAAACTTTTTCTTTAATCATATGGGTTAATTTTTTTTTATTAGTATCCTATAATACTCTAACATAGCTTAAGGAGGTGAAGCTATTAGCTACCTAAATAACTAATATAGTAATAAAATGAGAATGAAAAGAAATGAGCTTGTATAAACTACAAAATGCCCCTATAGCCTACAACCATAGCCTGCACTTCATCTCCCTCTTTTCTTCTCTTCCTCTGTGAATGTTTGAAACTTGGAACCATGGAAATCAAGTGGCCTGACAGTAGCCACCCCATTTTCAAACACAAAGTCAGCAAAGAACAACTCCTTGAGCCAACAAAAATCTCAAATGATGATCACCGTATCTCCTCCATTAATGTACACCTTGACTAAGCAGCTTTTTCATGAACAATGGTGGAGCTTTAAATCCTACAAATACCGATTGATTTCCAGCAATTGCCAACACAAAACTCAAATACAAAAAAAAATCAGAACAAGTTACTAACAAATACCAACAACTTCCATTTTTCTCTCTCCTCCATTTTTACCTTCTTCTTTTGCGGTTTTGGGCAAGCTACCCGCACCACCACCATTGTGTGCACCACCTCTGGTGCACCGCCGCCCTTCGAAAACCAGAAGCCCTTGCCAGTCCACCGCCGCAGCCGCGCCACACCGCAGCGCCACCATCAGCCCTCCTTCCTTCGCTCTTCTCTCGGCGCGATCTCCCTCCCCTGTTCGTCTGCTCTGACTTCGGCTCGCTGCTGCATTTGCGTCGCACCACCAGCAGCTCGCGTCCAGCCTCCAGTCACGCCGGTGCTCGCTAGCGTCGCCGGAGCTCTTCTCCCCCTACTTGCTCGTTCGTCCCCTGCTCCAATTGAGCGAGGTATACCACACCCCCCCGTAAGTATCGCTTAATGATTCTTAGTTTCAATAGTTAAGTACAATGAAATTAGTTAGTTGAATTGTTATTGTTGGGCCCTAATCTTAATTTCTTTGGTTAATTCACTTAGTAATTAGATGGGCTAACCTTGTGAAGAGTAAACTGTTTTAGTATTGTTAAATAATTGAAGTTAATTAGTAACATACAATTGTTGGGCTTAAAACCAGATTCACTTAGTTAAATTATTTAGTTGATTGGTTGGACTAATTAAACTTCTAAAGGCTAAACAAATTTAGTTTCCTAATAAGCCTTCCTAGTTTAAATTGCAACAATGTTGGGAGTAAACCTGATTTGCTAGTCAAATCACCTAGTTTAGTTCTATTGCTTTAACTAGTTGGGCTAATCTAATACAAAGAATTAAACTAAGTATGTTATGTTAAATAAATTCTAGTAATCCGAAATTTGGTATTGATCATTAGAAACACTTAAGTATGTATAAATGACCTTATAAATTCATAAGCTAAAGTAGGTACAAATGACATTGTTAGTCTATAAGTAATGATAATCATGGTAGTATATTAATAGTAATGTTTCGATTAAAAAGAATAATAATAATCCATCTAGTTTAGTAGTAATCATACCAAAATTGATATAAGAATGTAAACGAGTAATTTGATAGCGATACTAACTTTTATTCATTAGATTAAATTTGTAAATCGTATTAAGGTTAGAATATAATGTTGTTATAATATAAGTTTTCCTAAAATATGTTCATTTAGTAACGTGATAAAGGATTAAGATTGCAAATGACTTTAGTTATCATTTGTCCTCTATAAGTGTATAATATTATTGGACAAGTAATTATAAGTAGTAATAATGTGGTGAGTTTTATTAAAGGTCGATAACTTAGTAAATATGCGCTTTAATTAAGATATAGAAAATGAAATAATTAGAATATGAAAACCATATTTACAAGTCATTAACATGAATTATGAACTAGATTAATTATTATCACCACCTCAATGTAACTTTTATGTTTAAAAGATGTTAAAAATAATAACACGATTAATAAGTCAAGACTACATTTATCATTTTCGACTAAGTATGCCTATTATGTTTAGAAAGACCCTACACGAGTAATGACATAAGTACTATGACGCCCAATGAAATAATATTTTAGAAAGTCCAAGTCTGATTAAATAGTAATGAACTTCGTTACTCAATTCTTAATTAGATTAAAGGATAAAGGATATTAAAAGCCTCCCCCGGCTATCAAAGTCACTACGCAGGATTTCAGGTAACGTCTACTGCTAACACCCGCACTCCCCTTCCAACTATGTCTTATGATGCTTTATACGATGTTTATGCTATGTTATTTATGGTGTGCGGGGTATGAAATGTTTATTATGTAAAAGATGTTTCTATAAATGATTTGATGCTATGAGAAGTATGATGATCTGATGACGTTTATGACTAATGACTTTGTTATATGATTTCTAAAAAGTACATAAAAGACACAAATATGATAAATGAAAAGAAGTTATGACAACATAGTAATGAAACGCATTGTCCGCCGTATTCCCGAAAGGGATACCGCATTGTCCACCGTATTCCCAAAAGGGATACCACATTGTTCGCCGTACTTCAGAAAGGAGTACCGCATCGTTCGCCGTACACTCGAAAGGGGTACCGCATTGGTAGGAGGCGTCCTACAAAACTATATGCCAACTGCCAATGATGATAATATTAATAAATTGATATTACAGAATCATGATGATGCTATGTTTACGTAATGGTTTTATAAATGTTTTACGATATTCTCTCCTCCCTGATTGCAAATAAAATGAATTGAAATGGATTTACGATGTTAGGGTAGTATGTTACTGAGCCTCGGCTCATGACGTTTTGTTTTTCTGTTTTAGGTATTCACATGAAGATGGGAAGGCGTAGCAGTGAGGAATAATTCACTTTAAATTATGCGACTATGACAGGTTATGTAATCTAAGTATATGAACATTAAAATGACGCAACCCTAGTTATGCTTAAGTTAGCTACATGTTTCTAGAATTACTATAACTTCTATAAAAAGGTTTAGTTTCATGAAAGAATATTTGCCTTGTACTTTCCCGAACGGCAAAGTACGGCGTGTGACGCACCGACTAAGCTAGGAAGGTCTTCCGTTGCTAATCCATGCAACTAATTAACCTAATAATAATGCTTAGAAGTCGGGCGTTACGAGAATGGTATCAGAGCAAAGGTTCTGAGGACCGTAAAAGTGACCCAGGATTTTCATGCCAACGGGGTTTTAGGAACAAAAAGAGTTTTAAAAGGAAATAGGTTATAAATAATAAATTTAGTAAGATATTCAAGTGATAAAACGAGTTGGTTTCAAAATGGAATTTAAGAAGATTTTTAATAGTTAAACTATGTAACGAACAAGACGATAGAAGAATATTCAATAAAATGAATAAGTAAAAGAAGTGGTGAAAAGAAATATGAAGGGTAATTAAAGTAAAATGATAGAAATTTTAAAGCAAAAATGAGTGTATAAGTTGTCAAACATATTTCGATTTAAAATAAACACCAGTGTGAGTGTTAGGAACGGGAAGGGAAATATTTTATCATATGATGTTTTACTTTATGATGGAAAAACACATGATGATTCGAAAATGGTCAATATGCTAGAAAATGGCTTCAAGTGAAAGCGACCCCACTAATGCTGGAAATAGGAACCATGAGTCCGATGTTTCGTTAGAGGAAATGAGGGCAAGACTCGACGTTTTACGGAGTGACCCCGTATTTGGAGATGCCACGAGGAGACGTTGCAAATGATAATCGAATGGATCTAATGAGATGTATGATGATGAATTGCTACAAGGAAATCGACAAAGGGCCAAATCAGACCAAGAAGAATGCTCCAATATGTTCAAACGATTCGCCACTCATGGGCCCTCAACTTATGATGGCAAGCCAGACCCCACCGAATTCGAATAATGGCATAATAGCATGGAGAAATTGTTCGATGCTATTCAGTGCCCCGAGAAATGGAAGGTGAATTTTGCAGTATTCTATTTGAAATGGCAAGCTGATCTTTGGTGGAAAACTGCCAGGGAAATGCAAAGCCAGCCTGGGTTCGGATGGGAGAAACTGAAGGAGGCTATGAGAAGCCGGTTCTATCCCCGGTCTCACGGCTTCGGATGGAATCTGAGTTTATCCATCTGAAGCAAAGGAACATGTCTGTCTTGGAATATGCTGTGAAGTTCAATGAACTGGCTCGATTCGCTCCTGACCTGGTAACCACGGATCGTCAGAGGATGAACCGGTTTGAAGAAGGTTTAAACTTGGATCTTCAAGAAAAGCTTGCTGCACACATGAGTCAGTCCTACCAAGAGTTGTATGATAGAGCCATCAACGTCGAAAGAAAAACAAAACTAAGAAAGGAGGTGTATGATAATGGGAAAAGAAAGAGAGACTTCTGATCAGACGACCACTCATATAAAGGACAAAACATAGCGAATAAGGATCCAAGTAATGGGAACCAAAATTCCAACAGGACTCGAGGATGCTCCAAATGCGGAAAATGGAATCACACCGACAAAGATTGTCGAGTAGGTAGTGGAGACTGTTATAGATGTGGAAGTAAGGATCATCAGGTTAGAAACTGCCCACAACCGCCTCCAAGGCAAAGTGATAGGAGAAATGGTCCAAACTTTGGGAATGGTAGCAATAGTAATAGGGATCTTTAACGTAGACCACCTTGAAAGAACGTACGATGCAACGATACTGGTTTGACTTGAATTAGAAATATCTTGATGAAGTAAAAATCCCTCTACGATTGTCTCTATTTGTAATTGCTTGCACAATTGTTTTCAAGAAATGAATATGAGCAAGTGTAATTTTACAAGTCTACTGTATTGTTAATCCCAAGTTTCAAGGACGAAACTTTTCTAAGGGGGTAAGGATGTAATATCCCAAAATTTAAACATGTTTAGCTAAAACTTTTTCTTTAATCATATGGGTTAATTTTTTTTTTTTTAGTATCCTATAATACTCTAACATAGCTTAAGGAGGTGAAGCTATTAGCTACCTAAATAACTAATATAGTAATAAAATGAGAATGAAAAGAAATGAGCTTGTATAAACTACAAAATGCCCCTATAGCCTACAACCATAGCCTGCACTTCATCTCCCTCTTTTCTTCTCTTCCTTTGTGAATGTTTGAAACTTGGAACCATGGAAATCAAGTGGCCTGACAGTAGCCACCCCATTTTCAAACACAAAGTCAGCAAAGAACAACTCCTTGAGCCAACAAAAATCTCAAATGATGATCACCGTATCTCCTCCATTAATGTACACCTTGACTAAGCAGTTTTTTCATGAACAATGGTGGAGCTTTAAATCCTATAAATACCGATTGATTTCCAGCAATTGCCAACACAAAACTCAAATACAAAAAAAAAATCAGAACAAGTTACTAACAAATACCAACAACTTCCATTTTTCTATCTCCTCCATTTTTACCTTCTTCTTTTGCGGTTTTGGGCAAGCTACCCGCACCACCACCATTGTGTGCACCACCTCTGGTGCACCGCCGCCCTTCGAAAACCAGAAGCCCTTGCCAGTCCACCGCCGCAGCCGCGCCACACCGCAGAGCCACCATCACCCCTCCTTCCTTCGCTCTTTTCTCGGCGCGATCTCCCTCCCCTGTTCGTCTGCTCTGACTTCGGCTCGCTGCTGCATTTGCGTCGCACCACCAGCAGCTCGCGTCCAGCCTCCAGTCACGCCGGTGCTCGCTAGCGTCGCCGGAGCTCTTCTCCCCTACTGCTCGTTCGTCCCTGCTCCAATTGAGCAGAGGTATACCACACCCCCCCGTAAGTATCGCTTAATGATTCTTAGTTTCAATAGTTAAGTACAATGAAATTAGTTAGTTGAATTGTTATTGTTGGGCCCTAATCTTAATTTCTTTGGTTAATTCACTTAGTAATTAGATGGGCTAACCTTGTGAAGAGTAAACTGTTTTAGTATTGTTAAATAATTGAAGTTAATTAGTAACATACAATTGTTGGGCTTAAAACCAGATTCACTTAGTTAAATTATTTAGTTGATTGGTTGGACTAATTAAACTTCTAAAGGCTAAACAAAATTAGTTTCCTAATAAGCCTTCCTAGTTTAAATTGCAACAATGTTGGGAGTAAACCTGATTTGCTAGTCAAATCACCTAGTTTAGTTCTATTGCTTTAACTAGTTGGGCTAATCTAATACAAAGAATTAAACTAAGTATGTTATGTTAAATAAATTCTAGTAATCTGAAATTTGGTATTGATCATTAGAAACACTTAAGTATGTATAAATGACCTTATAAATTCATAAGCTAAAGTAGGTACAAATGACATTGTTAGTCTATAAGTAATGATAATCATGGTAGTATATTAATAGTAATGTTTCGATTAAAAAGAATAATAATAATCCATCTAGTTTAGTAGTAATCATACCAAAATTGATATAAGAATGTAAACGAGTAATTTGATAGCGATACTAACTTTTATTCATTAGATTAAATTTGTAAATCGTATTAAGGTTAGAATATAATGTTGTTATAATATAAGTTTTCCTAAAATATGTTCATTTAGTAACGTGATAAAGGATTAAGATTGCAAATGACTTTAGTTATCATTTGTCCTCTATAAGTGTATAATATTATTGGACAAGTAATTATAAGTAGTAATAATGTGGTGAGTTTTATTAAAGGTCGATAACTTAGTAAATATGCGCTTTAATTAAGATATAGAAAATGAAATAATTAGAATATGAAAACCATATTTACAAGTCATTAACATGAATTATGAACTAGGTTAATTATTATCACCACCTCAATGTAACTTTTATGTTTAAAAGATGTTAAAAATAATAACACGATTAATAAGTCAAGACTACATTTATCATTTTCGACTAAGTATGCCTATTATGTTTAGAAAGACCCTACACGAGTAATGACATAAGTACTATGACGCCCAATGAAATAATATTTTAGAAAGTCCAAGTCTGATTAAATAGTAATGAACTTCGTTACTCAATTCTTAATTAGATTAAAGGATAAAGGATATTAAAAGCCTCCCCAGGCTATCAAAGTCACTACGCGGGATTTCGAGTAACGTCTCTCGCTAACACCCGCACTCCCCTTCCAACTATGTCTTATGATGCTTTATACGATGTTTATGCTATGTTATTTATGGTGTGCGGGGTATGAAATGTTTATTATGTAAAAGATGTTTCTATAAATGATTTGATGCTATGAGAAGTATGATGATCTGATGACGTTTATGACTAATGACTTTGTTATATGATTTCTAAAAAGTACATAAAAGACACAAATATGATAAATGAAAAGAAGTTATGACAACATAGTAATGAAACGCATTGTCCGCCGTATTCCCGAAAGGGATATCGCATTGTCCACCGTATTCCCAAAAGGGATACCGCATTGTTCGCCGTACTTCGAAAGGAGTACCGCATCGTTCGCCGTACACTCGAAAGGGGTACCGCATTGGTAGGAGGCGTCCTACAAAACTATATGCCAACCGCCAATGATGATAATATTAATAAATTGATATTACGTAATCATGATGATGCTATGTTTACGTAATGGTTTTATAAATGTTTTACGATATTCTCTCCTCCCTGATTGCAAATAAAATGAATTGAAATGGATTTACGATGTTAGGGTAGTATGTTACTGAGCCTCGGCTCATGACGTTTTGTTTTTCTGTTTTAGGTATTCACATGAAGATGGGAAGGCGTAGCGATGAGGAATAATTCACTTTAAATTATGCGACTATGACAGTTATGTAATCTAAGTATATGAACATTAAATGACGCAACCCTAGTTATGCTTAAGTTAGCTACATGTTTCTAGAATTACTATAGCTTCTATAAAAAGGTTTAGTTTCATGAAAGAATATTTGCCTTGTACTTTCCCGAACGGCAAAGTACGGCAAGTGACGCACCGACTAAGCTAGGAAGGTCTTCCGTTGCTAATCCATGCAACTAATTAACCTAATAATAATGCTTAGAAGTCGGGCGTTACATAATGGTATCGAGCAAAGGTTCCGAGGACCGTAAAAGTGACCCCGGGATTTTCATGCCAACGGGTTTTTAGGAACAAAAAGAGTTTTAAAAGGAAATAGGTTATAAATAATAAATTTAGTAAGATATTCAAGTGATAAAACGAGTTGGTTTCAAAATGGAATTTAAGAAGATTTTTAATAGTTAAACTATGTAACGAACAAGACGATAGAAGAATATTCAATAAAATGAATAAGTAAAAGAAGTGGTGAAAAGAAATATGAAGGGTAATTAAAGTAAAATGATAGAAATTTTAAAGCAAAAATGAGTGTATAAGTTGTCAAACATATTTCGATTTAAAATAAACACCAGTGTGAGTGTTAGGAACGGGAAGGGAAATATTTTATCATATGATGTTTTACTTTATGATGGAAAAACACATGATGATTCGAAAATGGTCAATATGCTAGAAAATGGCTTCAAGTGAAAGCGACCCCACTAATGCTGGAAATAGGAACCATGAGTCCGATGTTTCGTTAGAGGAAATGAGGGCAAGACTCGACGTTTTACGGAGTGACCCCGTATTTGGAGATGCCACAGGAGACGTTGCAAATGATAATCGAATGGATCTAATGAGATGTATGATGATGAATTGCTACAAGGAAATCGACAAAGGGCCAAATCAGACCAAGAAGAATGCTCCAATATGTTCAAACGATTCGCCACTCATGGGCCCTCAACTTATGATGGCAAGCCAGACCCCACCGAATTCGAATAATGGCATAATAGCATGGAGAAATTGTTCGATGCTATTCAGTGCCCCGAGAAATGGAAGGTGAATTTTGCAGTATTCTATTTGAAATGGCAAGCTGATCTTTGGTGGAAAACTGCCAGGGAAATGCAAAGCCAGCCTGGGTTCGGATGGGAGAAACTGAAGGAGGCTATGAGAAGCCAGTTCTATCCCCAGTCTCTACAGCTTCAGATGGAATCTGAGTTTATCCATCTGAAGCAAAGGAACATGTCTGTCTTGGAATATGCTGTGAAGTTCAATGAACTGGCTCGATTCGCTCCTGACCTGGTAACCACGGATCGTCAGAGGATGAACCGGTTTGAAGAAGGTTTAAACTTGGATCTTCAAGAAAAGCTTGCTGCACACATGAGTCAGTCCTACCAAGAGTTGTATGATAGAGCCATCAACGTCGAAAGAAAAACAAAACTAAGAAAGGAGGTGTATGATAATGGGAAAAGAAAGAGAGACTTCTGATCAGACGACCACTCATATAAAGGACAAAACATAGCGAATAAGGATCCAAGTAATGGGAACCAAAATTCCAACAGGACTCGAGGATGCTCCAAATGCGGAAAATGGAATCACACCGACAAAGATTGTCGAGTAGGTAGTGGAGACTGTTATAGATGTGGAAGTAAGGATCATCAGGTTAGAAACTGCCCACAACCGCCTCCAAGGCAAAGTGATAGGAGAAATGGTCCAAACTTTGGGAATGGTAGCAATAGTAATAGGGATCTTTAACGTAGACCACCTTGAAAGAACGTACGATGCAACGATACTGGTTTGACTTGAATTAGAAATATCTTGATGAAGTAAAAATCCCTCTACGATTGTCTCTATTTGTAATTGCTTGCACAATTGTTTTCAAGAAATGAATATGAGCAAGTGTAATTTTACAAGTCTATCTTGTATTGTTAATCCCAAGTTTCAAGGACGAAACTTTTCTAAGGGGGGTAAGGATGTAATATCCCAAAATTTAAACATGTTTAGCTAAAACTTTTTCTTTAATCATATGGGTTAATTTTTTTTTTTTTAGTATCCTATAATACTCTAACATAGCTTAAGGAGGTGAAGCTATTAGCTACCTAAATAACTAATATAGTAATAAAATGAGAATGAAAAGAAATGAGCTTGTATAAACTACAAAATGCCCCTATAGCCTACAACCATAGCCTGCACTTCATCTCCCTCTTTTCTTCTCTTCCTTTGTGAATGTTTGAAACTTGGAACCATGGAAATCAAGTGGCCTGACAGTAGCCACCCCATTTTCAAACACAAAGTCAGCAAAGAACAACTCCTTGAGCCAACAAAAATCTCAAATGATGATCACCGTATCTCCTCCATTAATGTACACCTTGACTAAGCAGCTTTTTTCATGAACAATGGTGGAGCTTTAAATCCTATAAATACCGATTGATTTCCAAAGCAATTGCCAACACAAAACTCAAATACAAAAAAAAATCGAACAAGTTACTAACAAATACCAACAACTTCCATTTTTCTATCTCCTCCATTTTTACCTTCTTCTTTTGCGGTTTTGGGCAAGCTACCCGCACCACCACCATTGTGTGCACCACCCTCGGTGCACCGCCGCCCTTCGAAAACCGAAGCCCTTGCCGGTCCACCGCCGCGCAACCGCGCCACACCGCAGAGCCACCATCACCCCTCCTTCCTTCGCTCTTTTCTCGGCGCGATCTCCCTCCCCTGTTCGTCTGCTCTGACTTCGGCTCGCTGCTGCATTTGCGTCGCACCACCAGCAGCTCGCGTCCAGCCTCCAGTCACGCCGGTGCTCGCTAGCGTCGCCGGAGCTCTTCTCCCTCTTGCTCGTTCGTCCTCTGCTCCAATTGAGCGCAGAGGTATACCACACCCCCCGTAAGTATCGCTTAATGATTCTTAGTTTCAATAGTTAAGTACAATGAAATTAGTTAGTTGAATTGTTATTGTTGGGCCCTAATCTTAATTTCTTTGGTTAATTCACTTAGTAATTAGATGGGCTAACCTTGTGAAGAGTAAACTGTTTTAGTATTGTTAAATAATTGAAGTTAATTAGTAACATACAATTGTTGGGCTTAAAACCAGATTCACTTAGTTAAATTATTTAGTTGATTGGTTGGACTAATTAAACTTCTAAAGGCTAAACAAATTTAGTTTCCTAATAAGCCTTCCTAGTTTAAATTGCAACAATGTTGGGAGTAAACCTGATTTGCTAGTCAAATCACCTAGTTTAGTTCTATTGCTTTAACTAGTTGGGCTAATCTAATACAAAGAATTAAACTAAGTATGTTATGTTAAATAAATTCTAGTAATCTGAAATTTGGTATTGATCATTAGAAACACTTAAGTATGTATAAATGACCTTATAAATTCATAAGCTAAAGTAGGTACAAATGACATTGTTAGTCTATAAGTAATGATAATCATGGTAGTATATTAATAGTAATGTTTCGATTAAAAAGAATAATAATAATCCATCTAGTTTAGTAGTAATCATACCAAAATTGATATAAGAATGTAAACGAGTAATTTGATAGCGATACTAACTTTTATTCATTAGATTAAATTTGTAAATCGTATTAAGGTTAGAATATAATGTTGTTATAATATAAGTTTTCCTAAAATATGTTCATTTAGTAACGTGATAAAGGATTAAGATTGCAAATGACTTTAGTTATCATTTGTCCTCTATAAGTGTATAATATTATTGGACAAGTAATTATAAGTAGTAATAATGTGGTGAGTTTTATTAAAGGTCGATAACTTAGTAAATATGCGCTTTAATTAAGATATAGAAAATGAAATAATTAGAATATGAAAACCATATTTACAAGTCATTAACATGAATTATGAACTAGGTTAATTATTATCACCACCTCAATGTAACTTTTATGTTTAAAAGATGTTAAAAATAATAACACGATTAATAAGTCAAGACTACATTTATCATTTTCGACTAAGTATGCCTATTATGTTTAGAAAGACCCTACACGAGTAATGACATAAGTACTATGACGCCCAATGAAATAATATTTTAGAAAGTCCAAGTCTGATTAAATAGTAATGAACTTCGTTACTCAATTCTTAATTAGATTAAAGGATAAAGGATATTAAAAGCCTCCCCCGGCTATCAAAGTCACTACGCAGGATTTCAGGTAACGTCTACTGCTAACACCCGCACTCCCCTTCCAACTATGTCTTATGATGCTTTATACGATGTTTATGCTATGTTATTTATGGTGTGCGGGGTATGAAATGTTTATTATGTAAAAGATGTTTCTATAAATGATTTGATGCTATGAGAAGTATGATGATCTGATGACGTTTATGACTAATGACTTTGTTATATGATTTCTAAAAAGTACATAAAAGACACAAATATGATAAATGAAAAGAAGTTATGACAACATAGTAATGAAACGCATTGTCCGCCGTATTCCCGAAAGGGATATCGCATTGTCCACCGTATTCCCAAAAGGGATACCGCATTGTTCGCCGTACTTCAGAAAGGAGTACCGCATCGTTCGCCGTACACTCGAAAGGGGTACCGCATTGGTAGGAGGCGTCCTACAAAACTATATGCCAACTGCCAATGATGATAATATTAATAAATTGATATTACAGAATCATGATGATGCTATGTTTACGTAATGGTTTTATAAATGTTTTACGATATTCTCTCCTCCCTGATTGCAAATAAAATGAATTGAAATGGATTTACGATGTTAGGGTAGTATGTTACTGAGCCTCGGCTCATGACGTTTTGTTTTTCTGTTTTAGGTATTCACATGAAGATGGGAAGGCGTAGCAGTGAGGAATAATTCACTTTAAATTATGCGACTATGACAGTTATGTAATCTAAGTATATGAACATTAAATGACGCAACCCTAGTTATGCTTAAGTTAGCTACATGTTTCTAGAATTACTATAGCTTCTATAAAAAGGTTTAGTTTCATGAAAGAATATTTGCCTTGTACTTTCCCGAACGGCAAGTACGGCAGTGACGCACCGACTAAGCTAGGAAGGTCTTCCGTTGCTAATCCATGCAACTAATTAACCTAATAATAATGCTTAGAAGTCGGGGCGTTACAGAATGGTATCAGAGCAAAGGTTCTGAGGACCGTAAAAGTGACCCAGGATTTTCATGCCAACGGGTTTTTAGGAACAAAAAGAGTTTTAAAAGGAAATAGGTTATAAATAATAAATTTAGTAAGATATTCAAGTGATAAAACGAGTTGGTTTCAAAATGGAATTTAAGAAGATTTTTAATAGTTAAACTATGTAACGAACAAGACGATAGAAGAATATTCAATAAAATGAATAAGTAAAAGAAGTGGTGAAAAGAAATATGAAGGGTAATTAAAGTAAAATGATAGAAATTTTAAAGCAAAAATGAGTGTATAAGTTGTCAAACATATTTCGATTTAAAATAAACACCAGTGTGAGTGTTAGGAACGGGAAGGGAAATATTTTATCATATGATGTTTTACTTTATGATGGAAAAACACATGATGATTCGAAAATGGTCAATATGCTAGAAAATGGCTTCAAGTGAAAGCGACCCCACTAATGCTGGAAATAGGAACCATGAGTCCGATGTTTCGTTAGAGGAAATGAGGGCAAGACTCGACGTTTTACGGAGTGACCCCGTATTTGGAGATGCCACAGGAGACGTTGCAAATGATAATCGAATGGATCTAATGAGATGTATGATGATGAATTGCTACAAGGAAATCGACAAAGGGCCAAATCAGACCAAGAAGAATGCTCCAATATGTTCAAACGATTCGCCACTCATGGGCCCTCAACTTATGATGGCAAGCCGGACCCCACCGACTCGAATAATGGCATAATAGCATGGAGAAATTGTTCGATGCTATTCAGTGCCCCGAGAAATGGAAGGTGAATTTTGCAAGTATTCTATTTGAAATGGCAAGCGATCTTTGGTGGAAAACGCCAGGGGAAATGCAAAGCCGACTGGGTTCGGATGGGAGAAACCGAAGGAGGCTATGAGAAGCCGGTTCTATCCCCAGTCTCTACAGCTTCGGATGGAATCGAGTTTATCCATCTCGAAGCAAAGGAACATGTCTGTCTTGGAATATCTTGTGAAGTTCAATGAACGGCTCGATTCGCTCTCGACACCGGTAACCACGGATCGTCGGAGGATGAACCGGTTTGAAGAAGGTTTAAACTTGGATCTTCAAGAAAAGCTTGCTGCACACATGAGTCAGTCCTACCAAGAGTTGTATGATAGAGCCATCAACGTCGAAAGAAAAACAAAACTAAGAAAGGAGGTGTATGATAATGGGAAAAGAAAGAGAGACTTCTGATCAGACGACCACTCATATAAAGGACAAAACATAGCGAATAAGGATCCAAGTAATGGGAACCAAAATTCCAACAGGACTCGAGGATGCTCCAAATGCGGAAAATGGAATCACACCGACAAAGATTGTCGAGTAGGTAGTGGAGACTGTTATAGATGTGGAAGTAAGGATCATCAGGTTAGAAACTGCCCACAACCGCCTCCAAGGCAAAGTGATAGGAGAAATGGTCCAAACTTTGGGAATGGTAGCAATAGTAATAGGGATCTTTAACGTAGACCACCTTGAAAGAACGTACGATGCAACGATACTGGTTTGACTTGAATTAGAAATATCTTGATGAAGTAAAAATCCCTCTACGATTGTCTCTATTTGTAATTGCTTGCACAATTGTTTTCAAGAAATGAATATGAGCAAGTGTAATTTTACAAGTCTACTGTATTGTTAATCCCAAGTTTCAAGGACGAAACTTTTCTAAGGGGGTAAGGATGTAATATCCCAAAATTTAAACATGTTTAGCTAAAACTTTTTCTTTAATCATATGGGTTAATTTTTTTTTTTTAGTATCCTATAATACTCTAACATAGCTTAAGGAGGTGAAGCTATTAGCTACCTAAATAACTAATATAGTAATAAAATGAGAATGAAAAGAAATGAGCTTGTATAAACTACAAAATGCCCCTATAGCCTACAACCATAGCCTGCACTTCATCTCCCTCTTTTCTTCTCTTCCTTTGTGAATGTTTGAAACTTGGAACCATGGAAATCAAGTGGCCTGACAGTAGCCACCCCATTTTCAAACACAAAGTCAGCAAAGAACAACTCCTTGAGCCAACAAAAATCTCAAATGATGATCACCGTATCTCCTCCATTAATGTACACCTTGACTAAGCAGTTTTTTCATGAACAATGGTGGAGCTTTAAATCCTATAAATACCGATTGATTTCCAGCAATTGCCAACACAAAACTCAAATACAAAAAAAAATCAGAACAAGTTACTAACAAATACCAACAACTTCCATTTTTCTATCTCCTCCATTTTTACCTTCTTCTTTTGCAGTTTTGGGCAAGCTACCCGCACCACCACCATTGTGTGCACCACCTCTGGTGCACCGCCGCCCTTCGAAAACCAGAAGCCCTTGCCGATCCACCGCCGCAGCCGCGCCACACCGCAAGCCACCATCACCCCTCCTTCCTTCGCTCTTTTCTCGGCGCGATCTCCCTCCCCTGTTCGTCTGCTCTGACTTCGGCTCGCTGCTGCATTTGCGTCGCACCACCAGCAGCTCGCGTCCAGCCTCCAGTCACGCCGGTGCTCGCTAGCGTCGCCGGAGCTCTTCTCCCCTCTTGCTCGTTCGTCCCTCGCTCCAATTGGAGCGAGGTATACCACACCCCCCCGTAAGTATCGCTTAATGATTCTTAGTTTCAATAGTTAAGTACAATGAAATTAGTTAGTTGAATTGTTATTGTTGGGCCCTAATCTTAATTTCTTTGGTTAATTCACTTAGTAATTAGATGGGCTAACCTTGTGAAGAGTAAACTGTTTTAGTATTGTTAAATAATTGAAGTTAATTAGTAACATACAATTGTTGGGCTTAAAACCAGATTCACTTAGTTAAATTATTTAGTTGATTGGTTGGACTAATTAAACTTCTAAAGGCTAAACAAATTTAGTTTCCTAATAAGCCTTCCTAGTTTAAATTGCAACAATGTTGGGAGTAAACCCGATTTGCTAGTCAAATCACCTAGTTTAGTTCTATTGCTTTAACTAGTTGGGCTAATCTAATACAAAGAATTAAACTAAGTATGTTATGTTAAATAAATTCTAGTAATCTGAAATTTGGTATTGATCATTAGAAACACTTAAGTATGTATAAATGACCTTATAAATTCATAAGCTAAAGTAGGTACAAATGACATTGTTAGTCTATAAGTAATGATAATCATGGTAGTATATTAATAGTAATGTTTCGATTAAAAAGAATAATAATAATCCATCTAGTTTAGTAGTAATCATACCAAAATTGATAAAAGAATGTAAACGAGTAATTTGATAGCGATACTAACTTTTATTCATTAGATTAAATTTGTAAATCGTATTAAGGTTAGAATATAATGTTGTTATAATATAAGTTTTCCTAAAATATGTTCATTTAGTAACGTGATAAAGGATTAAGATTGCAAATGACTTTAGTTATCATTTGTCCTCTATAAGTGTATAATATTATTGGACAAGTAATTATAAGTAGTAATAATGTGGTAAGTTTTATTAAAGGTCGATAACTTAGTAAATATGCGCTTTAATTAAGATATAGAAAATGAAATAATTAGAATATGAAAACCATATTTACAAGTCATTAACATGAATTATGAACTAGATTAATTATTATCACCACCTCAATGTAACTTTTATGTTTAAAAGATGTTAAAAATAATAACACGATTAATAAGTCAAGACTACATTTATCATTTTCGACTAAGTATGCCTATTATGTTTAGAAAGACCCTACACGAGTAATGACATAAGTACTATGACGCCCAATGAAATAATATTTTAGAAAGTCCAAGTCTGATTAAATAGTAATGAACTTCGTTACTCAATTCTTAATTAGATTAAAGGATAAAGGATATTAAAAGCCTCCCCCGGCTATCAAAGTCACTACGCAGGATTTCAGGTAACGTCTACTGCTAACACCCGCACTCCCCTTCCAACTATGTCTTATGATGCTTTATACGATGTTTATGCTATGTTATTTATGGTGTGCGGGGTATGAAATGTTTATTATGTAAAAGATGTTTCTATAAATGATTTGATGCTATGAGAAGTATGATGATCTGATGACGTTTATGACTAATGACTTTGTTATATGATTTCAAAAAAGTACATAAAAGACACAAATATGATAAATGAAAAGAAGTTATGACAACATAGTAATGAAACGCATTGTCCGCCGTATTCTTGAAAGGGATACCGCATTGTCCACCGTATTCCCAAAAGGGATACCGCATTGTTCGCCGTACTTCAGAAAGGAGTACCGCATCGTTCGCCGTACACCCGAAAGGGGTACCGCATTGGTAGGAGGCGTCCTACAAAACTATATGCCAGCTGCCAATGATGATAATGTTAATAAATTGATATTACAGAATCATGATGATGCTATGTTTACGTAATGGTTTTATAAATGTTTTACGATATTCTCTCCTCCCTGATTGCAAATAAAATGAATTGAAATGGATTTATGATGTTAGGGTAGTATGTTACTGAGCCTCGGCTCATGACGTTTTATTTTTCTGTTTTAGGTATTCACATGAAGATGGGATGGCGTAGCAGTGAGGAATAATTCACTTTAAATTATGCGACTATGACAGTTATGTAATCTAAGTATATGAACATTAAATGACGCAACCCTAGTTATGCTTAAGTTAGCTACATGTTTCTAGAATTACTATAGCTTCTATAAAAAGGTTTAGTTTCATGAAAGAATGTTTGCCTTGTACTTTCCCGAACGGCAAGTACGGCAGTGACGCACCGACTAAGCTAGGAAGGTCTTCCGTTGCTAATCCATGCAACTAATTAACCTAATAATAATGCTTAGAAGTCGGGGCGTTATAGACATCGTGTCTATAATTTTAGTTTGATGCTAAGCTTTACTAAACTCATCCTTTCACACAAGAACGTTCATACATACACACCAAAAAATGTCATCTGAATTAAGTTACAACAGCCATATTTCAACTTCCGACTCCTCCAATTCTGATGATATTGCCAATTCTAATCAAGCAAATTATAGAAGATATTATGAAAGGCGTAGACAAGCAAACGGTCTGATGGATCAGATGGTGGATGGCTTCATAATAGCCAATCCAACTGAAATATACGCTGCCATTAATCAAGTTCCTAGGGCACCAAGGACTCTAGTTCCAAGAGATCGTGAAAGTGGACAAGACCGCTTATGGAGTGACTACTTTGCAAATGATATGGGTTCCCTCCAAATTATTTCCGCCGAAGATTTCGCATGTGAAAACATGTCTTCATCCGTATAGTGGAAGTCTTAACTACTCGTAATGAATTCTTCAAACAAAGGCCAGACGCCACTGGTAGACTTGGTGCTTCTGGATTACAAAACTGCACAACAGCTATACGATTGTTAGCATACGGCACATCAGCTGATTTAGTGGACGATTATCTACGAATCAGTGCGTCTCTTACAAGAGATTCATTGCAACATTTTGTTGAAGGGGTTGTCTCCCACTTTAGTGATGAATATCTGAGAAGGCCTACTGAAACAGATTTAAATAGATAAATATTTGCAGCTGAACAACGGGGATTTCCATGCATGATGGGTTGTATTGATTGCATGCACTGGCCGTGGAAAAATTGCCCGACTTCATTTAAAGGAATGCATTCTGGAAGACCCGATAAGCTGACATTGATTCTAGAAGTCATTGCCTCGTATGATTTGTGGATCTGGCATGCTTTCTTCGGAACACCAGGTAGATGTAATGATATTAATGTTCTTGATAGATCTCCATCGTTTAACGATGTTTATGAAGGTCGTGCACCTACAATTAATTATGTTGTAAATGACCACCAATACGCGATATGGGACACTATCTCACCGACTGTATATATCCTCATTGGGTTGCTTTTATACCCACAATAAACCTTCCACGGAATGAGAAGGAAAGTCTTTTTGCCCAACGTCAAGAGGGCGTACGAAAAGATGTGGAACGTGCATTTGGAGTACTACAAGCCCGATTTGCTATAGTTCGTCAACCTGCTTTAGCTCATGATAGAGAGATATTAGGGAAAATAATAATCACTTGCATTATTATTCATAACATGATAGTTGAAGATGAACGAGATTCATATTCCCTTCGTTATGATCCCAATGATTATGAGGAAGCTCCACGTCCTAGTTCAAGTCAACAAAATGTGCAAAATGTCAATGAACTATTTACATATGAAACTAGTGAGAATCGCATTGCAAACATACATGACTAATAGAGTTCGAGTTCGTGACAAGCCCATGCATGACTGCAAGTCAGACCTAGTGGAAAATATTTGGATGAAATTCGGAGAAACCAGGCTTTAATTAAGGCGTAGTGTTGTTTTTTCATAGCTTTATGTTTACCTATTTAATAATACGTTTTTGTTGCTCTTATTTAATGCATTATTAATAAAACATCCATTTTCTACAATGCGATACGATTCATGTGTTAATTATTCGAGTTAATTAAGTAAATCAAATAAAAATTTTGTATAATAATAATTAATAAAAAAAATTATGATTTAATCACCATCAAAATTCAGTGTTCTAAACTTAAATTATTCATAAATAATAATATAGTGGACTTGTGATGCAATTGGAGGAGAAAGAAAATATGGTGGGGTTTGTTAAAAGTAGGAGAGAGAAATATGATGACCACAAATTGGAAGGCAACCATTGGGAGTAAGAAATATATGGGATTGAAATGAATAGGGTATGAATGAGATGGAAGAATGAGGAAGTAATAAAATAATTGATGACCACAAACCATAGCGCAACCATTGGGTATGCTCTTAACGAGCACGAATTGAGCATGACCCAACTCGACTCGACAAGCTCATGAACCACTCATTGTTTTTTTTACATATATATTTTTATAGGAATTTATTTTATTGTAATATAAAATTAAATTTAACTTCAAGTTTAAACAAATATAAACCACATCGAACTCTTCGAGCAAACCGAGCTCGAGCCGAGCAATCGAGTCGAGCTCGAGTTTCGAGCAAGTTATATCAAATCTTAACGAGCACGAGTCGAGCAAGGGTTTGGCGAGCATAACAAGTAACGAGCATGAGTCGAGCAGGGCTCAAAAGTTTTCGAGTCTAGTTGAGCAGACTTTTGCTCGCGATCGACTCGCTCGATTAGCATCCCTAACCTGGGATTTTAGTTCACCTTCCTCTAAGACTTAGGTAGTTCATATCGTGTACATCTGTCTCGTAATCTAATATCATACCATATTATATATAACTAATATATAAAGCAGAGTCCAAAAGTTAGCGCACAAGGTTATGACATTTGGCGCGCTTATTAAGTGCCATGTCATTATCTTAAGAATAAATAGAGTTCCAAATTAATAAAAGTTCATATATTGAGTTTAGGATAAGAATAAATAGAGTTTGGTTTACAATGAAAAACTTTAGTATAGTAAATCGATTATAACTTTTAATATATATTTCGAAAAATTATTATTTTTGTATCATTTGAAAGTATCTAAATTACTTTAAAACAAGATCCTTTTATAATAATTTTTCAACTCTATATTAAAGTAACGTATAAGAAGAAATATTTACTATAGTAACGGATTAAAGTAACATATTGAAATTAGAATTAGCGTTGTATTATTAACTATAATTTGGTACAAATCCTATTCATGTTAGAGTTAGAAGATGTATAAGAATTTTTCCTCAAAAAAAAGAGAGTTAAGCATATACTGGTATACTCCCTCTATATTTTTTTAATCTTTCCTACTTTAACTCGGCTCGTTTGCCAAGACACTTATCGGATCTTAAATATCTTTCATTATATATTAGTAAAAATAAAGTACTCATTGAGACGAATCGAGCAAGACCCCACATGACTATATATATATATATATATATATATACTAGTAGAATTTTTGCTTATTGCTGCGGTCATTAAGTGGCTTATTGCGGCGGTTTTGGCCGCGCAGCAATTAAGGGCGCAGCAATAGGTAAATATCTATTGCTGCGGTTTTTTACCGCAGCAACAGGGTAACCTATTGCTGCGGTTTCTATCAAAAACCGCAGCAACAAGTTTTAGTCTATTCTTTCTTGTTTTGGCCCAAAACCGCAGCAATAGGTATGGGCCAAAAAAAATTTTTTTTTTTTTTTGAAATAATTGGAATATTGGTATCTAGCTTGAAGGATACAACATTATCAAGTTCGAAGGACACAAATTCACACACATTCGCATAACAAAAAAGTTTGAAAATTTCTAATTGCATAAATTGATAATATTGAGTTACAACATTGAACATAATGAACATTGAACATAAATTGATAATCCTCATTGAACATATTCAGTTACAACACCGCCTAATACAATTGGGGGAAAAGAAAAAGAAAAAAAGAAAAGGAAAAATAAATGAAAATATAACAAAACTCCCCTAATACATCAGACCCATTTCTCACTTTTCTTCTTCCCTTCTGCACTACACCACGAATTTCACCACTAAAATCATGGCCATTGAAACTCGCTGCAACATCATCATTCATCAACACCGATCAAATCAAGGCCGTTGGTGTTTCTTTTAATTCAATCTCCTTTGGTATTCAATTTTCACCATGGATTTTAGAGTGAGAAAGATGAAAAAACGACTGAAAATGGGGGAGTGAAGGACTGAAAAACAAAATAAAGAAAAATGAAAACAAACTCAGATCTGAGATAGGCGATTTCAGCGCTGATGGAGTGACGGGGATGAGTGACTTCGAGCAACGAAATCTCGAAGAACGCTGATGGCGCGAAATCGAAGATGGCGCTGAGGAAGGAAGCGTCGGTGGGTTTGTTGTGGTACGGTGGTGGTGTTGGTCGTTGTTAGGTGACTTCGAGCAACGAAATCTCGAAGAACGTCTGGTGAACGGCCAGGAAGAACGACGAGGAGGAGATCTGGGCGAGAATTGGCCGACAATCTGGAGGGAGTGAAAAAGGAGATATGGGCGAGGATGATCTGCGAAGTGTGAGAGTGAGGAGAGATAGAGGATGAAGGAGATACTGTGAGAGTAAGGAGAGAGAGGAAACGGTAAAGTGTGAGAGGAAGGAGATCTGCGAAGTGTTTTGAGGGGGGAATAGTGAGGAAACGGCGCCCTTGGTATTAAAAAACCCTAATGACCCTATTGCTGCGGTTTCTAGAAGGAACCGCAGCAATAGATTAAAATATTCATAAAAAAATAATTTTTTTATTCTATTGCTGCGGTTCTATGTGGAAACCGCAGCAATATATCTGGTCAAATCAGTCAATGAATTTTGAAAGAACTCCCATTGACATTTATTGCTGCGGTTTTCACCCGAAACAGCAGCAATAGGTCTATTTTATATATTATCTTTTCTTTTCACGTGGTTTATTGCTGCGTATGGGTAAAACCGCAGCAATACCACCGCAGCAATAAGCAAAAATTCTACTAGTGATATATATATGTATGTATATGTATGTATGTATGTATGTATGTATGTATGTATGTATATATATGTATGTATGTATGTATATATATGTATGTATATATATATATGTATGTATATATGTATATGTATGTATATATGTATATGTATGTATAAATGTATGTATGTATATATATATATATATATATATATATATATATATATATATATGTTGAGAAAAATTTAGTTGATTCTCTCGAATTGTGAATATTGTCAAGATTCCAAGTGAGAATGATAAAAGAATACAGAGTGAGTATTAAGGACCTAAACTTTTAAGTTTTCAGTCTTAAGGACCTCATACCTTTTTCTTCATCTTTGAGGACCTAAGGCTAGCATTCCAGTCACTTAATTCATCGTTAACCAAAGGTTGATTTTCACCCAATAAAACATTTCAGTTAATACAATTTTCCAAAAAAAAGAAACAGTACAAATACATATCCAATGCAAAAGCAAACGTTAACAAAAATACACAGAGGATTTTTATCTTCTAGAAAAACCCCAACCCTATTTCTTCAAATCATCATCAACAAAATTAGCCAATTATCTGCTCGTCTTCTTCTAACCTCCCAAAAATATTTTCTGGAAAGAAAAAAAAAACCATTAATTAGTCAATGGAGTTTTGGCTACTGTAATTGTTAAGCAACAAGAAGAATTTCAAGAACCATTAACAATCCTCTTAGCTAGGAGGTTTTATGAGAATGAAATAACATTAGAAGAAGTTGTTGGGAAGAGGAAGAAGATTATATTAAAATAATTAAAAGTTAATGGAGTTGGTATGTACCTGACTTATGATTGTAAAAATAGAATCATCTTGCACTTCTTTCAAATGTTGTAGTTGATATACTTGTTGTGCTTCCTTGCGTATCATTAATTATAGTTCATGAACTAATAACAATTTAGTAAATAAGTTATGCATAAAAGTATTTAAATCATGGAAAATTGATAAATGATAAACTTACAATGGCTTATCTTGGGAATCCATTAGGGTAGGTGTAAACGCCAACTCCTTTATGGTGCATTGGCACCCTTGATTGTGAGTGTTGAGTTTTAAACTGGCTTCATGGTTGTTGTAATACCCCTCATGATTGCTTTAAAGGGTTTTTTGCAGGATACTAATTCCAACAAGATGCATCTTTCTTTTACAGAGCTCATTTCCTTTTTTACTCCATAGTTAAGCGTGTTTGGCTGGGAGTAGTCGAAGGATGGGTGACCTCCTGGGAAGTTTCTCAGAGTGCGCATGAGTAAGGCCAAAATGCGCCGGAAGAACTTGTGTTGGTTATTGAGGACATTTGTTGGCCTTGGAGGCGCATTGGTGACGATAGACTTGACTCCGTATGGGTCGGGTGTTATAGTTGTTTTTGTTTCTTTTGCCTTTGTTGCTTCTGAACACCAGGTGCACCCATGGATGGGGTAGTGGACATTGGTTGACTTGGACAAGTCTTTTGTTATGGCCCTCTTTGTAAAGCCCCCACTCCTAAGCAGCATGATCATCTTAATTAATAGTTTATTAGTAGCGGAAGACCTAATCTAGTCGGTGCATTACTGTTGTACCTCCCGTCTGGAAGGCACAAGACAACATAATTTCGTGAAACTTAAACATATCATAATGATTAATCTAGGAATATATAATTATATTAATTAAACATAACTAAGGTTTCATAAGTTTAGTGTAAGTGAACTTATAATACATAATCGTCATAGTCATAGTTGCATAATCTAAAGTTAATCTTTCCTCACTGCTACGCCTTCCCATCTTCATAAGCATACCTAAAAAAGGAAAACAAAACATCATGAGTCAAGGCTCAGTAAAAGCATTTCACATCATTTTGTTAGCAAACAGGGAGGAGAGAAATAGTAAAACCATTTTGTTAGCAAACAGGGAGGAGAGAAATAGTAAAACCATTTCGTAATCATAATCATAAAACATTATCATCATTCTTTGTCATGTTCATCATTCTTTATCATGTTCATCATCATATATCTTTTACTTTGGTAACTTGGCTAGTACAACAGAAGGCAAAGCCACCGACATAAGTCCCCCATCAGAAGGTGGGGTATAATGCCATAGATCGTAACAGAAGGCAAAAGCCACCAAGGATATTCATCCCCCATCAGAAGGTGGAATATAATGCCAATAGTAACAAAAGGCAGAGCCAGCGAGGACATTATTGTCCCCCATCAGAAGGTGGCATATAATGCCAATAGTAACAGAAGGCATAGCCACCGAGGACATTGTCCCCCATCAAAAGGTGGCATAATGCCATAATATGGGTGCCACCGAGGACGTTGTCCCCCATCAGAAGGTGGCATTGCCGCCAGAAGGTACGTGCACGACTCGACATAACTTAATACTCTTTCTCTTAACTTTATCGTGTTTCGTTTCATTTACGTATCATAATTACATTAAATAATCGTAATCGTAATCTTAAAACGTAATCGTAATCGTAATCATGAAACATAATCATAATCGTATTTTCGTAACATCAAAGTCGTCATACTTCATAGCATCAAATCATTTGATAAACATCGTTTACATAGACAAACACTTCATATCCTGCACACCATATAAAACATAGCATAAACATTTCATAAAAGCATCATATGAAATAAAGTTGGAAGGGGAGTGCGGGTGTTAGCAGCAGAGGTTACCTGAACTTTTGCTTAACAACCTTGATAGCCGGGGGAGGCTTGTGATATCCTTTATCCTTTTTAATCTAGTCAAGAATAGTGATATTAATATACGTTTCATTACTTAATCTTTAAGCCTGAGTATTAATTAGAGCTTATTATAGTCGTAGGGTTCGTCATATTATCATAAAAGGGTTCATGGTCACAAAAGTTTTACTTATTTAAGTCATAAGAAGGTTCAATAATAATCATCATTATCTAGTTGTTATTAACTTACTCTTTAATCAACTAATAAGTGGATAACCCCTTTAAATCTATTTTAGAATCATTGAACAATTATAACTCATATTAACATAACATTAACAACACCATAGTTTAGTTCCTAATAATAGGCTATAACTTAGTTATTAACAACATAATAGGAGTTCACATGAATAATCATTAGTTTAACTAGGTGAAGGTGGATATTATAAGTTGTGTTGTTAGTATACCAACTATCATATATAAGTAATTTAATTCCAAATTAATTCAACATTAACAATTAATAAGCATATTAAGATCATGGTTGGTTTTAATTAAACTTAAATAACTTACGATTAGGAAATATGGCCCAATATGATGTACTAACCAATATAAGGCTATGTTCAGTTCACCTTATTTTTGCTTATTTCAGATCAGATCAGATCAGAAAAAATAAGTTCAGATCAGATCAGATCAGATCAGATCAGATAAGTTCAGATCAGATCAGATCAGATCAGATCAGATAAGTTCAGATTATGCTTATATTTAAAAACTTATTATTATTATTACTATCATCATGATTATTATGATTATTAGTATTACTAATGCTATTATTGTTATTGTAATTATTATTATTATTATTATTGTTGTTGTTATTATTATTATTATTATTAATATTACTTTATACAATTACTATTACTATTAATATTACTATTTACTAGTTTATTTGTTCAAAAAAATTATTATTATTATTATCGTTGTTGTACTTATTAATTATTAATATTGGTAATTATTATTAATGTCGTTGCTATTATTATAAATGTCATTGATATCACTATTTGAAGCTATTTGTGTTCAAGAATAAGAATGTTCTTTTGGCATTTGTAAGTGTTATTTTTTATATTTATTCTAATTAATAATTTTGATACGTGATGTTCTTTTTGATGTTGTACATGTAACGAACATGACAATAGTATATGATGTTTATTTGTTAAAATAATTTTGGTAGAATAATATAAATTATATATTACTAGTTTATATAAAACATGAGTAGCATGGGATAACCTAATGGTGTTGTCATCACGTTCAAAATTTTCCCTACAAAGGATTACAACTTATCTTTAAAAACAAAGTTTATATAGAACAAGACAACGATATAAGAAGAATATTTAACCATTTTGTTCAAGATCATATGATTATATATATTTATAGGTTTATTTATAATAAAAAAGAACAATTTATTGATACAACAAAGAACATGTTGTTAGTTAAATTCAAACATGTCATCAATATAAAAATAACATCTATCTTTTATTTTTAAAATGTGTTCACTCACCTAAAGACCCAACAAGCCCCAACCCCCCCCTCCCCCCGCCACAACAAGCCCCAACCCCCTCCCCCTCCCCGCCACAACAATATTGAAATATATGCTTCCACCAAGATTTGAACCTTGGTCTCCCATGTGGGAGGTAAGAAGCCATACCATTGGACCCAAGAGTCCTTAGTCTTTTATTTTTAATTGTATGTTCATATACTAATGTGCTCTTTTTCAAAAAAAAAATTATGCTATAATTATAATAATAATAATAATTATAATAATAATAATAATAATTATTATTATTATTGTTATTATTATTATTATTGAAAGTTGTGCATAGTAATAAAATAATAGTAATAGTAATAGTAATACTAGTCTTGAAATACAAAGTAATAATAATATTAGTAATAATATATTTTTTAAAAGATAAGTTCAGATCAGATCAGATCAGATCAGAAAAAATAAGTTCAGATCAGATCAGATCAAATCAGATAAGTTCAGATCAGAAAATTTCAGGTGAACTAAACATAGCCTAACAAATCCATTTCATCTTTTAGCCCAACAAAATAACAAATCAGTGTCACTAACACTTAGCTTTAGTTCCAATTGGATTATCCTAGGCCCAAAACTAATATAACTCAACAAGAGTATTGATTGGCCTTGGAGTATTAAACTTTAAAAATCAGAATTCTAAAGCTGTTAAACATGGTTACCTCTGCTACTAGGAGCAGGGAAGACACGATCACAAATTGAGAGAAAAGAGGGACGAGCTCTGGCTCCGGTAGACGAGCAGTGGACAACAGCGACGGCGACGCAGGTCCCCAGCGGTGCGGCACAGCAGCACGAATCAGAGAGGAGGGAGTCGCGACAGGAGAGAGAAAGAGTGTGCAAGTGCGAGAGAAGCATAGGGAGCGCGACTGAGACGCGGCGGAGGTCAGGCGAATGAAGGCGGCAGAGGGGCGAGTGTGAGGTGGTTACGCGGTGGGCAGGCGGTGTGGTGCTGTGGGTGAGGAACCCGAAACAGAGGAGAGAGAGAGAGAAAAATTAGCCCTTTTTGGGCTGCATTTTCCGGCGGCTTTAGGGCTATTTCCGGCGAGAAGTGAATGGTGAATGTGGTGTGTAGGTGGTGGTGACGCAGAGGAGAGGAAGAAAGGATGTTGCTAGTTTTGTTTGTTTGTTGTTGTTGGCTGTGATTTTGGAGAATGAATTCCATGGTTACTTATAATGGAATTGAGGGAACAAAATCTGAAGTGGGAAGAAGGTAATTGGGGCAACACTTCTGCATTGCTGACTTAGGGGAAGAAGCTGGATTGGATCGGCAGTTTTGGGCAGAGAAAATGGCTGGGGAATGTTGGCATGTTTGCCAAATGCCATAAAAGAGGAAGAAGAGAAATGGAAGAAGTCACTTAGTTGACTTTGAGAGGAAAATTCCTCTTTTCCCTTTATTTTTTTGTAACAAAAATCAAGAAATTCTCAATCTCCCACCTTACTTCACGTGACTTAGTATTAGTTTAGTGGATGTTGATATTTTTTGTGCCTAATTGATTAAACAATAAAAACTGACCTTTTTCTTTAATTCATGAAATCATAAAATTTCTCATTGTCACTTAAATTTTAACATTTTGAAGTTGGTAAATTTATGTTATTATCTTATTGAATCATTTTATTATGTTTTGCTTAATTAGTGAAACAATAAAATTGTATTTTAACTACTCATTATAATTAATTATTTAGTTAAACACGTTTAAGTTTTTAGGATATTACACTCTTGGCCACATTGACCGTATGTGTGACTACATTTGCCTCCCTTTTTACTTAGCTTATAGGCCTCAACTTCCCCTATTGAAGGATTCCTTTTCATCGTTGGTCTGTTGTTGATCTTCTTAACTGGTGGTGCTTGAATAGGTTCTTTTTCAGATTGTGGCCACTCTTCAGGTCCATTGAAAGGCTCCAAAGGGTATTGGTATGCTCGCAAATGGAAGCCCTTTGTATAACATTGAGCCACATAATGTACGTTCTGGATGCTCCACTGCTTTCCATATGGCTGTAACAACATGATTACAAGCTAAGGGACCCCACTAAGTTGCCATGCATTGCAACTACATGTTCTGTGCAGCAAGCTCACAACATGCATAACTTGAGTTGCTCCTTCTCTAACACCATAAGAGAAACTTCCATCCCAAAGTGCAACCCATCCTCTAGCATCAAGTTTGGCCTTCTCAAGCTTCTTTTGTATCCTACGGCATATAACAACCTCGTTATTTGCAATGAAGTATGTTTTCTTATGAAGCCTTTCCATCAAACCCTCCCTAATATCTTCTAACATTGTAATTATGGGATTATGCCTAGATGAGAGTATGTATGCATTAAAAACTTCATTCATATTAATGTCAACAGAGTCACAAACACTATGAGAAGTGAAGAAAGCCCTAACCCACTTCTTGTAGTTTCTTTCATTAGGTTTTCCTCTACTACTTTTGAAATCTCAGAAAACAACTCCATATTTTTCATAAAATCATTTTATGTAGTACTTTTGGCTATTTTCCAAAAGCCTCTCCTATATTTGTAAACCCCCTCCAAATACTTGTCGAAAGTTACAACACATAGGCGTAGCACATACCCTAGTTTCATCCTTGGGCCAAGTAGTTACAATTGCTTTTAGTAAACCTTTTTGTTGATCGGACATAATTGTGTAGCCAGTACCATAAATTGTGCCTAAATCATCAGCTAGTAACTCAAGGAACCAACTCCAAGTTTTCGTATCCTTAACCTCTAACAGCCCAAGCAATAGGAAACATTTGATTATTCCCATCTCTTCCTACAACTACAAGCAACTGGCCCCCAAAATGACCTTTGAAAAAGCAACCATCAATCTTGAAAAATGGTGTACAACCAGCCAAAAAACCCCTTTTAATTGCATTAAAACATATGTACAACCTGTTGAGTCCCCTAGGTTTTGAATGATGACAAATAGCTGCAGGGAACAATTGTTATTGCAGGTGGTTCTAGGCTGTTAGGAAACAACTGAGTATCCAATTGTTCCAGACTATTAAAAGAAACAGTCAACTGATAAAATGAGAATAATATGCTCGTGTATCTATATGGTCAGTGCTAATTACTATAAAATTGAGACTAATCTTAGTTTTCATGGGATAATTTTAACGCTCAACTGATAAAATGGATAAATAAAATGAATGATAATTAATTATTATATTTTAATAATGGGTTAAATTACTAGTTATTGGTTGTAAGCTCGAATTTGGCCAGTGTATTGGAATACTTAATCAATTTTTTCTTCTCAAATGACTTCGAACTCACGTAGACCGGATCCTAGATCCGCCATATTGGAGGGAATAATAACGTTTATACATATAGAAAAGCTCGAGCATCAACGAGACTTCTTAACTAGTATAAAAAAAGAACCCAAGGGGTACAACTAATGAAACGAAAGACAACGAAACAAAAGAAATAAGCAAATAGAAATCTAATAATATCACTGTCTTACAATGATTTATGATCAGATAGGGGTAAGTTTTTTACCAAAAGACATCACTTTTCTCAGACAGTATACTGTTTGCTAAAGCATCTGTTAAAGAATGCTCGGTGATAACTAATGTAATCAGTAAATATGAAAGAGCATCTGGTCAAAGTGTCAATCTTGATAAAACCGATGTTCTTTTTAGCAAATATGTGAACGATAATCGGCGATAGGAGATTGTGACGACGTTCGGAGTTAGAGAAGTTGAGAAGCATGAGAAGTATTTGGGGTTACCTACGATCATTAGGAGATAAAAAAAAGTCATCTTTGCTGCTATAAAAGAGAGAATTTGGAAGAAACTTCAACGATTGAAGGAGAAACTTTATCGAGACCACGAAAAGAGGTTCTAATCAAAGTTGTTGTCCAAGCCATTCCGACGTACATGATGAGCATCTTTCGTATACCGAATGGGTTAGTTGATGAAATCCACTCCATCATTGCTTTTGGTGGGGATCGAATGGGTCTAGTCAAAAAATCGGTTCGCAATCGTGGGACTCTCTCTGTAAACCGAAAGCTATGGGATTATGAAATCGAAAAAGTGTTCAATGAAGGTGAATATAAAGGCTCATGTGGTGGAAGGATCATATGTTAGGTTAGGAGCTGTCATACGTGACGAGCAAGGGAAAGTAATTGTGGCGGCAACAATGAGGATTGAGGTTGACTGGGATGCAACAATGGCAAAAGCAGTTGCGGCCCGATATGGTCTCTAGGTAGCTCGAAGATGTAGTTTTGATAAAATTTGGCTTGAAGGTGATGCACTAAATGTGGTTAAGGCGGTGAAGATGGATTATGGCAGGTGTGCTTGAATTTATTTGACCTATGATGACATTAGAAATTTGTCAAAAGGTTTTACAAGTTTTGTGTTTACTCATGTTAAAAGGGTCGGGAATACCATAGCTCATCTAGTGGCAAGATGGGATACGAGAAGTAGTTTGGTGCTTGTTTGTATGGATCAAATCCCCCAAAGTATTATAGCTTTAACGGATCTTTTTTTTTTTTTTTTTGAAAGGAACCCAAGAAGGACTACTTAATCATTTCATAGAGAGCCAAAGAAACAATGTTTTCCGAAACATCATCAACCCACCACCGTTTCCCAACTTCCACAGTTTGAAAGTGAGCTAGACTATGGGCGACTTTGTTACCGTTTCGTTTAACGAATCTTGATTTGCAATAATATCTCGATCTGACTTTCCTTTCAACAAAAAAAAGTACTACCTCTGTCCAAAAAAGATCTGAACACTTGTTGGGACACGTAGTTTAAGGTGATAAGTTGTGGTGTGGTTATCAAATGTTATTTTATTTAAAAAGTAGATGTGATAGGAGTTGGTGGGGTATTTTTTATTAGAGGAGAGAGAATGTTGGGTAACTTTTTATTGATAAAAGATAGAGTATGAGCCAAAGATGAGTACAAGAAATAATATATTAATGGTGGGACCATGCCAAGAATGAAAGTGTTCAAACTAATTTGGGACAAACATAAAAGGAAAGTGTTCAGACTATTATGGGACGGAGGTAGTTTAATGCAACTCTTTGTCAAAAAGTAACCTTTACTTATAAGGTGACCCCTACAATTTAAATAGTCACCCTATTTAGATAATAAGGTGGTCTTATACTAATATCATTGTAAGGGAGACTTACACAAGACTTACTAATTTTGGCAAATGAACATGCCTCGGCAACACAATCATTGAGAAAATCCTAGCATTGGCCAAAATTCACCTCAAAGACACGTACACAATTATCATCCCCACACGAAGCCAATTGGATCTCTTGGCCGTCTTCTACCTTCTCTGATTTTCTCCATGCTAAACGCTGCACAGTAGAGGCATGACACATGAATGGATCCAACCGCGCAACAACAATAGCTTCAAATCCTGCACCTGCCGTGCAGCTATCTTCAATTCTTCTAGCCAAAAGATCCCACAGTTCTATGAATCCGTTTTCCAATCCAACTGCTAGTAAACCATGATTGTTTTTACGTTCAACACCAAGCCAAGAAATGGCAGTAACACTACACGGAAATGGTGGCAAAGTTGATAGCTGTTTGACAGAACTTCTGTTCTCCACAGACCATAACTTCACGGTCTTATCTCTTGAACCAGTTGCAAATTGATGGCCAAAAGGATTCCAAGAGCATGCCCATATAATTCTCTTGTGCGCCTCTTGCTTCGCTAGAAGCTCATAACTGATTTCGTCCGCACCTGAACATCATTTCAGATTGGTAATTTAGAATGCTTAACAAAACATATCATAGAATTATTAAGCAGAGTGCTCAGTATTGTTACATGCAGCAATTAAGAAAATATCACTACTCATCCCCTGAGTTTTGAAAGACCATGCAATCAGAAAAACCGGATACAACCTTTCCCAAGATAATAGAGTTATCAGGACAACGGCATAGTTATAGCAAGTAACTAATGGCATAATTCCTTTTACCTTCAATGTGATGCAAAAGGTTCAGAGTGGTTGTAGACAATTCTTACCTTCTTCATATAATGAGATATTCTATTTTGAATTACATTGTCGGTGAAGAATCTAAGACCACAGCATGTTTACGTGACTCTAAAATCCATAGGATGACCAAGTCAATATATATTCCCTTCCTAGTCATATTACCTTAAGCTTTCTTATACCACATTATGTGTCACTCGAAAATATCAATACACCATCACTTGTTAGTTAAAGATATTAACACAAAACACTTGTGAGTTTTGAATACCAATGCAATAAAGAAACTCCCTATTGTATGCATAACTTTGAGACCCTTAATTTGAAATAGAGTGTAAAGTATTACTATTATCATCAACAATCATAACATCCACAATTTATAAAGGCTAGGTTACCTTTTCTTTTTATGGAAAAGACAGAGAACTGGCGATCCCTAGAGACAGACAAAAGTAAACCGTCATCATGAGAAAATTCCATCTGTGTCACAGTCAAACTATGAGACTGTAAGCGACCAACAGCTTTCCATGATCCAATCTCCCAGATCCATATTTCTGCTACTGAAACTGTCTGAGCCTGCAAATCAATACCTCATCAAGACAAACACCCGGCACGCCAATAGTACCACAACATAACGCTGAAACATGAAAAGAGGATGACGGTGGCCAACAAAGAATTGGATATAAGATACTGGTTGTTTTTCCTTTGACCACACCAATTATGAAAATAAATGTTATACAGAAAGCTGACAACACGTCAGTTGTTGACTCTACTTATTAACTTTTCTTCCCTGAGACATAACAACTATATTCAGAATTAAATTTCTGAAAGGCTTTCTCTTTCTTGTTTAAGGGGGAAGTAATAGTATTTTAGCTGGCCTGTCCAGACTCCAGAGTCCATATTTTTGGAATTATTATCATACAAACAAAAAGAAAAGAAGACTGAATTCCTCAAACCAATAAATGGTTCAAAATCTTTCCTAGCTTGACACCTTGTACACAACACGAGCATAGTAATGGTGTCATGACCAACAAGAGATGGAAAATCAAATATATGCTGTTGTGAATCGTAAAGGACCAAAATCTTATGTGGAAACCAACAATTAAAACAATAAACTGCAGCAGAATTCAACTGCCGAGTATAGTAATGGTCTAAGATCCAATTTCAGCTGATTGATAATGAAGGAAGAAAGGCCCAACATCTTATTGAACATGAAGACCCGTTTAAATAGGGGCTAGGTTTCAACTAATTCTAAGTAGATATCGGCCATCAAGAGCCAAGATGCATGTCCATTACTTATCATTTCAAAACTAGCCTCTTGAATTTATATAAAGCCATTACTTAAAGGAAAGGCATCCAAAAATTCTAAGTAGCGGCGAGAATGCTGAACATGATTTTTTCCATCATGAGCCAAAAGACCAGAAGCTTGAAGCTCATCAATTCAGATCAATTCCTAAGAAATGTTGGATAATTTTTAGAAGATGAGTCCAAAGCTCCAAATATTGAAAGCAATATCCATCCTTTAAAAGTCCAACCCAATTTCGCCAAATTTATTTGCATCCTCCAAAATTCAGACGAGCTTTGCCTTCAGTGAAGCTATTTATTTTCCTACTCCCTCACCCAAAACAAAAAGAGGGTTTCTGTGACACTTTGGAACCACTCAGATATATTATGCTATAATGATGCAGCAGGACTGATAATCGACACCATAAATGGATATAATAACTTGGGAGCAATATTTAATTAGAGTATGGATGATAGGAAACAACACGTCCTGCACAATACATGCCTTCAATACATAAATAATGGATGAAAGCCCATACCTTACAAGAGGAAGCGACAAGCTTTCCGCTGTGGTCACAACATAAAGAAAACAATTCATTTCCATGACCGTAAAGCTTGTGCGATTCTGGCCACAATGTATGCCATGCCAGTTGATCCTCAATAGGCGGTTCAGTCAATGTAACTGGTACTGCATCAGGAACAGTTTCAAGTGTGTCAACCACATCATTGTCAGGTCGCTTTGGAGTCTCTTCTGCAGCTGCACACATCAAACTTAACCTGTGACTATCTCATTACGTTATGCAAAACTTGAACCTAGCCATGCCCAATTGCAGAGAAAGGCAAGAGTGAAGAGTTACCATGAACATATATAGGTTTCTGCGATAATCCAAGAGCAGACATATTTGCCCCTAAGATTTGAACGCCCAGCTGAATGTCTTCCTGGACGTCAGATCCTGACGAAACAGCATAATTTAATGTCTTCAAAAAAGATAAAGGGGCTTCAAAAACTCTGGCCACTTTCTCATCAGCTCCACAAACAAAGCGGTGGTTCCCTTTCCCTTGTATCATCGCCACACAATTAATATCATGACCATGAACTTGAGGACGAGCAATTTCATGCCAGGAGCACCTATCCCCCATATGGCTCAACCAAGGAGAGAATATTCGAGTTGTCTGCAAAATTTGAATTCGAAATGAAATCCTACTTATCAAAAAGGCTGTAGACACCATTTTCCAAATAGCAACCCAAGGTGGCATGCCAATTCAAATGAGCAGCAGAAATGATTAATTGAACTAATAATGCGCCCCTAAGGCATCTTAATGTTTGTGTTAGAGTGTGGGTGTGCGTGTAATTGAAGATCAAATGAAAAGTGAGAAAATTTTGAAATATCCGATCAATATGATTAAATTGCTATTAATAAACGCATCCAATGGCATTTTTGTGAATAAATGCAATTTGAGTGATACATGTTGAGGAGCCCCCACAATCAAAACCAAGCCCCATAAATACACGCATTTAGCCACACCAAATCTTAATTCACATTTCAAATCTCAATTGCGCCTATACTGCAACCCTTATCACCCACTCCTTTTTTTTTTGGCTATGTTCCGCCAACAACATGATGATCATTCTCTCTCTTTGGTCTCAACAAAGACGATTCGATGAAACACCCATAATCGTTTGATCCATTTGTAGCATGGCAAACACAAAGGAAAAAAATAGAAGCTTTGATTTAAATTGTTGATTAATAATAGTAGATAATGGAGATAACAAAGTCAAAGAATATGGACATGATTTCATTGATACAATTTCTATTTTGGGAAATTGTACATGGTGGCCTTCAAGTTTCAACTTTTCTATATGGTGGCAAGAAAAAATAAAATATTATACAAAGTGACTCCGAAGTTCGGAAAATTCTACATAGTGGCCTTATTTAATCAATTGGTGGCTCAAAAATTAAACCCCAGCCATTTCTCTCTCATCCCCATCCCCTTTCTCTCTCTAAACCACAATTAAGCCACCACAACAACACCACCACCGCCCAACCACCTTAGCACCACTGCTTCAACCAATACTACCATCATTTGAACACCCACCAAACCCCACCAATCACCCCCTGCCACTAAATCACTACAACACCCACAAACTACCCCATACTGAAACCACCACGAACCACCACCTCCACCACAACACCCACTAAACCACTCCCTCTTCCCCGCCAAACACCCCAAGAAACCACCCCCTCTGCCCTGAAACACCCACAAACCACTTCCTCTCCCTTCTCTCCACCGCCTCCACCATCGATTCGGGGAAAAACTCGAGCCTAGAAATGGGTAATGGTTGTTAATGTTTATGTGGGCAGTGGTTGTTGTTGGGCGGCGGTGCAAAGGTGGTTGGGCGGTGGTGGTACGTGGTGGAGGAGAGAGAAAGATGGGTGGTGGAGAGATGAGAGAGAAAGGGGCGATTTTAGGGTGTTACGGTGGTGGTTGGGTTGTTTAAGGGTGAAGTGGGGTTTTAAAGGCCACTATGTAGAATATTAAGAACTTGATGGTGACTTTGTATAATATTTTTTTTGCCCTGCCACCATGTAAAAAAGTTGAAACTTGGAAGCCACCATGTAGAATTTCTCTTATATTTTTTTTAACCTATTTTTTACAACATTTTTTTTAGATGCCTAACCTAGATAAAATTGATGTTACCTTAAATACTGTATTAAATTGTTATTTTTTCATGCCAATTTAAGGGGGCGTTCGGGATTGTTGTGGTTTTGCCTGTTTCCATTTTTTTTCCCAAAAAATCAAAACAAAACGTGTTTGGCAAATTATGCTTAATAAAACAAGTTTTGGAAGTTTTGATTTAGAAAATCCCACACCATCCCCATGGAATTAAAATTTCTCACTCCGCGAAATCTCGTTACGGACGCCATAATAAAAATCACATACTCCTCCTCGCGTTAGACGTTTTTATTCCGTTTCATTCGTTCTTTTCAACATTGGCAAAAATATTTGATGATTTAATTATATAGTTGATGAAACAAGATATTATTGGGTTTTATATTATGTTGTAATAATGCTTAATAAACTAAAGATAAAAAGGTGAATATTATGTGAATTTTTAAAAATCGTCTTTCCCTCATTACAAGCCGTTCCGCGACGTCGAACGACTTTTTTTTGGATGTTCTTCCATTCTATTACTCAAATTTATAAACCCTAATCATACTCAAGAGGTCAAGATTTTTGGAGTTGCTTTCCAGTACAGGTATGGAGACTTCTCTTCTCATTTTTTTTAATTTTTTTTAATTTTTTTTTTTACATTAATTGTCTATTATTCTCTTGAATTATTACTTCTCATTCTTGTAGAGATACTTGAATTCCTTGCTATTACTCGAATTCTTCTAAAATTTTGCTTTCGTTTTGAATTATTACTAGTTCATCAATCTTGTTCGGTGGTTTATTCATCAATTTGGGTGTATCTCATGCAATTAAATTCCTTGAAAAATTTATTTGGAGTTCTCATGAAATTTAATGGCATGTGGCAGTCTTGATCTTTAATGTACTGCCACCATCATTAAACTTCATATTATATCATGAATTCTCTTTTTTTCTTTGGAAGAAAGGAGCAAATTAATTAATTAGCAAAGGGTTCATTAATTACTACCGAAGCAAATATAGTGTATGTTCTTGGTTCACCAAATTAGAAGCTATTACCATTGTTTGTCAATAATACTTCTCTGCTCATGCAACTCAACTTTTGTAAAGGTATATAACAACGATTATTAGTAGGAAAAAAATTTGCATTTTGTGGGTAAATTGGAGTTTGTGAGTTGACATTGATTTGCAGGAGATCATTATGCACAATTACTCTACTGATCAAAATTGATGCACACAAATCTTTTTTTTTTTCTTCTTTTGATGGTTCTAGATTTGAATATGGTAGTTGCACTTATATTTTTTATTGGACAAATAGTTACTAGTAACTTTTATATTTGTTGCAATCATTTTGTTATACATGCGTTAGAAAGACATAAACTGGAACTTGTGTTGCTTTTTTTTCTATTTTAATAAGTCATTGTACTGTTTAATTAGTTGTTAGATGTCGAGTTTGAACAATGAGGCTATGGGTGATGATGAGGTTGTTGAGGTTGAGTCTTATTGGAGGACCCGAGGTATGGAATGATAACATTGAACCTTACTTGATAAGCTTGATAGAGGATGAAGTGAAAAAAGGAAATAGACCAACTACCACTCTTACCAAGCCAGCTTGGAAGTTTATCAAGGGAAAACTAAAAGAGAAAACAAAGAAGGATTATAGTCAAGAACAACTTAAGAACAAATACAATCAATTAAGGCAAAGATGGAAGGACTTTAGTAAGATACTCGAGGAGACTGGAATTGGATACAATGCGGTAACAAATCAACTTTCTGCAGAGGATACTGTATGGAAGAAGTTGTATGAGGTACTTGCTTATTAACAAATTCACGAATCTTATGACTTTTTGGTGAAAGGGAACACTCTTCTAATAAACCTTTGTTTACTTTTTTGTCTTATTGTTGCAGAAACATAAGTCCGCTAGAAGTTTTAGAAAGAAAGGATGTAAGCATTATGATAAATTAAACACAATTTTTGGTGATACAACTGCTACTGGTGCTAGCTCTCATCCTTCTACTAAAAGCCCTTCTGATAGTGAGGATGAAGATGACACAGATGGAGAATTAGGTTATTCAGAAAAACAATCTGAAGAGGGTCCTATAGTCAAGAAAGCCAAGTCTAATGTGAATCCTAAGAAACTGAAAGAGAGAGTCAATGCAGCAATGGCAGATGCATTAGTAGCTATGAGTGAAAATTCTAAGAAGAAGCTTGAACTTCTTAAGAAGAAGTTAAGTGCTACATCTACTAGCATTCCCATGAATGATAGTAATGATGGTGGGCATCAATTGAAGGAGGACCATGATGATCTTCTTATGGAATGCATTGATACATTAAGTGGTCTTGAAGGAATTGATGGGGCTTCATTTACGAAGGCGACTAAACTCATACATGATGATCCATCATGGAGGAAAATATTCCTACGTTTGTCTGATGATAGAAAAATTGATTTTGTGTTTAACATTTAAGCATTTGTTTACTGTTTTTAGTGTATGTTTGGATGAACTTAATTTATATATGATCATTTGATTATCCATCTCTATAAATAAAGAACTTACATATGGTTATATGATTTATATTTGGTAATTATGAGATGAAAAATGCTCATTGAATATCATAAAGTTATATATTATTTTTCTATTTAGTGGTATTTATATCTTTCTCACTTTTCTTATAACTTTTATTTATAAAGTTGTAGATATGGATTTGGATATTGAAGATTTTTTTCAGACTCAGATGAGGAGGATTTCCAACTATTAATGACTATTTACATTAACCTACAAAAAAATGCATTTCTTAAAGAAAAACCATGCCCACAAAGGATTTCAAAATTGAAAGGACACCGGTTTGTCCTAAAGCTTCTTAATGGTCATCCAATGACATGTTTTGACTTGCTTCGAATGACTCCAAAAATCTCTGTCAGCTTGTGTGAGGAGTTAAAAAAAAGAGACAAGTTGAAAAATTCCAATTTTATATCAGTTCAAGAACAGGTTGCAATGTTTCTTCTTATAATATCTCATAACTGGAAGCAAAGGGTTGTAGCAAATAGATTTCAACATTCCTTAGACTCTGTTCATCGTCATTTCCGAAGAGTGTATGCCATTTCCTCACTATCAAAGCATGTGATTATTCCACCATCATTTGAAGAAACTCCTCCGGAAATTAAAAATAATCCAAGATATTATCCAACATTCAAGGTATGTAATCTCTTTTTTCTTTCATATGTTTTTTACTCCATAAACAGATATGAATTTTTTAATACAAATGCGCATGCTCAATAATTATAAAATGTCCATATAGAATTGCATTGGGGCTATCGATGGAACTCATGTCTCAGCACGTCTGCCACAAGATCAACAAATTCCTTACCGTGGGAAAAAAGTAGACCCTACAATGAATGTAATGTGTGTTTGCTCATTTGACATGAAATTCACGTATGTTATGGCTGGATGGGAGGGAACGGCAAATGATTCAAGAATATTTTGGGAAACGATCACAAATAAAGAAGACAATAATTTTCCTATGCCTCCTATAAGAAAATATTATCTTGTTGACTCAGGATACACAAACATGCCTGGATTTCTTTCTCCATATCGTGGAGAGCGATATCATCTGCGTGACTATAGGGGAGCAAGGAATCCACAAGGTCCGGAGGAGATTTTCAATTATACACATTCATCATTGCGTAATGTCATTGAAAGATGTTTTGGAGCGTTGAAAGCAAGGTTTGCCATTCTTAGAGACATGCCTCCCTATGATTTAAAAAGGCAAAAGTATATAATATTGTCCTGTTGTGTTGTACTGTTGTCCATAATTTCATCAAAATGTGCAAGGATGGAGATCCTCTCTTCACACATTATGCAAGATGAAAATGTGGAGCTTGAAGATGACAGAGTCACCACCAATGCATCTGAGGATGAAGTAACTCCTAGTGATAGTCAAAGTGAACTTTGTCGAATGGCAAAATTTCGAGATCGTTTGGCTAAACGATTATGGGATAGACAAAATTCTTAATGAGAGCTATATTTTTCTGATAACATATTGTACTTTTTGTTTAATATTCATAATTTTTTTTGGTTTGACCTTTTATTATAATACGATGCTTTCTTATTTATAAGCATTTCATTTTCTTATAACAATAATTGGCAAACAGAGATATAATTATGTATCTTTCCATCTACATAGTGACTAAAAATATTGATGATGATTTATTAAATTTCATTTAACAATGATATATCGTTGAAACTTTTTTTTTCGTGCAAAAGAGAAAATAATTAATAAACATAAATTAGTTAAGCATTGCATAACAAATTTTGATCAAAATGTACATTAACTAGAGGCAAGGGAGTTGATAGATTCTTAAAGAGTAGAGGCGTCGAGCATTAAGTATAATAGAAGTAGCAGTTGTGGAAAAAAGAGAACCAAAACTGAAATCAGTTTTCTAAAAAAAGAAAACAAAAACTAAAATCAGTTTTCAGTTTTTTAAAAAACAAAAAACTGAAAACTAGAAGCCATGCCGAACGGGCCCTAAACTTTTTTTTTGGTTTCCAAATATTAAATTCCCTTTTGTTTGCAATGTTCACAATCACATTTTGAACTCAAATTAGGGTCTAAAGTTTTCAATCAAAACTAAAATGGCCTAAAATTTCTCACTTCCGTACTCTCTCTCCTCTAGCATTTGGGGTTTATGTTTTCTTTTGAACAGTTTGACCTCGGATTTGGGTCTAGAATTTTCCTTCGAAGCTCAAACTCCTCTCTCATCCTCTTTGTCTCTCATCTCAAAGGTTGAAGATCACCAATCCAAACCCTAGGTCCCTTTTTTTGATGGTCTAAGGGAACCACAACACAGTTACTGGCAAAGACGGTGGTGGTTCACACTTCACATGAAGGAAGTAAAATGGTGTAGAAATTTTGTAAGAGAATTAAAAGACGAGTATGCCCAACGTGATGGCCAGTGAAAGTGGTTGATATCATCAAAGTCTCCAGAAGCCTGTAGCCTGGCATTAGTTGTCATTTTATTAGCTTTAAAAGGTGCCAGGTTCACCGAGGTGCAAAGGATCCCTGCAGCCTAGGACCTAGGTGCCAGGTACACCGAGGTGCAAAGGATCCCTGCAGCCTAGGCGTAAGGCCCACCTCTATTGATAATTTTTATATTTACCTGTACAAGAGCTCAAATCCTGGCGCAAAAAGTAATAATGCTAACAGACCCTACGCTAAATACAGATGCTAGTTCAAAAATAAGTGATAAAGAAACTACTTATTTTATTTTATTGTTTAAAAAACCTGTACAAGAAAAAAAAAACAGAGCAGGGATTCATACTTCACGTGAGTACTAAGTCAAGAGAGAGTGCGGCTCACAAGACAAAATAAAACAAAAGGGAGAAAAAAAGACATAATATAGAGAAAGAAAAGCCAAACTCGTGAAGCTTCCCCGAGTAACAAATCGAAGAGGAAGAGAAAAGGTGAAGAGCCAAGAAAGAAGAAGGTGACAGAAGAGGACGATAAAGAAAGAGAAGAAGAGAAGATCAAAGAGAGAGAAAGGAAAGAAATAACAGTGAAATGTGTGACAAGTAACGGTCATCTGATGTCCTGGTGGCGGACATCATCAGGGATGGATGGCCAGCAAACTTTATCTCCATCAACAAGCTGCTGACCATTATTACACAATTTCTACCCAAATTGTGAATAAGGGTTTTTGTTCAAATTAGGATTTTGATTTAGGGATAAAATTGAAACAGTAAGCAATTAATTGAGGGCTTCCACACGAGATTGAATTTAATGCTTGAGTAAGATTTAATTAGATGAAAGATTTGGTCCTTCTTAGGTTTCCTCAAGTCTGTCTCCTCTTCCCTAAAAGCGGCCAAGCGGCTCGTCTAGCGCCTTGCCCGAGACGGACTGAGGCGTGCGCCTACCTAAGCGCCTTCGGTGCGGATTTGGAAAATAAGATCATTATTGCATTCTTTCTTTTATGTTGGTTAAGTTGTTATGAACCCTTGAAGCATGGGTGCATGTATGTGCATCACAATATGTTTTTGTTTCCAAAACAAATTATTTGCATGAGCCTATGAGGTTTTGGGGGGATTTGTCTTACTAGGAATCCTATTTAGGAAGTTCAATCGCTAATCTTCCGAAGATAATTTGAGGGCTTGCAAAACAAATGAGAGTAAACTGCCTTGGGAGTGGTCCCAGGAACGCATGAAAATTATTCCTAGTTTTACATTTAATTTTTTTTTATCGCATGGTACTTTAGATTTCCACTGGCTTTTAGTGTCGTTTATAAAATCTTAACCGTGTCATACGGGTTGCTCACTTGTGTCATTTGGATGTAGTGAAAATAAGTAAATCTAGGTTATGAAAAAAACAAAATAGGATTCTGCAGACTGGAAGAACATACCTGGTCATGACTGACTGATAGCAAAAATTTACCACATCTGGCCCATGCAATGTCTGATACAGCTGCATAATGACCAGAAGGAACTTTCTGCGGCTGCCAATTCTCAGAATCTATACCAACATTTTTCCAGAGATGAAAAGACCCACCATATCCATGCGCCAAAATGGCATCCCCATATGGACTCCAGTGCCCTCCATAAAATCCCAAAGCACAATGACTAAGCTCCCCAACAGTAACAAAATTCATCCAGATGCCAGAAGTCCTCTCAGGTCTCCAGATCATCATTGTCTTGTCCATAGATGCAGATAAAATGCTTTGAGGTTGTATGTATCCTCCCCTCTCTGTGGATGCAATAGAAGGTGGCTGCCACTGGACTGAATACACCCAATCTTCATGTCCAATAAGGAGAGACTCCAGCGATATCTGATAGGTTGATAAGCCAGAAACAAATAGAGGACCTTCGATGTATGATGCTAAGCCTTTTACATCTTTCCTCTCAGAGTTACCCGAGGTTTCACATAAAACCATTTTCCATATGCGTATAGATTTATCCTGAGATGAACTCACAAGCAACAAATTATCTCTTGACCCATTTTTGTCTAAGGGCAAGGAGAAGTCCAGACTTCTAATCCAATCTGAATGTCCTTTCAGTTCACAAGCACGAATAAACTGTAATCCATCAATTATAAGCAGAATAAGAAAATTGCATCCCAGATCCACAGAATGATTTGCCTCAAAAAAAAAAATTCAAAGAACAAAAAAAGAAGATAAAAGAAAATAAAAAGAGAGAGAGAAGGAAGCTTATATATACCTTTCCTGACCTCTCTCTGCTATACAGATGAACCTTGTTATCCAAACCTCCCATGGCAAGGATCACATGCCCTGTATTATCAGGAAACTCTGCTAATGCAAGTGCAACCATTGTTTTTGAACCAATAGAGAGAGATTCAAGATACAACAATTCACAGTCCCCTGGAAATCAGATCGATGAAACCAATTATTTCAGGTTTGCATGCACACAAGACACCTCCACAATAATGAAAGAATACATCTGACACACAACCCACAGAAATTACAGGCCAATGTGATAAAAAGCTTAACTTATTACCTTTTCAATAGAGCACTTAAAGAAAGATCTCTTAAGATGAAAAGTACTATAACAGACGAGTAGCAGAACAATAACCAAACACCTATAAGTACCATGGATACTAAAAGAAAATTGGATTTTGTCAACAACAATATAATCTGTAGATCAAATCTTATATATGGCGGCACAGACCACACCCCAAAGATTCTCAAAGTATAAAGGTAGAGATGAAAAAGGTAGGATATGGACGAACAACAACAACAAAGCCTTGATCCCAAAATGACATGATATACAAAAGCGGACTACTCAAGACTCGAGACATTGAGATTTGTAACTATTTAAGACCTTGAAAAATCAAAAAACTTTACTACATTTGCAAAGATATGCAAAGCAACTCCTCAATATCAGAATATATTCAGTTTTACGCAATTAGTACTTATTAAGTAGAACTCGTGATCATGAAAAATATACATAATTTGCTTCCTCCAATAAAGGAACACCAAACTTCCTCCAAACTGTTTTCGGATATTACAAACCTTTCACAAGTTATACAATTGCTCTTGAAGGGGTTGACAAAGAGTTTCAAAGAGACTCGAGAAGAGGGATAACAGATGCCATATACCAGAGATGCAATGAGTGGAGGAAACAGAAAGTAACAGAAGAGGAACTACCAGCAAGTTACCTATGACTATGTTAGTGAACATTCCTTCACAAATACAAAGAGCCCATCTCCAAGTTATGCTAGAAGATGACAACAACTCAATTGAAAATTGGAGAAGCATGAATATACCAGAAAAAAAAATATCTCTCCATTGAATTTTTTAAAAGCGAAAAAAAAATAAAAGACACTTAGATACATACAAGGAAATAGATACACACATATCGATGTCTTTCTAAACTAATTCTTGCTTTTGGCTTTTTCTTGGAGCATTGGGAATTTTTGTATTTAGCAACTTATGGATGAACTCCTTTTCCTCAAGTTCAAACAAACCAGCATTCTGACTAAGTCAACAGCCTAAAATTAGATGCTTCCATAAACCCTTCTTAACAGACTAATCACAACACCAAAGGTGGACAAAGTAGCAGAAAGTTTCCCTTAACTACGATCATCACCCATTTGCTGAATGCTTTTTGAACTATCTAAAAGAATAAATTGTATAATGTATAAGCTAGTTTTATTAAAAGGTGAGAAGGATGCAAGTGGATCTTTTGTGAACTCTAATTTCACATCTTTTTGCATTAAAAGTGCAACTTTCTTGAAGGAGATTAAAATCAAAGGATGCAAGTGGATCGCATAGTATTGCGCATAGCAACTAGGCCCAAATCTACTACCAACCAATTTTAACGAAGCATAGCCTGCATCAAATAGGACAATAGGTGAAGTGGTTTAAAAAAAAATAGACCCACCTCCAGCAGTCAATGGCATGATGATTTCCCAGATGTTCACAGTACCATCAGAAGAAGTTGAAGCAAAAATTGCTTCAGTTGCAGAAAACATTGTTCCGGAGATGCATGTGACACCCTTCTTGTGAGGTTGTGGTAATGTCAAGACATGACGCCACTGCAGTCACAGATAAGAGAAGCCTACATTTATTAAGATAAGTAGTCCGCACATATATCACCAATTTATAGAACGCAACGATATAAGACAGAACATCATAACGGCACACAGAAAAAAAGAACAAGTTCCAGAACAAAGAGAAAATTTTCTGAAGTAGCATTATGAAAGAAGAATTACATAGTAAATAGAGAGAAAAGCTTCCTGCAGCACACCATCTTTCCTTCCTTCCCTCCCTCCCTCCTCTCTCTCTCTTCCTCTCTTTCTCTCGAAGTAAGATTCAGAAAAGCCCTAAGGTCCAAGCATACACGTGGAAGTTCGAACTTAACTCAGTTTAATCCAACTTCAATGCAATGATTAACATATCAAATTGATCCTAGCATGATGTACTGGGTCAAAAATGGACATTTGCAACCTGAAGGCTACAAAGCCTTGCAAAACATTAAGATTGTGGTAGTAAAATATCCAAGCAAAGGTATTGAATGCTATTATTTATTAGGTCAAATGGACATATATGTTTATATTATGGGATTGTATAAACTGCTGGAAAACATGGAAAGCCTTGCAAAACAATAAGATTGTGGTAGTAAATTATTCACGCAAATGGATTTGAAGTCTGCTTTTTAATAGGTCAAATGGACATTTATGCTTATACCGGGAAATTGTATATGCTGCCAACACATGGAAAAACATATGCAAGGACATAAAAGTGGCAATCCTATAAAGCAAAAATCTAAAAGGCATGTCCTAAGGAAGCAAATCAGACATTAAGTACGACTGCAAATCCCCGGCACAAGAGAGCTGTAATTCCGACCTGGTCAACTATTCTGCCAATAAAGAGTTATAGAAGTACCTTTTCATCTGTGAGAGAGAATTCCCATAGCATAATGGTACCATCAGCATCTCCAGAGAGCAAATAATGTTGCCTTAGCTGTTGAGCTGTTGCAGAAAGAAGAAAAAAAAGTGAATCAGCAACTACAGAGCTTTGAATTTGAATACATTGATAACTAAAATGATCCTTCCATTCAAATACACACCAGTCTTTTACATTTTAGACCATTGTTAAATGTTAAATCATAGCATCTTCCGATAATTTCCTTAGGAAACAATGTACACCAGAATATTAACAAGCACAAGTGATATAGAATACAAGATATTATATTTTACAAAAATTCAGGATAATATTTTACAAGGTCGAAAAGAAATTATATTGGAGGATAAACACACACTGACTATTATTGTTAAACCTCACAAAATTATGCACTCACTATTTCGTGGACGATCTTGTGGAGCAATCACAAGCAGTAATAAAATTACAGATCCGGCTCCGTTGGTGGGAATGGTCAAAGCAGCTTGTAATTGATGGTGGCTAATGCGGCGTGAAATAATGATGTTCATATTAATGGGCTATTAATCTTAAATATGGATTTTTCTAGTTTAAGAAGTATTCTTTCAGTATAATATGACCACATCTATCATAAGACTAGATTATAATCCCTCCATTCCTTTATGTTGGTTACAATTACTATCTGCACATATATTATGGCAAAAGGAGAGAAAATGTTGCATGGGGTAAAGTAAGGAAAAGTGAAGGGAGAGGTAGTGTTGTGTTGGTTACAATTACTATTTGCACTCACACACTACCTAAAACTCTCTAAACTGCCACACTACCACTTAGCTGCATGTTCTATGCTACACTAAAAATATATTAAAAAAAGGCCTAAAGCCTGTATATAGTAGAGTATACTAGTATAGTCGGTTTGCTAATTAAATTGGTGATGCCACTAGAATTTTCTTACTAGATAATTCCAACAAGAGCAAAGCTACAAGTTGGTGGACTATAGTTCGATAGACTTCAACCATGGCTGAGTAATGGCCAGCCTTTTCTAGAATCTTCTTACTAAATATTTCTAACATATTCATACTTTCTTATAGACCATAATCTGGTTAAGTGACATCTTTTGCAACTGAAGGGATACACTATTATGCAACTAGAACGGACCATGATCTGGGAGAGGAGAAGGGAGGGGGAAGACAGGGAAAGGCGGGAAAAAAGGCCAAGAATCAGCACCGAGAAACCGAGAACCATGATTGTGCCTACAGAAGCAGAGGAATAAGCTCCGAGAGCAAATTAGAATCTCAATGCCTTGATTTCTATATAATTTTATACAAAAATTAAAAACAGCAGATGCGACTGCTGAGAAATGAGTTGGTACAAAGTACACAAATTGCTGGTTAATTAGTAATTAGTTGTGTAAACGATCACAACTTACCAGCTGCACTGATTGTAGTCTCCAATCTCCATATTATGTTGTATTATGTTAATCATCCAGGATCTTGAAAATAGTTAGACTATATGATTAAATTTCCTTATGCAATTAGGACAGTTCGGCCTAAACTCAAACCTTTGTCAGCCTAGACGTATATAAAACAAGCAAGGCTATCTTGCAACACGGGACAATCAAAGAATAACTATCACAAGAAATTACTGTCTAAAATGAAAGTACTAAAATCTTAATTGTAATTAGGTTAAGGACAAGGTTACATTTTCATAGAAAGGAAGTACAAACATAACATAACACAACATTATACAAGGTGTTTACTATATGCAGATTAAACGGACAAGCTAAGCTACACAAAATATAGATTCAAATTTAAAGTACCAAAAGGAGAAGACATAACAACAGATAAAGAGAAAAAAAAAAAAACCTCTGAAAGCAAACTTGGAAGTAGGAAGCCAATAAGTGCAGTTAACAGCAGCCTTATGACCAGGAAGTGTTGTCAAAATTTGTGCTCTCTGAAACAAAACCAACAACAACAACAACAACAACAACAAACAAAGCGTTGGTGCCAAAACGATTGGAGGTTGAGCCAACATAAAATGGTCATAAGAAATCGTAAATAAGAGTAAAGAGAGAACATATAGTATGGAAGTACGGTAACCTGGGGGCAGAAAATAGCGACGGCATTATGAGCACCAAAAGCAACGAAATTAGAGGCGCCCCATGAAATGTTGTTAACGATTCTGTTGCAGCCTGCTCCTATGAAACCTCTTTCTACTTCGTATTTCATCATGGCTTCCCACCGGAGAAACTAAGCGAATGCACTTGCGCAGTCAATTAACCCCGCTTTAGTTTCAAGACAACTGTGGTCGACCTGGTTAGTGGGACGCCAGGGCTGGGTTGGTGCGGGTCACCAGCGGGCTCCCCACAATCGTTTACGGGTCAAGGCTGGGTGAGGAGTAAGGACTAGGGTCAAAATATTGCCAAACCGGTGTGAAATCATCAATTCATCATATTATATCATATAATCACATATATAAAATAAACAAGCCTTATATGCATGCGAAAGCATATAAAAAAAATTAAAGTAATTGTATACAAGATCTGTCTTTGCAATTTCTTTTTTAAAGGAAAAGAAACAATAGCCCTTCTTTAACACAATCCCAACATAAGAAACTCGGTTACCTTTAGGACCAAGGAGAACAACTTTATGATCGCGATAATGAGCACTGGCATGATACTCTGACAATCAATCCGCTCCAATAATAACATCAAACTCTGATAAGTCGAACTCCTTCAGATTTGAAGGCAACTTGGTCCCCGAGATATTAACCGACACATTCTTGAATTCACAAAAGCAAGGATAACTCTTGCCAGAAGGAAGGGATATAAGAGATTTAACCGGAGATCTAAGCAAAAGATTAGCCTTTTTTTGCAAAAGAACTACAAAAGATACAGTAGCCCCGGTATCAAACAAAACATAAGCAAGAACATTGTTAACCATAAATGTACCAGTTATCACATCTGGATGAACATCTGCCTCAGCTTGCGTCATCACATAAATCCTGTTTTTCACCGGAGCAGCAGGAACAACTGGCTTTGCAGGACCAGAACAAGGATTGGCAGCACTAGGATTTTTCGGACACTGGAAAGACTTATGCCCAACTTCTTTGCAATAAAAGCATGTAATCGCAGTGCCATCATATTTTTTACTCGGATGAACAACCTTTTCACACTTTTAGCACTTAGAAGCATCATAACTCTGCCAATAACTAAAACCCTGCAAATAAGCACCGTAGCCACTGAACTCATACCTTGGCTTCTTAACCGGACTCTGAACATAAGAAGGAGCAGGCTTCTTAGCAACAACAACAACTTTGGTCACTACTACATTTTTAATCAATGGCAATGGCTAAAATTAGCTAATGCGACGGTTGTTTTTTATACCGTTGCAGTAGGAACATCTATTGCAATGGTCTACATCAATCTAGGCTCATGGATTGAGCTATTGCAACGACTTTGAAATGACCGTTGCATTAGGTAGATCTATAGCAACAACTTGGTGATGTCATTGCAATTAGATGGAATTGTAACAACGTTGTGATATACGGTCGATGCACTAGACATTATCTATGGCAACGGATCTCTAGTTTTTTGTTAGGGGCAATTATCTATAGATCAAAATTGGCGCAATTATTCTTTCCCTCTCTATCTTTTCCACCAAAATATTGAAACTTAAAAAAAAAACCCCTAAATTTTCATAAAACAAGAAAAATAGAAAAAGTTTCATTGACAAATAACTAATCGGAAAACCCTACGAATATGTGCCAAAAACAATTTCAATCTCTCAACTGTGCGAATTGTGATTATCTGCTAATAAGAAGACTTGGCTCAAGATTTCTTTCGATATTGACCCGAAATTCTTCCAGAATTCACGAATATATGCGAAATTTATACTCAAATCCTCAACGTAGTAAGTAGGTAGGCAAAATTCCTTCTCAAGAAAACCCAGCATATAGCGAAATTTCGAATTACTAGTCAAGCTTTAACAGGTACATTCTTCAATTTCAATTGTTATGGGAGTTTTACTGATGACGACTTCTTCAATTTTATGGTTATGGTTTTGTTCCATGGTAATAGGATAATTTGGTGGGTTTTTTTTTTCTTGTTTGATTGAATAGTAGTATAGTGGAAACTTGAATGTTTCAAGTTTGTGAACTGGGTGTATTACTTCATTTTGTGTTTATTATTGGTTGGTGTTTTTTTTGCTGCTTAACTGCATTTGGACTTGTATAATTGTTACTATAAATGTAGTTTTGGGTATAAATTTATCTTAAGAGTTAATGCAGACCTGGATCTTCTTTATAACTTTGGTGACCACATTCTGCTCTTGAATATATTACCAGAGATGGGGTAGTTTCATTATGTTATTCAGAATCCTGACACTAGGGTTATTTTGTACATTATGATTTTGGGGATATGTGCTCGAGTTAGCTGGTGTGATTTGTGTATCGTATTCTCGAGTTATGTGTGGTCGTGGTTAGTTTGATCCAAGAATGTTTATTCATGGCAGACAACTTGACATGTTAAATTAGATGGGATACACTTATTCAATGTTATTGCAGTGTCTTCAGGATATATTTTTTCCTTAAGCTGTACATTTCAATTTTTATGGGAGTTTTATGGTTTTGTTCCATGGAAAGTGATAAATTTCGTTTCCTCTCTTCTTTTATTCATCTACTGTAGTTTTGAACTTGATCCTCTTCTCCCCTCCTATTTTTTCTACCTTATGTCAACTGCATTCTTCATTTTATTTTTAAACAAAGACTTAAATTATGAAGTTAAGTAGTTATAATTTTCAAAAATTAGAGACATTCTAACTCTGAAAGATATATTTTGTGAACAATGCACAAAATTTGCAGGGAAATTAGTTTGACAGAAGCATGCACACTTACTGTTTGATGAAATGTGTCAACAAATTTAGTCATTTTTATTGCAGGATTAGCAAGCAAACTTCACCAATATGAAAATTTGATTAATGAATTATAGAATCATGATTCTGAAATCAACTAAAAAAAAGTCTCCACAAAGTCTGCAACCCTCATCAACCCAATTTATAAGGGTTGATGTTGTGTATTTTTTATGTACAAAATGGGGATAATTTTTGGAAGCTTACATTGTAGATAATGAAAAAGATAACAAATCGGATGGTAAGCCATGACAAGTGCACCTAGAATCATGTATAACCCGTTTTCTTTCGATGTCGAGCTTGGAGCAGAACACACAAAATTGGCCACAATTTCCTTCATTTTCTATATTGTCTTCATGATAACTACATATTTCTAAGAGTTGATGCCTAATGCTTTCATCTGGGTGTGGTCTTCCTTCATCCAAAGTAGCATAGGCATAGTTAATCCCACATGCTGAAAGAATGGGTGAAACAAATTTATCTACGGTTTTGTCAAACCACTTCCTCCCTTTCTTCCAAAATATTAAAGGAGCTGTGAATTAGAGTTATTGGATAAGTTGTTAATGATGCAAATTTTGTGCATTGTTCAAAAAATATATCTTTCAGAGTTAAGTTGTTAATGATGTTATAAAATTCTAATGCATGTGACCTGCTTTTTACTCTACTTTCCTAGGAGTATACCTTATCATTTTCACAAAGCAATTTGCTAAACAAGGACACACCTGATAGCTACCAAACGGATTAATAACATGAGGAAACAAAAACTAATATATTACATATTCTTCACTGCAGACAAGAAGCTTTTATCACAGAGCCTCCATGATCAACAAAGGCAATTAGGCATCTCACTGCAAAATTTTGTTACTCTTAGTACGACTAGCCTGAGAAGATATTTCCTAACTTAAACTACTTTGATGAACTACCATTAACCTAAATTTGAGTTACTTGGCGGTTGAATCTGAACTCCGACCAAAACCAAAAGAAATAGTTCTCAGAGCAACCCTCTCCTCCTCTTATAATCACCCACTGAAAGAGTCATTGAATGCTTTTTTCCATCGTCAACCGGAACTTGGCAACCTATCTTAGCCTCAATCCTCTGTTTTCTGGCTAAAAAGGCTATTGTTGCTCCATATGCACCTCCAAATGTCTCTAGCACAGAAAGTGAAATTCGTAGATCAAAATTATGCATCAAGTTTGACTCTGTTCCATAGTCCATCGGTGCATTTGTATCCACTAATTTGCCTGCTCCAGCAGCAGCAACCAAGGTTGCAGCTGTAGCACTGAACCCAACACTTGCAACAACTTTAGGACCACCATTCACGTTATTCTCAGGGTTTGATGTGGTGATATCATCAACTCCACCTCCTTCAGCTGCTACCTTAGATGTTGTAGCAGGTTTACTTTCCTGCTTCGCAGAATAGTAGTTCGTAGATCTCTACAAGCTTAAGGGCTTTGGTATCTGTCTCTTGTCCTTGTATGGCCTTTTCAAGTTCGTGCAACCGGGCTTTTATTCTTTCAACATCAGCTGCCTCCTCTTTGTACTCTGCAATTTCCAACTCTCTCCTCAGTTTTCCCCTCTATGCTGCTATGTTCATTGGCCTGGCTCAGACTAATTTCTTTTCCTGCAACATTTGTTTCATTGTCTCAGCTTAGTACATAAAACTATTGATTTTATTGATAGCCTCCTGCTTCTCCAAAACTTCATTACTGTGTGGCATCCGGCCAACAGTCCGATCAATCTCTCTCCTCCACTCATTATACTCTTCAAAAGTAGGTGGAGAGTCGGAGACCCTAGCCATCTGCCACCTCGCAGTAGAATGATCACTGTGAGAGTCGCTTCCATTTTCACTCTCACTAGAACTACCTGTACTATAATCACTAATGCCTTTCCTCTTCTTTGGAGAGTATTCTCTGGAAGTACGACGTTCATTGCCCAATCCTGTCAAAGAGAAAAGTTTTTTTTCGTGTTGTGTTAGTTTCTCATTCCCATGTTCACTACTCGCCATAAGAAAATATGCTATCTACAAATGATGGGTTGTTAATCCTTTGGCTTGGATTTATTGTCGTTTGTACTTCTTTTTCTTACGCAAAGTTCATATGAATATCATAATTGATTCATTGTGCTGTCGGTTTTTGGATAAAATCTAATATGGGTATGAATTGTGACAGTTGGACTTTGTTGATGGTGTACGTTTACTAACTATTACAATTAGGTGAATAATGAACCAATTGGAGGAGATCAAACGTAGACGTCTCACTATACACACTATTGGCCAGATATAGCTAGCTATATTATAGTGATGCGGTACTTGGTGGTTAGAAGGATAGTGATCTATATGTACTTAGAAGTATTTGTGATACTAAAACAAATATTTATTAGTTGGGTTTGATTAAGTACATTTTCATTTTTGTTAATTAGGATGTGTCATGTATACTCTTAATTTAATTAGTTTGGAAATTATAATACAGATATGACAATTATTTTTGGCATTTCAAGAGTATTTTGGCATTTGTTGCATCGTTACTAATATATATACAGGGCTGTAATATTATAGTTTTTCAGTAGGTTGCAGTAATAATCGTTGCAATATCCCCACAAAAAAGAAAAAACAAATCTGTTGCACTAGCTTAAATCTGTTGCACTAGCTTAAATGGTAGGCGTTGCACTAGCCAAGAGTGTTGCATAACCAACCACTAACAAAGCCTTTGCAAAAGATAGCTGATCTAAGGCAACGATATGTTTAGCCGTTGCAATAGCTCTAATAGTCGTTGCATTAGGCCTACTGCAACGCCAACAAATGCGACAGTACAAAACCGTTGCAGTAGGCCTATTGCAACGACTTTTAGCCCTATTGCAACGATTTTTGTGTTGCCTTTGCCTTTTAATGTAGTAGTGGGTGGACTCTTCCTCCTTAAGAGAGGCATGGATGCTAAGAGCGATTTCATATGCTCCTTAAAAAGAGTTAACACTAGAGCTCAAAACATGGGTCCTAACTCTCGGATCTATCTTCTTGATATACCTTTTCACCCTCTCAACCTCAGTAGGAACAACAGCAGAAGCAAACCGGGACAACTCAGTGACTCATCAGTGCACTCTTGCACACTTAACGAACCTTGAGACAAAGAAATAAACTCCTCCTGCTTTTGCCAACAAAGCTCATAAGGGTAGAATCTACCTTTAACTTTGCAGCAAATTAAGTCCAATCAAAACCCTGGGTAGCCATACCGCTACTCTTCACAGCACTCGACTAGTTATCAGCCTGGAGTTTTAGATAATGGAAAAGGTCTGAACTATCGATTAACCTGTGTAGGTCCCAACTTTAGGGGGTCTAAACTTTAAGCGGGCCTTAGTGACTTGAAACTGGCGTAATAGGTCATAACTTGTAAAACTTGGGTCACACCAGAAGGGTTAATTGAGGGAGGGAAGTAGGAACTAGGTGAGATTTAAAAAAAATCATCATTTTTAAGTCACCGAGGCCCGCTAAAAGTTAAGACCTCCTAAAGTAGGGACCTACATAGGTTAATCAATAGTTCAAACCTTTTAAAAATTATCGCCCAAAGTTCAGACCCCTATTGTCAATTTTCCTTAAATAATAGGTATCAATGGGCACCATTTCAGTAGCAGAACAACCAGTAACAACAAATAGCTTCTCCATCTCACGGAGCCAACTCTCGAGTACAATTGGATCAGATACACCATCATAGGTCGACGGCCTATGACGATCAAACCTATTAAATACAACTGCCCACTAGAAGGAGCAGTAGAACGATTGGCCATAACTATAATAACATTCTCCAAAGGTTGACGTCTTTGGCGAGATGCTTCTTTACGCGCTTCGAATAAATGACGAGGAGGCATACTACTAAATAAAGGAATGTAGTTTGTAAATCACACATCAAGAAAGACCACATAACACGTTATTTAATAAAAATGGTTCCCATGGCTTTCTTCCTACCAAGTAACTCTCACTAAGGACTTTTCTTGAAACCTAAGAGACTAGTATTCTTAGTTGAAAGACTACATATTTCTCATGGAACATGTAGCAACTCAGATAGTGTTTTTGGAACGTTTACTCTGATGCCAACTATAACACTTCATCCTTATACAATAATACAATAATAAAGTAAACATCCAAAAGTAGTAGATAAATAGACGATAGCGGAAATATCACTGGACGGAAATGCCACTTTAAAAGGTTAAAGAAACCACATTATTATAAAAGAGAACAACAAAAAATTCATAAGGAATAATCGAAACTTATCCAAAGAGATAGAGAAAATCTCCTGCAAACTTATCAAAACAAAACATCTAACTCTAGCTCAAAAAGACGACACAATCAATCCAGAAACATAGACAATCCAACAAGCTACTTCACATATAAGGCTAAAAGACCTCCTTATTCCTTTATAAAACTCATCCACTAAAACAAAAACAACAAACTTAGGTTGTCATACTATTCTCACTTTCCGTACCCAAATAGTGATCAACTTGCCTTTTAACTCCATCTGCAAAATTATAAAAACAACGGTTTTTTCACCATATACCCCTGACAAATTTTTTTTTGTACCATATACCCTTTCGAGTTTCCAAATCCACCATATACCCTTGACGTTTTAAAAAATACCTCAACCTACCCTTATGACTAACGGAAGTCTAACACCGTTAGTCATTAACCCCTAATCCCCCCTCTAATCCTAATTAACTACCCTAAACCCTAACCCCCTCTAACACTAAGTCTAACCCTAACTCCCTAATCTAATACCCTAACCCTAACCCCCACCCCCCAACCCACCCCACCCCACCACCACTGCTGCCCCCTTCCCCCACCAAAGCCCTCCCTCCCCTCACCCCCACCCCACCCCACCACCACCGCCGGGTCCGTCGCCCCCCTTCCCCCACCCCCACCGAAGCCCTCCCTCCCCCCCCCCCCCCCCCACCCCCACCCCCACGAAGCCCTCCCTCCCGCCCGTCCCCCACCACCACCGAATCCCTCCCGTCCCCACGGCACCCCCAATCCTCCCTTCCCCCACCCCTCGCACACCCTCCCCCCTTCCTCCCTCGCCCTCGCAACACCCTTCCCCCACCCCTACGTCGGAAAAACGCACGCCTCTCTCTCTCTCCCCTCCTTTTTGTTTCTTTGGAACGTCTCTCTCTCTCTCCTCTGTTTTTTGCGGGAAAAACGCACGCCTCACTCTCCTCTGTTTCGCCGGTCCTCTGTTTTTCGAAGGGGAGGGGTCTCACCCTCTGTTTCGCCGGTCCTCTGTTTTTAGAAGGGGAAGGTTCTCGCGAGATTCGCCGGGCGTGGTGGAGAGGGGGGCTGGTGGGGCCGGGCGTGGTGGGGAGGGGGAGGGAGGCTGGTGGGCTGGAGTTGTGGGGGGGGGGGTGGTGGGGCGTGGTTTGGGGATGGTGGGGTGGTGGGTGGTGGGGGGGTGGGTAGGGGCTGGTGGGCTTTTGGGGTTAGGTTTTTTGGTTAGTTAGGTTTAGGGTTGAGTTTAAGTTATTTAATTAGGATTAAAGGGAAGATTAGGGTCTAATGACTAACGGAAGTCTAACACCGTTAGTCATAAGGGCATGTTGATGTATTTTTTGAAACGTGAAGGGTATATGGTGAATTTAGAAACTTGCGAGGGTATACGGTGCAAAAAAAAATTTGTCAGGGGTATATGGTGAAAAAACCGTAAAAACAACAATTATCCACAATTAGTGGGGAGTAACTAGCAGTTCTCCCAAAACAACTAGAATCAAGATAGCATTATAAATAACCTTTAATAATCAAGAAAGGCAGCATATCACAAGTACAACACAATTAGAGGTGGGCATGGGCCGGGCCAGCACGTTTTGGGACCGGCCCGATCCGAGCCCGCTCGAAGCCCAGCCCGACCCGTTGTCTGCTCCGTGGACCGTGGGCCTGCCGCTGTCTAGAAAGTTTATTTTAGGCCCGCACCGGCACGAGCCCGCCTATTTGGCCCGTGGGCCGAACGCCCTTTTTCTTTTTTTTTTTTAGTCTAAAACTGCCAAGAATCCAAAAAAACAACATAAAACACGGGCCAGGTCCGCAGGAGGCACGAGCCCGGCCCGTGGACAAAATTTGAAAATTTCAAGCCCGGCCCGGCCCGACCCGCTATTTCCTCAAGCCCGGCCCATGCCCACCTCTAAACACAATACATTCATCAATTCATATGAAAACTCTGTACTTCTATCTCATATGAAGACATAGATTCTAAGCACTAATCCTTACATAAACAAGAATAATCACCAATATGTTCTCATGATCATAGTTCTCCATAAAAATCAATAGAGTAGAATATAAAAGAGTTTATGAGAAAAAGAGTAAAAAGCCAGTGGATTACAACCCACTTTCTAAGGTTTGTTAGATCGCAACCTCGAGGCAACTTATGGGCTTATGGTTCCTACTGCCTATGTTTAATAATGGTCAAACTCCTGACGCAGGATAGTACCCAGCTCAGTACCTCCTGTCCTCTTGGACGACACCAATTAACCCAGGTAACACCTCTAGATCGCAACCTAGGTGGTTGTCATGTTCTTCACCAGGGACTACATCTATCCCTCCGGTTATCTTACTTCTCAAATATAAAATAAACAAACTCAACTTAAAGATCTCCATCATCAACATATAAACCACAAAAGAGATGCTCAAATGGTCTTATACCCAAATCAACAGAAAAACTAAGATTGCAACCCCAAGTAATTCAAATCCAAATCATCAATATTTCCATACTTCTCACTAAAACATAACAATAACATAATCTTCAAGAAATAACCAAAACTCTTAATAACATACTCAACACCTGATTCATCATTTCCACAACTACATTATAGAATCATAATATAAACAAATAACCAACTCTCATAACCATGTTAACCCCAAAGGAAATAAAAAACAACACAACTTAACAACTACTATATCATAATTAAAAATAAAATTATCACAAGTCATCCAACATAATTCTTATAACCGAAACATAACAATTTTCAATCTAACACAAACAGTGCACCAACGGACCCACTGTTCTACCTTGACTGTGCATGCGCTCCGCGCATGAACGTGCGCGCGGCGCAACGCTTGTGCGTCTAACGCACTGATGTTGCGTCTGACGCATCTCTGGTGCGTCCGACGCAACTGTGCGGAAACCTCAATCAGTCCGAAACTAATCAAACTCCAAAATTTCACTTAACGAAAATAGCCAAATACAACTCAAATTCCAGCTGCATCAAATCCAAATAGCACAACACTAAACTATTTCTTTTCATCAAAACTAATACATGAATTCAAGGAATAAAAATTCACATGACAACCATAAATAAAAATTATAATAGGTACATGAAATAACAATCTTAAACATAATCTAGTTATAATATATGAAATACTAAACATAATCTAGTTATAATATATGAAATACTAAACATATAATCATCATACAAATTATTTCAACAACGAACACAACAAAATTTCCTCTTCCTCTAACACATATAACACACGACACACACAATCATCACATTATTTTGATCAAAATCACTAATTTCAACAAAAAATATCTAATCCATAACATATTCTAATAATTAAATCCTATCCTAAAACTATTGCGATTTCTAACGTTCTAAGGCGAAAACTAGTTACCCGAAACGCCGGGAGGTGTGCAGAAATAAGACAAGACTAGGCGTGCTCCACGTGCATGGGTAATGAGTCCTCCTAATAGCTTCCTATAATCCTAAATGCAAAGGTTAAAGCATTCAAAGAACAAAGCAAGAAGTGCACAAATGTTTGAAGAAGGAAGACAAGTTTATTTTTCTCTTCAAGGGTTCGAAATGGCGTGTGATGATGATGATATGCTGCTGAAATTTTGTGATTATTAGATCGGAATTTTAGGGTGGTTTGGAAGCTCAAATGATAGGTTTATGTGATTAGGCATTAAGAAGCAATAGATATGAAGGTTACAAAACTCAAGAGTCTCCACAATAAAACTCCCAACTCTTCACTCTCCCTCCATTTAGCCGGCTACCACAGCTCACACACATGCATACCACACGCCCCATACATAGGCTAAGGCGCACCAACAATTCGTCACCCGAATACGGTCAAAAGCAACTAAAATAACGATGCTCAGATCGCGTGCCTAATTAATGAAATTAAATAACTAAATAATAACTATAAATAATAAATAACATAACATAATTTAAAATTATATAAACTAAGCTTAAGAATATTAAAATAAACTGCGCACGCACAAGATAATATTTTTAAATAATTTAGATACTAAAAGAGCAACATAAACTATTTAGGAGAAAATAACGCGAAGGTGTTACATGAAGTAAAGAGGACTTCGTAGTAGTTTGTGATAATTTTCTCTATTTCCTCCTCCTCATTACGCCAAACTCTAGATGGACAAAAAAGGCCACTAATATAATTTTTTCGTTTCCGCTACGAAGCTTTGTGATGAAAATACTTGGTATTTTTATCTCCATCTCTAAGCTCCGCAACCTGGGACCGCAAGTACTAATAAGTCTCTTGCTTATCCAGCAAGTCATCCAATTCAGTTTCAAGCGTGTGCACCCTAAGAGCCTCCTCCTCACTGTTGCCACCTTGAGCCTCTAATGACTTTGCCTCTGTTTGCCGAATCTGCTCCTCCAACTTATCGAATTTTAACCTGCTCTATACATAACGATCCTCACTTACACATTTGGTTGTTGAGAATCCCCAGAAAAACTCCACACCTTTTTTGCAATTCTATTGTCATCTTGTTCCTCATTTATTATCATCTTATCCTTTGATTTACGTTATAAACCATACTCAACAGCCCCATAGTGTAAAATATTCATAGTGTCACCTTTTTTAACAGACCCCTTTTTCCCCTAATTTTTGCACGGCTTTTACTAGGAGCACCACTACCAATATTAAATTCAGTAGAGGGAGGATAACTTATAGCATCCGCAATGATGTAGCTTGGAGCATCGCTAGTGTGGGCCAATAGTGTCGAGGGAATCGCAAAGGAATCCTGCTTTGCTGCTTAGTAGTTGCTGCATCAGTTAAAGGGGGACCTCTTTTGGGGTATCATTCGAATCCAACATAAAATTCAATCCACTCCTTCTATCTCCATCCTCATGCGTTGCTTTTTTGAAATTAAGAGAACGAGCACACTGAAGGAAAGCTTTCATTTCCTCTTCCATCTTCAATCGCCCCCTACGAGGAGAAGCTTGCAACCATGATCCCCATTTTTTTCTCCTTCCTCTCTTCCTCCAAAGCTTCAATAGAGTCACGCTCTATATGCATGCCCGATAATACCGCAAGCATAGCAGAAATTAGGGAGTCTTGTTGGAGTAAAGATTAGAAAAGAGAGAAAAGTGTCTCACCCGATAGGCCGGGTAAGCCTACCCGATCGGAAGCGAGAGTAATTTCATATTTTGTGAAAAATAGCAGTTTTGGCTTCCGCACGACGGGTTGGGCAACTTCGCTCGGTCAAGCAACGTCACAAATTCGAAGAAATTTTCTTTCCTTCTACTAGTAACTCTTACCTTAAATTTAGGGGGTGCTCTCACAGTGATGAGGGACGTTTCATATGTTTATTGGTTATTTAAATTTCTCCATTATAGTGGTGACTTTTTACCTTCTCTACATAAGATTCGCCATACTATATATTTCGGTTTTTTCACCATATACCCTTGATAATTTTTTTATTCACCAGATACCCCTACTTTTTCCGAAATTCACCATATACCCTTGAGTTTCTTAAAAATACATTAGAATGCCCTTAATGACTAATGTCGGTTAACTCCGTTAGTCATTAACCCTAATTTTTTTATTTTAGACCCTAATTAACTCCTAACCCTAACCCTAACCCTAACCCATAACCCCTAACCCCGAACCCTAACCCTAAGTCTAACCCCTAACAACCAGTCAACCACCACCACCTCCCCCCGCGGCCCTCCACCCCAGCAGTTCTCCCACCCTCCCCCCACCCCCCGCAACTTCTCCACACAGCCCCTCCCCTACTCCTGCAGCCCCTCCCTCCACCCACACAAACCCCCCATCCCTTCGAATTTCGCAAACCCCCATCCCTCCCCCACCCCTAAAATTTTGCAGCCCCCTCCCCCACCCCCTCGAATTTCTTATCGTTGTTGAGTACATCACCGAGTGTAAGATTCGATATGGGGCTAGTTGTGTTATTTCCTATGGCAGAATTATTGATAAATGCATGGTTGATGCCATCAACAAGGTTCGACACAATGAAGGTGTCGCGAAGGGTGGAGTGTTGTGGGGCTGTGAAATTCGAGGGGTGGGGGGTGGGGTTTTGCGTAATTCGAAGGGGTAGGGGGTTGCTGGTGGGGGAGTGGGGGATGCAGGGTGAGGTAGGAGAAGGGTGGCTGGTAGGGCTAGGGTGAGGGTCAGGTGGTGGTGGTTTTTTTTGAAGAGAAGGTGTTGGTGGTTGAATGTTGGTGGTTATGAGGAGAACTATATTAGGATTTTTTAGGGTTAATTAGGGTAAATTAGGGTTAATGATTAACGAAGGTAACCACCGTTAGTCTTTAAGGGCATTCTAATGCATTTTCAAGAAACTCAGGGGTATATGGTGAATTCCAAAAAAGTAGGGGTATATGGTGCATAAAAAAATTTGTCAGGGGTATATGATGAAAAAACCGTATATATTTTGTAGGAGAGACTTGGTTTTGGTATCTTCTTAACTTCTTTCTCTTCTTTTTAGGCATAAGTTCATGGGACTCCAACGGCGCACCCAAAAGTGCCTTTGTGTGAGAGTGATGTGTTAACCTTAGGGAACGGAACATCGAATACAATTGAGCATCGTGGTTGTGCCAATTATAGTTTTCAAGTCTGTGGTGTATTCCACGATACACCAATCTTCTTATTATTATATTTTATTCTTATATTTTGTTAGCCTTGAAAACCACTATATTTTCCAACAATTTGAAAATGATAATATTTTCAATGGCTAATTGATAAAGTGTGGAAGTGAGAAGAAACACTTTGGAGAGTTTGAGTGTACGTAAGAGAAATGAGATGATTTTCAAAGTGTTGTCTTTCCATGTTTTGTATGCACAATCCCAAAAACCACATCCGATGAAAGGTCATATGTGGTTTGATGAAGCTAAAATTTGGACAGCATGTTCGTTACATCTTGGGCTTTATTTTCAACAGTTGGATTGTCATTTTATGTTCTACATTGTTCGCAATGGCTGCATCAACGAAACCTATTTTTCAGTAATGAAATGGTGAAGGATTTATGTGGAGAAAGGTGATTGATCATTGGAGGCAAACATTCTAGTAAAGACAACGCATCATAGCAATAGAAGTTTCACACTAAAGGAGTTCTTGATTTAATGTCAAGGGATGTTAGTTCTAAACAATTTAAGTTTATTATTATATAATATTCATGAATATATCACTTCTAGTATTCTATCACTTCTAGTATTCTTTCAACAAAATTGTGTTTTGTGATGTTGACAATATTAAAGGTGGGATTTCAAATTTGTCAAAATTATATTTGTTGGAAAGATTACTAGAATGTGGAGTGTAATATAAATTGTGATGATAAATATTAATAATTTCTTGGACTAATACTTTTCATCAAATTTTTGGTTGATGAAAAATTAATTTCTAAAATGAGACAATAAATGTTTTGGAAAATACATTGTACTAGATGAAGAAATTATCATTGTTGATTGGTATGTATGGATCATGTTATTGCGATTTTATTCTTTGTGCTATGTTTAAATTCTTGCTTTTAGAAGAGTAATTGACAAGTTTATCTTCGTCTAAGAATGCAATAGTTTTTATGAGCTTATGTATCTTGTTATTTCAAGGTGGATCTTGTCATGGTAAATTTGTAGGTATAGGTTTCTAACCGTTTTATTACCATGAATGTTGGATATAGAACTTGAAGTTTTTGGTACGAGCCTTTGTATCTTATGTTGTACCTTAAGAACATAAGTGTTTGACCAAATGGAAGAGACCAAGTTTGGTTAAAAGTTCTGCTGGTTTTTTAAGGTGAATATTTTCGAGATTAATTTCTTGGAGCAAGTTTGTATTTTTGTTTCCTTGGAAATGGTTTATTGGGTCATCTAAACTTTTGGGATTTAGACCATTAATGTTATGGATTTTATGGCGACAGTATTTTTCTAATCTCTTTTTATAAACCTTGGTAGAGCAATGGTTGATATCAAAGGGTCCTTGTGTGAGATTTGTAGCTTTGGAGCTGAAATTAGTTTTATTAACAAAAAGTTCAAGAGAACTGAATTTTTAAAGTGGTGTAAATCATGATGGCACTATTTTCATTTCTTGAGGTTGTTGTCTAATCTTTAAAGGTGATTTGGTAGATCTTATGTTTGGACCTTGTATTGCATTTTGGGGGTTGTGTATTAATAATAAGTCTATATAATATTTATCCTAAGGAACCATAAGACCCCATTTGGACTTTGCAAATAGTTCATACGTCCAAATTTTTATCTTTAAAAATGTGAAATTATGTGAGTTGTTAAGAAGGTTTAATCCGACTTTGGTAATCAAATGTGGGGGAAATATTGAGGATGGACTCAAAGTCTTGGTTTGTGTGTACTATGCTCAATTGGTTATGCATTAAGTTATATGGCATTGCATGTCCTTTTATTTCTAAGCATTGGAATGATTTTTCCTTGAGCATTTACCTTCTTGAAAGCATTTACCTTCGTAAAAGAAAATCGTCTTTTAAAATTTTTTATGCTTTTATGCATTGAGTTTAGTGGTAGGTATTTTTTTCGGGATTTATATGTTTCTTGCTTGGTGTAGTTCTTCCTTTTTTTTTTCTTAAGTGGTGAAATTTTTGGACCTAGATGGAATGAGGAACTTAATGTAAGAGACATTCCCTAAAGTTATGCAAGGCATGGATGTGTTATTGTGCCTATCTTGTTTAAGACGATTATGTGTTTGCCTTGAATGTTATATGTATGTTTTTACTCCTATGATGTAGGACCTTAAAATTCTATATATTTTCAATGAAGTTTTATGAGTGGATAACCTTTGTGAAGAATCATTTGCGAATGTATTAGACTTTTTTTGTCTAACTTTATTGTAATTAATAAGACCTATAGAAGGCATATGGTTTTAGAATTTCTTCAAAGGTCTTAAAGGTCTATTTTTGAGTTGTTAAATAGTATTTTCCAGGATATTCTTTTAGTCGTTGAGCCGGCTAGAAAACTTCTCCCATTTGATCACATGATCATTCCATTTCATATCCTTTGAGCCACTGCTAGGATCCTCACAACATACAATGCGGGTATACCCGAAGTAGAACGTTTTAAAGCGGGAATAAGATGACGAAACCATTTTTTCTTTATCAGCCGACTTGAAAGGTGCTCTCAGTATACTGCCATACGCACTCACACATTAGACCAATTGTAGCTGGCCCAACAGTTTCCATAATGCCGTTGTCATGATGTTGATCCAGCTTCTATGATTACGGCATCCGCCTAGCTCCGAATATGCACATTGGAGCTCTTCGCTACGTTATTTATTTTACTAAATTCATTCGAGAAATTTAAGTTTGACCCCTCCGACTTTCAATCGAGTGAATAGCAAGCTTGTAGTTGATTCGAGATTGACGATGAATACAAGATCGAAAATTTATCTCTTTCTCGAAGCTCGTGCTTTAAAGCGAACAAATGGTAGTTTACTTTCAAACTTGATAGAGTGGAGAACCCCATTAAAAAAATGTTTGTCTTGTTCTCATTCATTTGGGAATTGTAAATATGTCACTTAGAGTGTTAGAGGCGTTTACCTTCATGAAGTTTTTTTTATTGAACTTTCATCAAATGGATGTGAATAAGTGGTTAAACCAATTAAGATGTTTGGAGTTCCCTTTTGAGAATAAGATGTATACTGTGGTGGAGTTAATCACCTATGAAATAGTTCAAGCTAGAATGTTTGGATTTGTGGAGAATTTTAATGCTCATAATTATTGAAGGTGATAAACTATTTGTTTGTTTTCCTCTATGTGGGTCATGTATTAAGTTCATGTTGCATCATAAGTTGAATAGTGGTTTTAAATAACCTTCTTTGAACTTCATATCTTCTCTTTTTGAGGTGAGAATTAATTATGTAAAGAAAATGGCGTGAATTGTCTATTTTGAGAAAATCAAGAGCTATGTTTTTCCTTTAAAGTCATTTTTAAATTTGAGAAGATAGTGTGGAAAATTTATATTCATATCCTTAGTGTGGGATGTATGCGTTATAACATAGATCTTTATAATTTTAAAGGACTTATTGTGTGGTTTAGGTCGAATTAGCTAATATATATGGTAATATGATAATGTGATGATTCATATTGTGTTTTTACATAGTATTTGATGTGAAGATTACTTAAATTATGTTGGTTTCGCAATTTGAAGTGATAGTGTGTTTACTTCATCTTTTAATGTACCACGAGTAAGTAAAAAGATCTTTGTTTGCATCAAAGACAAATTATTGTGGCTTTTTTGGTACAAGGTTTTAAGTTTGATGCATGATGAAGTTAGTGGCTATGTCATTTTTTGATGATCATGTTTATTTCATAAAATGTTTAACAGTGAGTTGTATGATTTGTCCCATTGTTTTATATTGTTCTGAAAATTAATTTTGTTAACAATGTGGTTAAATATTTCTTAACCATTTGTACCGTTATGAGAGTTCACATTATTAAAGTGTACACTATGGTAAGAAAAGTTGGGACAAAGAATGATCCTTGATGGTGATTGTGACGTCGAAGAGGATAGGCTTTGAGTCTGTGTGTTAAGGTAATAAGCATTAATTACCTATCCCTATGGCATATATATTTTGTGGAATGCTTGTAAGGATGAGTCATTGAACTATTAATGGATCTAAACCCATGAGGTAAGTGTTGTTCGAGACGCACTTGAGGGATTCACTGCCTATTTGAAGGTTGAGTTTTTGAACTCCTATGAATCCAACTTGTAAAATGGACGCGTTTAACTTTTTGGATTCACCGACTAAAATAAAATAGGGAAATTTTACATGGTGGCCTCCTACTTTGGGTTTTTCTACTTGGTGGTAGGTCAAAAATTTTTTTATATCAAGTGACCTCCTACTTTGGCTAATTATACTTAGTGGCTTTAATTCACTTAAAACCTAGATAACCCATTATTTAAGTAAATTTACTAACTTACCCCTCTAGTTAATTATAATTTTTATAAAAACCCTCCCATTCTCGATTAAAATTCCCGCCTTCCTCTTCTCCTTCACTCCTAGGGTTCCATGTTAGTTCATCCTTATGCATGGTTTGGTTTGTATGAATCTGGCACTTGCTATCCAAAATTCAACGTCTTGTTGCTTGATTGTTTCTATTACTGAGATCTATATTCCCCCTTGAATATTTTTACCATCTGAGTGTCCGATTCCCGAAAAATATGTAAACCAACAGATAATCTATACTTCAGATTCTCTTGAGGAATATGTCATAAATCTTAATTATTTGTAGGTGAAAATTTGCTGCTAATGCTGTTATGAGTGGCTGGTAAAGAATTAAATACTCCTAGTTTAGTCTATCTTAGTTAGAAATTGGTCAATTCTTTTAACCAATTATCAGTTTAATTTCCTGAAACAAATTCATGATAGCCCTTTTGCTATATCTATTTTACACTTAACCTATGATTATTGCATATTTGTGTGCGATTATAGTATCTTTGCATGATTACCAAGAATGTCTCAGACAATTGGTGGCCTTGGGCTAATGTTAATAATTTAGACCAAATAAAAAAGAAGATGGCACAAATTTGAAGTATATACATTCCGCATCATTATCCCAACAAATATTAATTTGAAGTAAAAAAGAGGGATGGGAGGTTTTGAATTGGGGTAATCAACTAGGTGGTAGGTTAGTAAATTTACTTTAAATGATGAATTAGCTAGGTTTTAAGTGAATTAAGGCCATTAAATATAATTAGCCAAAGTAGGAGGTCACTTGGTATAAAAATTTTTTTTGGCTGCCACCAAGTAGAAAAACCCAAAGTAGGAGGCCACCATGTAGAATTTCCCAATAAAATAATTGAAAGGTTGAACATTTTTTTGTTCTTAATGAATCGTGGTCACGTGGGGGCGATTGGCTACTAAGTAGCATTTGATGAATTCATGATTGTGGATTTCTTTTGAACCCTATTGACTAAGTGCTATGGTTGGTAAGCACTTGAAGATTCACCTATGTGGTTGTGAAAACTAGCCATCTTTTGTGGAAAACTTGGGCGGTTTTCCTAGAGCTTCCACTAGACCTAAGTTATGGCGCTTAGCTTTGAAGTGTGCATGATACTATCACGGAGTTCATATGATATTTGGAGCAATGATATGTGTTGTGGGGGTCTCGGTCTAAATCTTGGAGTTTCAAGGTTCGTCCACTCCTTGATCAAGAGCCTAAAGGGTTTCAATATTCGTTCACCTTAAAGCTTGTAGATCATTGCCTTACTTCACTAAGCATTTGGTTTCAAATTTTATTACTTATATGTAATACCAAGCGTTATGTATATATTTCCTCTTGTGCCCAGAGTTTCTTTCCTTCCTTTTATTGTCATTTGCTTTCTAATCATTAGTGGGGGATTGTTGGAGTAAAGATTAGAAAAGAGAGAAAAGTGTCTCGCCCGATGGTCTAGGCAAACCCGCCCTATTAGGAGCGAGAGCAATTTTAGAGTTTGTGAAAAATAGAAGTTTTGCCTTTCGGCTGACGGGTTGGGCAACTCCGCCCGATTGGGGAACATCACAAATCACGGAGAATTTTTCTTTCCTTCTTCTTGTAACTCCTTCATTAACTTTGGGGGGTTTTCTCATGTTGATGAGGGACATTTCATATGTTTATTGGTTATTAAAATGTCTCCATTATAGGGTGACTTTTTACCTTCTCTTCATAAGATTCTCTATACTATATGTTTTGTAGGAGAGACTTGATATTGGTATCTTCCTAACTTCTTTCTCTGATCTCTTCCTCTTCTTTTTGGGAAGAAGTTCATGTGACTCCAACCTCTCACCCAAAAGTGCTTTTGTGTGAGAGTGGTGTGTTAACCTTAGGGAACGGAACAACGAATACAATTGAGCACCGTGGCGCCGATTATCGTTTTCAAGTCAGTGGTGTATTACACGACACACCAATCTTCTTATCATTATATTTAATTATTATATTTTGTTAGCCTTGAAAACCTCTATATTTCCAACAAGTCCCTCATAATTTACTTCAATCACAGCAATCCCTCTCTCCGTTGTACGATTTTTTTGGATATGGTGGAGAAGTTTGGTCACATTAAGGAGGATTTTAGTTGAGAAGATTTGTCCCACTCAATACCGTCTAAGTCAACATCAAGCACTTCACCCTCATTTGAACGAGCTTCTTAGTCCTATTATCCATGGGCAAGTTATAAAGCCTTACCCAAAAAGGACAAGTGGTCAGGGAGATGTCCGAGGGTTTAACACTCCCCTCTATTTTATTCAAAACCACCAGGTTTTGGTCGAAGGTCCAGGGGCAACCATCCATCACTCTCTTCTTATCCTGATGGTTAGCAAATTGGACCACATAAAATCCGTTCTAATCAGACGGAAGAGGGCCCGTTTGAAAATAAACCAAAATCAGAATCAAGGTTCTTCGAAATTACAAGGTCTAATGGTGAGAATTTTACCTACCAATGCTAATTTGAATCCTGGAATCATCAAAGTCTGTGGGGTTATCATCAAAAGCCAGCACTTCATTTTCTTCCACCGTTATTCTCAGATTTGAAACTTTAGATACGATTTCGTCAGTCATGATGACTGACAACAATCCCAAGGAAGGAACAAGACTCGACAAACAAGACTTCCAGGTGGAAAAACCAGAACTGTAACTCAAACCCTAGTCGACCTAGGGATAGACTTTTTCAATATTGTTTAGAATAACTGTCTTTTGATTTTGTTTTTTCAAAAAACTATTATTCAGTGTAGATATGGTACTTTCTTCGTTTTTCGTTTAAATGAGGCAAGTAGTTATCCTTTTTTTTTTTCTTTTTTTCCTTTCTCTATTTTTTGTTGTCCTTCGTGTATTGCTATATATAAATATATATATATATATATGTTTAAGTTCATATGAGAACCACCCTTACGGTGAGAACCGTGAGAACCATTCCTTTTTCCCTAATTTTACGAAGATTTTAATCATTTCACAATTGTTTTGCTCATTCTATGTTTTAGTTATTTTATATTTTTGCTCATTTAACATTTTTATGCTCATTTCGCAACGTTTTTGCTCATTTTACGTTTTGCTCATTTACGTTTATTCTCATTTAACCTTTTTATGCTCATTTTATATTTTTCTCCTTTTACATTTTTGTTTATTTTACGTTTTTGATAATTTAATGTTTTCTACCCATTTTATGCATTTGCTCATTTTTTACTTTTTTTTTGCTCATTTTAGGAAGTTTTTGCTCATTTTAAGTGGTTCTCACAGTTCTAACCGTAAGACGGTTCTCACTAGAACCCAATATATATATATATATATATATATATATATATATATATATATATATATATATATATATATATGGAAGCGGGGAGGAAGATGGTGTCCTCTCTCTGAAAATACTAAATTACTCTTAATGATCTAATAGAATGAAAAAAATTACAAATGAAAATAATGTAAGAATCCTTTCTCATTTCAACTTGCCATTCTAAACAAGTTAAAAATGGTATATCGTTTATAGTAAATTCATAATTAGAACGGATAATAGAACTGTTAGGAGTTGGTTAACCCAAAAATCTCAAGATTCCATTACAAGAAAGGAAATAAATAGAATAATAGCTGACATCAATCAATATGAATTTTCTGTTGAATTATTAAAAACTGACGAAAATTGCTATGCAAATTATCTCTCAAGAAATAGCTCAACAACTGATTTTGGAAAATCAGGAGCTCAAAATACAACTCAAAAAGCTAATGGAAGAACTCGCTTCTATGAAAACGGAAGCAACTTCCAGCAATCCAAATATGGGGCAAGCAGATATTGGCACTAGTCAAAAATACAAAAGCAGAATTATTACAAAAAAAGTTTTATTCTCCTTTCAAGGAAAGTATGTCTTTACAAAATTATTATCCTAATCAAGCCAATAACCCCAAACCAGTTATCAATGAAGTAGATTTTCCTAGCTTAATACCAGATACCACATCTTTTAAAGAAAAGCTAACCCTAGGAAACAAAAAAACTATGACTCCTTTTGTTCGCCAATATATAGATTATTTCTTATTTATTGCCAACAAAATAAATACCGCCTCTGAAGTGACTATCAAGGATAGCCAAGCAGAGATAGAAAGAGGTTATGTTACTAACCCCTTAAAAAAGATAAACGACTTAATAGCGTTGCCTGGTTGCAATGCAAAACTAATCAAAGCAGCATATGATTATGGCCTTCTTAATTCAGTTTATACTATGACTGGAAAATAGCTATCATCAATTCCTTAGTTATATAAAGCAGCTAAAAGTTACTTGCAGATTCCAAAATCTCCAATGATCTTTGTAAGATGCTATACCGCCCCAGGCGAAGTTACATTCTCAGAGATAAAGCAATGTATTAGAGTTATCAAGATGGGATGTACAACAAATTACATCATCCCAGAAGAAATAAAGGCTCAGCCAGAAATAAACCGAAATGAGATACCAGATATTCTCAGGGAGAAAAGAGCTGTCAAGATAAAGGCGATTTATGAAGCTCTGATTAACATGGTTAAAACTCCTATTTGGATAAATTATAAGGAGTTAAATACATTAATCATGTCTCAAAGCAAAACATATGGCCATGACACGGTCGAAACTATCAAATTATGGATATGGAGCCTGCTCCATCCAGATCAAGAGCCAGTTACAAGGTATCTACCCAGAAATTTTATGACTCAAGATACCTTGAAGAAATATTGTAGTTGGATGCAGCAAAATAATAACCACTCATGTCAAATGTGTGGAAGTAAACAAACTACTGTATCAATTATCGAAGATATGGACAGTTGTGGAGATAGAGCTGAATCATTTAGCACAGCGGCATCTACAACAGAAATAGAGCATACCTTGTAAGATAGAACACCTGTCAAAATTAAGAAGATAAGTATTGTAAAAATGTAACAGTTGTAACCGAATAAGCCAAAAGATAGGCGGCTGCTGAATCCATAAACACCCGGAAAATATGTAAATAATGAATAGTAATTTTACTTTTACTGTAGCACTTTTACTGTAGCAAATAGTAGATGTAATAGTTATGTAATTTTGTACGAACGCCTAAAAGAGTTCTTCTATAAATAAGAATTGGCTGATGCTGCTAAGAGGCATCATCAAGCTTCTCACCATTTCTCCTCTTTCCCTCTCTAAATCTCCTTTTCCCTTAAATAATCACGCTTCACCCCCAAGTTGGTATCAGAGCTACTATTCATAAAAGATCAGAGCTATTTACTTAGAGTTTATTTTTCAAGATATTTTATCATCAAATTGTGGAAGCAGATAAGGTAACCCTTTTTCTTATGAGTTGAATTTAAATTCAATCCCCTAGTTTATAGTAATACTAAGATCTGTTAAAATGATTCTATAATTTCATATAAGATGTATGCTATCTTAATTATGCTTTCCCCAAATTAAGTAAGATTATGCTTAGAAACCAAGAGACAATAGGTAGTAGGAGCTCGTTCAGCCGTTGAAGAATGAGAAGGCGTTGAGGGCGTGATGCATAAAACCTATGTGGTGAGGTTGAAAAGCATAAATTTATTTAATTTTGCTTAAGTGCTTAAGGGTTGCAAAACGGATTAACAGTATAAGGTGATAGAATTATTATTAACTGATTAAGGTTTATTATGAGCAAAGGGATTGAGTCTAAAAAGAAAGTTCATACAGATTAGAATACTTCCTTGTATTACTTACTTGCTTATTTAATTTGTTATAGTTACTTGTTTTACCATGAAGTCACAAATAAAGAAGGTTATATTAGATATTGAATGGAGAAATTATGCTTTACTATTTCAAATTCAAAGGGTAAAAGATCAAATAAGTATTTTTAAGATTCATTTATATGAAGCATATAAAGGAAACGATACTGAAGCAAGAGATGCTCTAGTTAAATTAATACAGAAAGAACAAAATAAGCTTGAGAAACTTTCAAAAAATCAAATAGAACTTCAACATTTACTAAATTTGTTAAATCAAATAGAACTTAAACATTTATTAAATTAGTTATGACAACTATAAATCACAAATAGAAAAGGCTATAAAATGATTTAATAATGACTATTTTATATCAACTATTCAATCTGATATAAAAAATTTAGAATTAAGAAATCAAAAACAGATAGCTATCATTAATAAAATACAAATATTAAAACGAGCAGCATTAAGTGACAACCATAATCATAATGAAATTGATAAAGAGTTAAAACCTTTTGATGAACAAATAGAACTACTGAATATACAAATTAGAGAACAGGAAAATATAGCTGAAAAATTACAAGAAGACTATATTAATTATACATTAAATAAAAAACCAAGCTTATACATATGAGCGAATTAGAAGAAGAAAATTTAGGAACTAATCTAAAAATAATAAATAGAAATATATTACTAATTATACAATTAATAAAAGAAAGTAAGAATAATGAAAATAAAACTGAATCTAGTAATGCTACTAACATACCAGTAGAACTAGAAGAACAAGGTTATGAAATTCTAGAAAAGAAAATAACCAAAGAATATTCACAGTTATTCCCAGAGTTACTTTTAATGAAAAGAATAGAAATTGAATATAAAAGAGTAATTGAACAATCTTAATAATGCATAAAAATGAAAAAATCATTGATGAAGAAATTATTAGATATCCTGATGGTCCATTTAAAATATACAAAACCAATCAAGATAGACAATTTGCAGAAATTAGTGAAGGAAAATTCTATTTAATAATAGATAGAAGACAAATGATATTAGAAACAATATTTGATAGAGAATGAAGACTAGCTAAGGAAACGATTTAGTACAAATAACGAATATAGAAAGTAATTCTCCAGAACATAAAACCATTAATGATATCTATAAAAAATTAGAAAAGTTAGAAAGAAAATACGATGAAAGAATGCAAAAAATTAGAAGAATCTATCAAAATAATACATATTAATACCAAACAAATATTAGATAAAATATACAGAGTAGAAAATAATTTTAATGAAGAAATACAAAATCTGAAAATAGAGTATAATAATAGGTTTGATAAAATAGAAGAACAACTTATAAGCAATATTAAAGATAACACTGAAATATCAGAAATTCATGAATCAGAGGAAGAAACAATAAATAATACTACAATAGAGGCTTTAAACACTGAATTAGAGAGGCTTGAAGTACATAATATAGCGGTAAACAACATAGAAGCACATAGTGAGGATTTTAATTATGAACAATCCACTCAAGAATTTAGATATTCATATTATGTAGAATCGACTTTAATTCAGAAAAAGATAAAGAAATTAATGCACTTACAAATGACGACGAATACTATTATATGGAAACTAGTAGAAATTATAAACCTACATTTAGAAAGAAAAGATATGATCACAACTATAGAAATAATGACTATATATGGAAATATCGAAGAAAAATAGAAAATGACTGCATACCAAAAGATAACCAAACAGGAGAAACTTTAAATTTAGACTGCTCTACAAATGTTGAATTAGATATACAAAATTGGGTAGCTAGAATAAATACAAAATTAATTGAAGCTAAAATACCAGTTAGTATGGCATCTAATTATATTGAAGGAACAATTACAGGAATAGCTAAAAACTATTTAGCTAATATAGGAATAAAAGATTTAACAGAAATACGAAGTACTAAAATAGAAGGACAGAATCAACGCAAATGTTGAAGAAATATGAACATGTAATTAGAAGGCAATTTGGAAGCTTAAATACAGACTTAAAACATGCAGAAGCTAAGAATGAATATAGTAATTCCCAATTATATAATATGGAAATATGTTCTATGTGTCCAGTGGATATAAATAGATACATTTGTGCATTCCAATTAAATTATTATGAATTAGGAACTGAAACAACTGAGCAAATGGCGGTATTTCGAAAATTATATTTTGAAAAATTACCAATACCTATAAACACTATGGTGCAAGAAGCGTATGCTAAAGAACCTAAATCAGGAACCTTAGGAGAACAAATAGCATTTTTACAAACATGGTATAGAAACTATTGTATCGAAGTTAATAACCAAAAAACATTTCGAAAACAAGCTAAAATAAGTAATTGCTGTGAAAAATATGAAATACCAAAATTCGAATGTAATAAATTACTAAAAAAATATAAAACTAAAAGACCCAAGCTAAGTAAAAGAAGATATAAAAGATTCAAACCATATGGAAAATATAACAACAAGAAACGAGCAAATAGAAATTACTTTGTTAAAAGAAAAGTTTTTAAGTATGTTAATAAACCTGAAAAATGTAGATGTTATAATTGTGGCTAGATAGGTCATATAGCAAGAGAATGTAAAACTAAAACAAATAAAAACACCAACAAAAATATAAAAAATGTAAATTTTATTGAATTAAACCACCCGATGAAGATATATATGTTTTAGAATATGAAACAGATAGTAATGAAATTAAAGAAATAATGAGTAGTGTAGAAGAGGATAATACTGAAACTGATAGTAATGGATAAAGAGCTACAAGAAGTTGATTACGACGAAGATATAACAGTACAACATAAAAATCAAAGAGCTATTTTTGATTTACAAAGATATAATGAATTTAAGTATGAAGGGTTTACATTGTCACCCAATAAGATATTGAAAAGAAAAAATTTGAATTAACTAATTTAACTAAGTATTTCAAAAAGAAAAAGGAAGAATATTTAGTTATAGCTGATAGAGAACATGTTATAGATATAACACAAGTACAAGGCAACACTAAAGTCTCAATTATTACACATGAAGTACTATATGAAGAAATAGCTAAAATTAACAACATGTTAAAAGATAAACCAATCACATTTAGATTTTTAGAATTAGCAGCTGTTGAAATAATAATAAAAGCCTGTTTTATGGAAGGAATAAATACTCCTTGAGAATTACAATTAGCTGATGATAGAATTAAAGAACCTATAGAGCAAGCCATTATAGCACAACTTACAGGAAATCTTATTTATCAAAAGGTAAGATTCATAATTAAGCCAAATTATTCTATAAGTCTAACTGACCAAAACATAGAAAAAGCATTAGTCTTATATTGGATGCTACGAGGAATAAACATGACAAATGGATCAAAAGTTATGACAAGTACAATGTAAGAATGCTTATATATTAACTAATCGACACCAAATTTATACTAAAAACAAATTAAGACCAATTACTATAGATCCCCCTTTTACCGATCTTATATTACCTATAGAAAAAGGACTAAAATTATATTCTAAACCAAATTATGACGATGTAGAAATAGTGAAAAAACGCTTAAGTATTTCTAGATCCAGAAAAGAACGAGATGCGAATTTACCTATTCAAATAAAATCACAAGAATATTATATAATTATACAAATAGGAACAAAAAGTCTAACCGCAAAGTTAGATATTAATGCTGAAAGCAATTCAATTCCATTAGAAAAGTTGTCAAACCACATAGTAATCATTAATGAAAATTTTAATAGACTAATAATTCTTACAACAAAAATTGCACCGCAAGAAATAAATATTGAATATGTTATAACCCTAAACAATAAAATAGTATTAGGAAAAGAATTTTTAGAAAAGGTTAAACCCTGGAAGATAGAACAAGATTATTTGGAATTTACTTATAATCAAACCCAGTCTAGAACTAGAATAATCAATGAGTAATACAATACCTAGTCTAGACGAATTAATAAAAATACAAAAACGAGTAGAAATAGCTAAAGAAGAAAAAAATCTATATAAGTCAAAGACGCAATACATAATATGTGCAGGATGTCATAAAGATAGTATAAGAGTATTATCCGACAAAGAACAAAAGAAAATAAGAGACATAGAAATACTAGAACAACAAATACACAAAATGAAAAATGAATTAGCAACCCTTAACAAAAATGAGTAATTTAATTTATATTCTAATAAAAATAATCTTTGAAGGATATAAAAGTAGATATTATACACCAATGGTAGATCCAGGAGCACAAGCAACAATTATGAAAGAAAACTGTTTACTAGAATGGAAAAGGTTAAATACACCATTTAAGATAAACGACTTTAATAATAATAGTAGTAAAATTACTCTTTATCAAACGAATGTACAAATACAAATTTGGAATAAAATACTTATTATACCTAAAGTATAGTGCTTTGAATTAATAGAAAAATATATTATATTAGGAACAAATTTCTTAAACCAATATAAACCTTTTAGTATAGATAAAGAATTTCTTACATTATTTTCCCCTTATCAACATAAGCTAAAAGCTAAAGTAGTTAAAAATAAAGAACGATTACCAATAAAATGGGAAAAATGTAAAATAGTTGAAGAAGCAAAATTAGTCCAAAAAATGACAATAACAAAGGAAAATATTAATAATTTATAAATCATAGAAATTGGTATACTACATTTAGATAAGCTAGATAAGCTTACTCCTTTAAAAACTAAGTTAGAAGAATTATGAAACGACAATCCTTTAGCAACCGGCATAAGCATAAAACGAAATAAAAATAACGTTAAAAGACCCAAATAGTATAATATCCCAAAAACCCTTTAATAATACACAACGAGATGAAAAAGAATTTAAAATGCATGTAACAGAACTATTAGCTAGAAAATTAATTAGACCAGGTAATTCAAAACATAGTAGCAGTGCATTTATAGTTAATAATCATTCGGAACAAAAAAGAGGAAAAACAAGAATAGTTATAGATTATAGAATTTTAAATGAAAAAACAATTACATATAATTATCCCATACCAAATAAGATACTCAAAATGAGACAAATACAAGGTTATAATTATTTTTCAAAATTCGATTGTAAAAGTGGTTTTCACCAACTAAAATTAACTGAAGAATCTAAACAGTTAACAGCATTCAAGGTCCCTAATGGATTTTATGAGTGGAATGTTTTACCCTTTGGATATAAAAATGCCCCTGGCAGATTCCAAGCATTTATGGATAAATATTTTAATCAATTATCAAACTGTGTAGTATATGTAGATGATATAATTATATATTCCAAAACACAGGAAGAACACTATAAATTATTAGAACAATTTATAGAAATATTAACAGATAGTGGGATAGTATTAAGTAAAAAGAAAATGGAATTATTTAAAATACAGATTGAATTCTTAGGATTTTAAATAGATAAAGCGCGAATAAAAATGCAAGACCATATAGCCCAAAAAATTATAGAGTTTCAAAAAGAGATTAATACTAAGAAAGAACTACAGAAATTCTTTGGAATAGTGAATCAGGTCAGAGAATTTGTACCAAAACTATCACAATATACTCTTTATAAGTATGTTAATAACCCTAAAAAATGTAGATGTTATAATTGTGGCCAGATAGGTCATATAGCAAGAGAATGTAAAACTAAAACAAATAAAAACACCAACAAAAATATAAAAAATGTAAATTTTATTGAATTACATATAGCTGAATATGAAATAGGAAAAACTAATATACTACCCGATGAAGAAATATATGTTTTAGAATATGAAACAGATAGTAATGAAATTAATGAAATAATGAGTAGTACAGAAGAAGATAATACTGAAACTAATAGTAATGGATAAAGAGCTACAAGAAGTTGATTACGACGAAGATATAACCGTACGACATAAAGAGCTATTTTTGATTTACAAAGATATAATGAATTAAAGTATGAAGGATTTACATTGTCACCCAATAAGATAATTGCAAAGAAAAAATTTGAATTAACTAATTTATACTAAGTATTTTAAAAAGAAAAAGGAAGAATATTTAGTTATAGCTGATAGAGTTATAGATATAACACAAGTACAAGGCAACACTAAAGTCCCATTAATTACACATGAAGTACTATATGAAGAAATGGCTAAAATTAACAACGTGTTAAAAGATAAACCAATCACATTTAGATTTGTAGAATTAGCAGCTGCCTGTTTTAAGGAAGGAATAGATACTTCTTTAGAATTACAATTAGCTGATGATAGAATTAAAGAACCTATAGAGCAAGCCATTATAGCACAACTTAAAGGAAATCTTATTTATCAAAAGGTAAGATTCATAATTAAGCCATATTATTCTATAAGTCTAACTGACCAAAACATAGAAAAGGCATTAGTCTTATATTGGATGCTACGAGGAATAAACATGACAAATGGATCAAAAGTTATGACAGTACAATGTAAGAATGCTTATATATTAACTAATCGACACCAAATTTATACTAAAAACAAATTAAGACCAATTACTATAGATCCCCCTTTTACTGATCTTATATTACCTATAGAGAAAGGACTAAAATTATATTCTAAACCAAATTATGACGATTTAGAAATAGTGAAAAAACGCTTAAATATTTCTAGATCCAGAAAAGAACGAGATAAGAACTTACCTATTCAAATAAAATCACAAGAATATTATATAATTATATAAATAGGAACAAAAAATCTAACTGCAAAGTTAGATATTAATGCTGAAAGCAATTCAATTCCATTAGAAAAGTTGTCAAACCACATAGTAAACATTAATGAAAATTTTAATAGACTAATAATTCTTACAACAAAAATTGCACTGCAAGAAATAAATATTGAATATGTTATAACCCTAAACAATAAAATAGTATTAGGAAAAGAATTTTTATAAAAGATTAAACCCTGGAAAATAGAACAAGATTATTTTGAATTTACTTATAATCAAACCCAGTCTAAAACTAGAATAATCAATGAGTAATACAATACCTAATAGATTTAATAAAATTACAAAAACAGATTGAGATAGCCAAAGAAGAAAAAATCTATTTAAGTCAGAGATTGCAATACACAATATGTGCAGGATGTCATAAAGATAGTATAAGAGTATTATTTGACAAAGAACAAAAGAAAATAAGAAACATAGAAATATTAGAACAACAAATACGCAAAATGAAAAATGAATTAGCAATCCTTAATAAAAATGAGTAATTTAATTTATATTCTAATAAAAATAATCTTTGACGGATATAAAAGTAGATATTATACACCAATGGTTGATACAGGAGCACAAACAACAATTATGAAAGCAAATTGTTTACTATAATGGAAAAAGTTAAACACTCCATTTAAGATAAACGACTTTAATAACAATAGTAGTAAAATTAACCTTTATCAAACGAATGTGCGAATACAAATTTGGAATAAAATACTTATTATACCTAAAGTATATTACTTTGAATTAATAGGAAAAGATTATATTAGGAACAAATTTCTTAAACCAATATAAACCATTTAGTATAGATAAAGAATTTCTAACATTGTTCTTGTCAACATAAGCTAAAAGCTAAAGTAGTTAAAAATAAAGAACGATTACCAATAAAATGGGAAAAATGTAAAATAGGAGAAGAAGCAAAATTAGTCCAAAAAATGACAATAACAAAGGAGAATATTAATAATTTAGAAATTATATAAATTGGTATTCTACATTTAGATAAGCTAGATAAGCTTACTCCTTTAAAAACTAAGTTAGAAGAATTATGCAATGACAATCCTTTAGCAAACTGGCATAAGCATAAAACTGAAATAAAAATAACGTTAAAAGACCCAAATTGTATAATATCCCAAAAACCCTTTAATAATACACAACGAGATGAAAACGAATTTAAAATGCATGTAACAGAACTATTAGCTGGAAAACTAATTAGACCAAGTAATTCAATACATAGTAGCAGTGCATTTATAGTTAATAATCATTTGGAACAAAAAAGAGGAAAAACAAGAATGGTTATAGATTATAGAATTTTAAATGAAAAAACAAATATATATAATTATCCTATACCAAATAAGATACTCAAAATGAGACAAATACAAGGTTATAATTATTTTTCAAAGTTTGATGGTAAAAGTGGTTTTCACCAATTAAAACTAACTGAAGAATCTAAACAACTAACAACATTTAAAGTACCTAATGGAATTTATGAATGGAATGTTTTACCTTTTGGATATAAAAATGCCCCTGGCAAATTCCAAGCATTTATGGATAAATATTTTAATCAATTATCAAACTGTGTAGTATATATAGATGATATACTGATATATTCCAAAACACATGAAGAACACTATAAATTATTAGAACAATTTATAGAAATAATAACAAATAGTGGAATAGTATTAAGTAAAAAGAAAATGGAATTATTTAAAACACAGATTGAAATCTTAGGATTTGAAATAGATAAAGCGGGAATAAAAATGCAAGACCATATAGCCCAAAAAATTGATTAATACTAAGAAAGAACTACAGAACTACTTAGGAATAGTGAATCAGGTTAGAGAATTTATGCCAAAACTATCACAATATACTGAACCACTAACTAAAAAATTAAAGAAAGATTATGATTTTAGTTGGGAAACTACTGATACAAAAAATTTAGAAAAAAATTAATGAATTAGTTAGCAAATTACCAAAACTAAGCTTTCCAGATGAAGATAAAGAATTTATATGGATAGTTGAAACAGATGCTAGTGAAACCAATAATGGTTATGGAGCAGTATTAAAATATAGATACAAAAATGATAAAAAGGAATATATATGTAGGTATCATTCAGGAACTTTTAAAACAAACGAAATCAATTGGGACATAAATAAAAAAGAGTTAAAAGCAGTAAAATATGGAATCAAAAAATTTGAATGTTATATCGTTTATAGTAAATTTATAATTAGAACGGATAATAGAACTGTTAGGAGTTGGTTAACCAAAAAATTACAAGATTCCATTACAAGAAAGGAAATAAATAGAATAATAGTTTACATCAATCAATAAGAATTTCCTGTTGAATTATTGAAAACTGACGAAAATATGCTATGCAGATTATCTCTCAAGAAATAGCTCAACAACTGATTTTGGAAAATCAGGAGCTCAAAATACAACTCAAAAAGCTAATGGAAGAACTCGCTTCTATGAAAACGGAAGCAACTTCCAGCAATCCAAATATGGGGCAAGCAGATATTGGCACTAGTCAAAAATACAAAAGCAGAATTATTACAAAAAAAGTTTTATTCTCCTTTCAAGGAAAGTATGTCTTTACAAAATTATTATCCTAATCAAGCCAATAACCCCAAACCAGTTATCAATGAAGTAGATTTTCCTAGCTTAATACCAGATACCACATCTTTTAAAGAAAAGCTAACCCTAGGAAACAAACAAACTATGACTCCTTTTGTTCGCCAATATATAGATTATTTCTTATTTATTGCCAACAAAATAAATACCGCCTCTGAAGTGACTATCAAGGATAGCCAAGCAGAGATAGAAAGAGGTTATGTTACTAACCCCTTAAAAAAGATAAACGACTTAATAGCGTTGCCTAGTTGCAATGCAAAACTAATCAAAGCAGCATATGATTATGGCCTTCTTAATTCAGTTTATACTATGACTGGAGAAGAGCTATCATCAATTCCTCAGTTATATAAAGCAGCTAAAAGTTACTTGCAGATTACAAAATCTCCAATGATCTTTGTAAGATGCTATACCGCCCCAGGCGAAGTTACATTCTCAGAGATAAAGCAATGTATTAGAGTTATCAAGATGGGATGTACAACAAATTACATCATCCCAGAAGAAATAAATGCTCAGCCAGAAATAAATCGAAATGAGATATCAGATATTCTCAGGAAGAAAAGGGCTGTCAAGATAAAGGCGATTTATGAAGCTCTGATTAACATAGTTAAAACTCCTATTTGGAAAAACCATAAGGAGTTAAATACATTAATCATGTCTCAAAGCAAAACATATGGCCATGACACGGTCGAAACTATCAAGAGCTAGTTACAAGGTATATACCCATAAATTTTATGACTCAAGATACCTTGAAGAAATATTGCAGTTGGATGCAGCAAAATAATAACCACTCATGTCAAATGTGTGGAATTAAACAAACTACTGTACCAATTCTCTAAGATATGGACAGCTGTGGAGATAGAGTTGAATCATCTAGCACAACGGCATCTACAACTGAAATAGAGCATACCTTGTAAGCATAGAACACCTGTCAAAATTAAGAAGATAAGTATTGTAAAAATGTAACAACTGTAACCGAATAAGCCAAAAGATAGGCGGCTGCTGAATCTATAAACACCCGGAAAATATGTAAATAGTGAATAGTAATTTTACTTTTACTGTAGCAAATAGTAGATGTAATAGTTATGTAATTTGTACGAACGCCTAAAAGAGTTCTTCTATAAATAAGAATTGCCTGATGCTGCTAAGAGGCATCATCAAGCTTCTCACCATTTCTCCTCTTCCTCTCTCTAAATCTCCTTTTCCCTTAAATAATCATGCTTCACCCCCAAGTTGGTATCAGAGCTACTATTCATAAAAGATCAGAGCTATTTACTTAGAGTTTATTTCTCAAGATATTTTATCATCAAATTATGGAAGCAGATAAGGTAACCCTTTTACTTATGAACTAAATTAAATTTCAATCCCCTAGTTTATAGTAATATTAAGATATGTTAAAATGATTCTAATTTCATATAAGATGTATGCTATCTTAATTATGCTTTCCCCAAATTAAGTAAGATTATGCTTAGAAACCAAGAGACAATAGGTAGCGGGAGCCCGTATAGCCGTTGAAGAATGAGAAGGCGTTGAGGGCGTGATGCATAAAACCTATGTGGTGAGGTTGAAAAGCATAATTTATTTAATTTTGCTTAAGTGCTTAAGGGTTGCAAAGCGGATTAGCAGTACTTATATGAAAGGTGATAGAATTATTATTAACTAATTAAAGTTTATTATGAGCAAAGGGATTGAGTCTAAAAAGAAAGTTCATACAGAAAAGAATACTTCCTTGTATTACTTACTTGCTTATTTAATTTGTTATATTTACTTGTTTTACCAGGAAATCACAAATAAAGAAGGTTAAATTAGATATTGAATGGAGAAATTATGCTTTACTATTTAAAATTCAAAGGGTAAAATATCAAATAAGTATTTTTAATATTCATTTATATGAAGCATATAAAGGAAACGATACTGAAGCAAGAAATGCTCTAGTTAAATTAATACAAAAAGAACAAAATAAGCTTGAGAAACTTTCGAAAAATCAAATAGAACTTCAACATTTACTAAATTTGTTGAATCAGATAGAACTTAAACATTTATTAAATTCGTTATGACAACTAAATCACAAATAGAAAAGGCTATAGAACGATTTAATAATGAATATTTTATATCAACTATTCAATCCGATATAAAAAATTTAGAATTAAGAAATCAAAAACAAATGACTATCATTAATAAAATACAAATATTAGAACGATCAGCATTAAGTGATAACCATAATCATAATGAAATTGATAAAGAGTTAAAACCTTTTGATGACCAAATAGAACTGCTGAATATACAAATTAGAGAACAGGAAAATATAGCTAAAAAATTACAAGAAGACTATATTAATTAGATAGAAAACCAAGCTTATACATATGAGCGAATTAGAAAAAGAAGAAAATTCAGGAACTAATCTAAAAACAATTAATACAAATATATTATTAATTATACAATTAATAAAAGAAAGTAAGAATAATGAAAACAAAACTGAATCTAGTAATACTACTAACATACCAGTAGAACAAGAAGAACAAGGTTATGAAATTCTAGAAAAGAAAATAACCCAAGAATATTCACAGTTATTCCCAGAGTTACTTTTAAAGAAAAGAATAGAAATTGAATATAAAAGAGTGATTGAACAAACTTAATAATGAATAAAAATGAAAAAATCATTAATGAAGAAATTATTAGATATCCTGATGGTCCATTTAAAATATACAAAACCAATCAAGATAGACAATTTGCAGAAATTAGTGAAGGAAAATTCTATTTAATAATAGATAGAAGACAAATGATATTAGAAACAATATTTGATAGAGAATGAAGACTAGCTAAGGAAAACGATTTAGTACAAATAACGGATATAGAAGGTAATTCTCCAGGACATAAAACCATTAATGATATCTATAAAAAATTAGAAAAGTTAGAAAGAAAATATGATGAAAGATTTCTTTCATCTTATTTTCTTTCTAACTTTTCTAATTTTTTATAGATATCATTAATGGTTTTATGTCCTGGAGAATTACCTTCTATATTCGTTATTTGTACTAAATCGTTTTCCTTAGCTAGTCTTCATTCTCTATCAAATATTGTTTCTAATATCATTTGTCTTCTATCTATTATTAAATAGAATTTTCCTTCACTAATTTCTGCAAATTGTCTATCTTGATTGGTTTTGTATATTTTAAATGGACCATCAGGATATCTAATAATTTCTTCATTAATGATTTTTTCATTTTTATTCATTATTAAGTTTGTTCAATCACTCTTTTATATTCAATTTCTATTCTTTTCTTTAAAAGTAACTCTGGGAATAACTGTGAATATTCTTGGGTTATTTTCTTTTCTAGAATTTCATAACCTTGTTCTTCTTGTTCTACTGGTATGTTAGTAGTATTACTAGATTCAGTTTTGTTTTCATTATTCTTACTTTCTTTTATTAATTGTATAATTAATAATATATTTGTATTAATTGTTTTTAGATTAGTTCCTGAATTTTCTTCTTTTTCTAATTCGCTCATATGTATAAGCTTGGTTTTCTATCTAATTAATATAGTCTTCTTGTAATTTTTTAGCTATATTTTCCTGTTCTCTAATTTGTATATTCAGCAGTTCTATTTGGTCATCAAAAGGTTTTAACTCTTTATCAATTTCATTATGATTATGGTTATCACTTAATGCTGATCGTTCTAATATTTGTATTTTATTAATGATAGTCATTTGTTTTTGATTTCTTAATTCTAAATTTTTTATATCGGATTGAATAGTTGATATAAAATATTCATTATTAAATCGTTCTATAGCCTTTTCTATTTGTGATTTACTTTCATCTTATTTTCTTTCTAACTTTTCTAATTTTTTTATAGATATCATTAATGGTTTTATGTCCTGGAGAATTACTTTCTATATCCGTTATTTGTACTAAATCGTTTTCCTTAGCTAGTCTTCATTCTCTATCAAATATTGTTTCTAATATCATTTGTCTTCTATCTATTATTAAATAGAATTTTCCTTCACTAATTTCTGCAAATTGTCTATCTTGATTGGTTTTGTATATTTTAAATAGACCATCAGGATATCTAATAATTTCTTCATCCATGATTTTTTCATTTTTATTCATTATTAAGATTGTTCAATTACTCTTTTATATTCAATTTCTATTCTTTTCTTTAAAGTAACTATGGGAATAACTGTGAATATTCTTTGGTTATTTTCTTTTCTAGAATTTCATAACCTTGTTCTTCTAGTTCTACTGGCACTAGTGGAAAAATAAGGAAGGGTTGCGGTCAAAACAGCCCTACGGGCTGCGTTTTTGGCCAGCAGTCCTTTCCGTAGCAGCCCTTTGATAGGCTGTCGTACACCTGTCAAAAATAATTCCTGCAAACCTTCTAACAATGTAGTAGGGTAAGTAGGGTCGAATCCACAGAGAGATGGTCGTTTTAATCTAGCTTCTAAGGTATAGAGAAACTAAAACAAATCAAGAATATTGAATTAAAGTTCTAAACTAATCAAACTACGAAAACCAAACTAAAAAAGATCTAGGGCAATGGTTTACCATGTTTATAACTATAATCTATCAAAATATCATCAATGCTTCAAATAATCAGATATCTAGAGCACATGTTAATCCTACGGTCGGGCCTTAACGCTCTCAAATCAACATATGCTAGTACGGTCGCTCAACATAATCAGTTTTGCTAATTGTAGGTAAGCCTCTAAAGAGTACTATCTCTCGATCTATGACTCGATATTAGCAATATTTAATCAGACAATTGATCAGATTGCAAGATTAACAATAAAAACACTAATCAATTAGAGATATCAATAACTAATCAAACCATTAATAAATATCAATCAAGAATCATAGCATATAAACATGGATTCCCAAACCCTAGAATATAAACTACTCAATCATGAAATAAATAAAGAAATTTAAATCTACAAAGAAAAGCATGATAAAAGAAATCAATGAAAGAAAAGAGATGAAAATTATAAACTCATGAATTAATGAAGAAAAGAAAAACTAGGGTTTGCCATGAAAAACTAGAGAGAAAAGGAAGAAGGAAGCTAAAGCTAAACCTAAGAATACAAAATATAACGTCAGAAAAGAGGTGATATCCTTTGGGGAGAGAGAGAAGACCTATTTATAGTTTTTACAAAACCGGCTAAAAAAAAGGCAAATAAACCCGTCTCGAGAAACCGCCCGGTTGACCGGGCGAATTCCGCCCGGTCGGGCGACGGTGATTGAGGAACTACGACAGAACAGCAAATCCGCCCGGTCAACCGGGCGAGCCCGCCCGGTCGGGCACGCAAGCGATTTTGGCTCCTTTCTCGCCCGGTTGACCGGGCAAACATGTCTTGCATCCTGTGAAAATTTCATTTCGCCCGGTCAGGCGAAACCGCCCGGTCGACCGGGCGGGAAAACAGCAATTTTGCGTCAACTTGCGAAGGCTGTATCTCTCGAACCAGAAGTCCATTTGGGGGGTGTGACCTATCGTTGGAAAGCCCTTCAAGTCTAGTTTCCAACCCAACTGGAATTTCTTGATTCTAAGAAGCACATCCAAAAAGTTATGATCAGAAGAGTATACATACTCCTTTTTCACATTTCTTCTAATAATTTTCCGCTTCGTTTTCGCTCAAACTCGTACTAAAACGTATCCATACTATCCTTATGCATCATAGCTTATTTCCAAGTGCTCCTAATCCTCAAGCTCAGCTAAATATACTCCAAATACGTTCTCATTACCTGAAATTCATCAAAAACAAGAAAACATACCGAATAGGAGTAGAATAACATAACTTAAGAATATGATGCAATAATGAACCTAAATATGAATCTAAATGCTCTAAAATGCAACCTAAATGCACCTTAAAACTATATATAAATATGATTTATCAAACTCCCCCAAGCTAAACCATTGCTTGTCCCCAAGCAATAAGACATAGACATGGGAAAAGTAAGACAACCTACAATATAGGACTAAAACAGGGCTAAAAACTCAACTGAAAACACAAGAGATATAATCACTACACAAACCAAGCATCGAAACAATCTCGAACAAAGCCGCATAGCATGTCATGTATCACAATCAACTCTCCAATCATACCACATACCATCTCTCCCAAGCTGGATTTAGCCAAACCTGACAGACCTCACTATAGTCATGTGCGCTCAAATCTCTCATGTGTTTAAAGGATAAATGATGACACTCAACCTAATCAAGTCGACTCAGATGAAGCAAATACTCTTTAACTTTGACTTTTTGACTCACTTAACACTCAACAATACAATACACAATGATCAAGAGGACTTTTAAGGGTTGTAATGGGGCAGAGGTTAAAGGTATGGAATAATTTGGGAATTGTGGTGGAAAAACCAAGAAGGGGGAGCATCATATAACTGAAAACATGACCAAGAAAGATCACAACAACTCCACGCAACAACCAACAATCTCCAAATATAATCAACAACCTTATTCACTCAAGAAATTCAATCATAACCCTTTTTATTTCACTTTATTCACAACTTTTTTTTTCTTTTTCATTTCATTTTTCACTTTTTTTTTTCTCGAACTTACAATTCAATTTCAAAGCTCACTAAACATACTTTTCCATCCTTCTAAACCACAAATAGAGCATTTCAATTCAATACAAACCAAACCAAAACTAATACTCGCTCCCCCAAGCTAGGCTTAGGACAAATATCAAATGAGGCCAATGGCTTCTAATGTAGGTAGCAATCAAACATAGTCAGAAAGGCTCAGGGGGGCTAGAGGAAGGATAATATGAAAACAAGAGTAACTCTGGAGCTAAGATCATGAAATAAAATGCCTCAATCATATCAAAATGTATGCACTATCAAATATCAAAGAGTACCAAGTCAAAATCATGATCAATGCAACAACTAAAGAACTAATCACACATGAAAGAACATAACTGACACAGATACGTCAGTTTATAGGCACAGAAGCTCACTTAGTTTAAGGTGTCTGCACAATAAAGTTAAATCGAACCAGAGAGAGATCAATCAATCTTACCACAAACAATCAATTGCAAAACAATCGTGCTATAAAGTATCATGCTCAAGATGAATGACGCTTAGGAAATGTAGTAAAATATCATCAAAGTTCTCAAAGAGTGCCAGCAATAGTCCTATAGATGCAACTAAAATGAGATGAAGTCTAATATGAAATGAAATACGCTAATGCAACTAAGAAAGCAGTACAATATTTTTGGTTACACGTAAACTCCCACTCCTAGTGAGCGGTACAAACCGTGCAACATCCTATGAAAGCAATGAAAAAACTACTCTAAATGCAACTAACATGCGCTAAGTAATGATGACAAACATCCTCCCCCAAGCTGAATGACACATTGTCCTCAATGTGAACAAAGAGGAATTAAATGAGGGAGAGGTACAACTTACAAAAGGGGTGGGTAATCAAAGGGAGTGTCAAAAAGCATCGACACCTCCACCACAATCGATAGTTGTAATGAGGCAATGAACTTAGCTAAAAAAATTGGCTATGCTTGCACCTAGCAAAAGACTTCATCACACATTAGCAAAGTTAGTCAAACCAAAAAAAAAAATAAAAAAAAAAAAAAAAAAAAAAAAAAAAATGAACAAAGTCAGGTTGCCTCCCGATAAGCGCTGATTTAAGGTCTTGCATGACCGTTTAGGATTAGTAGATCACTCATAATAGTTCAACGCTCTAAGAAGCTTATCATATGTTCCTGCAAACATCTCAGAGCATATTATATAAGAGTGGAAAGGAAAAATGAAAAAAATTAGTACTAAAATATTACTAAAACTACCAAAAGAAAAATCAAAGGAAAAATTATATTTACAAGAAGAAGAAAAAGAAAAATCGTTAGTCATTTTACAGGACTCAAAAGAAGGAAAAGAAACCAATTGTACATTATTTACATTATCATGAGAGTCATTCAAAAGGGGAGAAAGAAGGAACGATGGAGGATATAATAAAGGGGAAGAAGGAATAAGAGCAAGTTTTTTAGAGAAGGGAACATGAGACTCAAAAACAGTATCAAATGGAACCGACAAAGACTCATGTATTATCTCACTCTCAGCTTTAGACTCATATGCAGATGAAAAGTTTATAGAAGAAGTGTGAGACACTTCACTCTCAACTAAAGATTCGTCGACATAGAGACACTCACTACAAACTTCACCAATTACACCCTTACCTTCTACCAAACTATCATGAGTCATATCAACGCCTTTCTCCTCCGGAGTATAATTCTCAACACCAAAATCATCATCATCAAGTATAACTTGTTGATTAGTAGATTGTTGCACAACAAGTAATTCAATAGATTTCGCTATGTTTTGATAATCATGAGCTAATTCATTTAAATCTTCATGCTGTTTAACCATATACTCTTTCATCATGTTAAATAGTTCCTGACGATCTGATGTTTCGGGTTGAAAATAATTATTCACTTCAGGTTGATAACATTGAGTAAAATCAGGCACATAAGACTCATTAGGGTAATGGGAATATTCATAGGCATTCATGCACAGATTTTGTGAATTTTGACAATCACATGATGCATCATAAACATAATCATTCGCATTATTATACCCAAAATAATCATATTGCCCTTGATAATTCGAAAAAACATCCCCCTCTGAACTAAAATTATTCCACTCCATAACAACACACTAAAACAGACAAGGAGAACAACAAAATAAATATATTCACAAAAAGAAAGAAAAAAGAAAACTATATAAATATATATATATATATATATATATATATATATATATATATATATATATATATATATATATATATATATATATATATATATATATATATACAGTTTAATTTCACCAACAATAAAAACTAAATAAAACTATACCGTATCCCCGGCAACGGCGCCAAAATTTGATAGGTTGTCGTACACCTGTCAAAAATAATTCCTGCAAACCTTCTAACAATGTAGTAGGGTAAGTAGGGTCGAATCCACAGAGAGATGGTCGTTTTAATCTAGTTTCTAAGGTATAGAGAAACTAAAACAAATCAAGAATATTGAATTAAAGTTCTAAACTAATCAAACTACGAAAACCAAACTAAAAAAGATCTAGGGCAATGGTTTACCATGTTTATAACTATAATCTATCAAAATATCATCAATGATTCAATTAATCAGATATCTAGAGCACATGTTAATCCTACGGTCGGGCCTTAACGCTCTCAAATCAACATATGCTAGTACGGTCGCTCAACATAATCAGATTTGCTAATTGTAGGTAAGCCTCTAAAGAGTACTATCTCTCGATCTATGACTCGATATTAGCAATATTTAATCAGACAATTGATCAGATTGCAAGATTAACAATAAAAACACTAATCAATTAGAGATATCAATAACTAATCAAACCATTAATAAATATCAATCAAGAATCATAGCATATAAACATGGATTCCCAAACCCTAGAATATAAACTACTCAATCATGAAATAAATAAAGAAATTTAAATCTACAAAGAAAAGCATGATAAATGAAATCAATGAAAGAAAAGAGATGAAAATTATAAACTCATGAATTAATGAAGAAAAGAAAAACTAGGGTTTGCCATGAAAAACTAGAGAGAAAAGGAAGAAGGAAGCTAAAGCTAAACCAAAGAATACAAAATATAACGTCAGAAAAGAGGTGATATCCTTTGGGGAGAGAGAGAAGACCTATTTATAGTTTTTACAAAACCGGCTAAAAAAAAGGCAAATAAACCCGTCTCGAGAAACCGCCCAGTTGACCGGGCGAATTCCGCCCGGTCGGGCGACAGTGATTGAGGAACTACGACAGAACAGCAAATCCGCCCGGTCGGGCGCGCAAGCGATTTTGGCTCCATTCTCGCCCGGTTGACCGGGCTAACATGCCTTGCATCCTGTGAAAATTTCATTTCGCCCGGTCGACCGGGCGGGAAAACAGCAATTTTGCGTCAACTTGCGAAGGCTGTATCTCTCGAACCAGAAGTCCATTTGGGGCGTGTGACCTATTGTTGGAAAGCCCTTCAAGTCTAGTTTCCAACCCAACCGGAATTTCTTAATTCTAAGAAGCATATCAAAAGTTATGATCAGAAGAGTATACATACTCCTGTTTCACATATTTTCTAATGATTTTCCGCTTCGTTTTCGCTCAAACTCGTACTAAGACGTATCCATACTATCCTTATGCATCATAGCTTATTTCCAAGTGCTCCTAATCCTCAAGCTCATCTAAATATACTCCAAATACGTTCTCATTACCTGAAATTCATCAAAAACAAGAAAACATACCAAATAGGAGTAGAATGACATAACTTAAGAATATGATGCAATAATGAACCTAAATATGAATCTAAATGCTCTAAAATGCAACCTAAATGCACCTTAAAACTATATATAAATATGATTTATCACCCTTCTGTAACACCCCGACCCATACGGAGTCGAGTATATTGTCACCAATGCGCATCCAGGGCCAACAACTGTCCTCAATAACCAACACAAGTTCTTCCGGCTCATTTTGTCCTCACTCATGCGCACCCTGAGAAACTTCCCAGGAGGTCACCCATCCCTGGACTACTCCCAGCCAAGCACGCTTAACTGTGGAGTAACTAAGGAAATGAGCTCCCTAAAAGAAAGATGCATCTTGTTGGAATGAGTAGCCTGCTAAATCCCATTAAAGCAATCATGAGGGGTATTACATACACCCCCACTTGAGAACAGCAATGCCCTCGTTGCGCCTGAGGACTCCACATATTCGGCATACGGCCTGTGGGTCGCCCCAACCTGAAGACTGATTGCCGGAGACTCCAGATATTCGGTCTGATGACCTCTGGGTCGCTCCTTATGACAATGCAGCCCCATAATCCTCCCCCACTAGGCGCCGGAGGACTCCTAATATTTTAAATAGACCATCAGGATATCTAATAATTTTCTTCATCAATGATTTTTTCATTTTTATTCATTATTAAGATTGTTCAATTACTCTTTTATTTTCAATTTCTATTGTTTTCTTTAAAAGTAACTATGGGAATAACTGTGAATATTCTTTGGTTAATTTCTTTTCTAGAATTTCATAACCTTGTTCTTCTAGTTCTACTGGCACTAGTGGAAAAATAAGGAAGGGTTGCGGTGAAAAGAGCCCTACGGGCTGCGTTTTTGGCCAGCAGTCCTTTCCCTAGCAGTCCTTCTGTAACACCTCGACCCGTACGGAGTCGAGTATATTGTCACCAATGCGCATCCAGGGCCAACAACTATCCTCAATAACCAACACAAGTTCTTGCAGCATATTTTGTCCTCACTCATGCGCACCCTGAGAAACTTCCCAGGAGGTCACCTATCCCTGGACTACTCCCAGCCAAGCACGCTTAACTGTGGAGTAACTAAGGAAATGAGCTCCCTAAAAGAATGATGCATCTTGTTGGAATGAGTAGCCTGCTAAATCCCTTTAAAACAATCATGAGGGGTATTACATACACCCCCACTTGAGAACAGCAACGCCCTCGTTGCGCCCGAGGACTCCACATATTCGGCATACGGCCTGTGGGTCGCCCCAACCTGAAGACTGATCGCCGGAGACTCCAGATATTCGGTCTGATGACCTCTGAGTCGCTCCTTATGACAATGCAGCCCCAGAATCCTCCCCCACTAGGCGCCTGAGGACTCCTAATATTCGGCATGACGGCCTTAGGGTCGCCTCAACACGCGGTCGTAGGGTTGCTCTGATACCATTTGTAACACCCCAACTCTTCCGGAGCCGAGTATATAGTCACCAATGCGCATCGAGGGCCAACAACTGTCCTCAATAACCAACACAAGTTCTTCCGGCACATTTTGTCCTCACTCATGCGCACCCTGAGAAACTTCCGAGGAGGTCACCCATCCCTGGACTACTCCCAGCCAAGCACGCTTAACTGTGGAGTAACTAAGGAAATGAGCTCCCTAAAAGAAAGATGCATCTTGTTGGAATGATTAGCCTGCTAAATCCCTTTAAAGCAATCATGAGGAGTATTACACCTTCACTAGAAAAGAAGGACTGCGGTTTTAAACCGCAAACGCAGCCCTTGTATGAGTGAAGGGTTGCTGTTTAGGCCTAAAATCGCAGCCCTTCGTATTCGGAATTTTTTTTTAAAAAAAATCTGCTAGCCCAGCACCCTCACCCCGGCCCTCGCCGCCCCCCGCACGGCCACCCCCGCACTCCCCTAGCCCCGCCCCGCCCCCTACCCCCGACTCACCCCCGCGCACCCCCCAGCCCTGTCCCCCCCCCCCGCGCCCCGCCACCTCCACCCCCGCCCACCCCCTTCACTCCCCGCACCCCCACCCTGACCTCAACCCTTGCCGCCCCTCGCACCCCCACCATAGCCCACCCCGTGCACTCCCCCGCAGCCCCCGCACCCCCCACCCTAGCCCACCCTCTCGCCATCCCCAAACCCCCCGTCGCCGGCCCCTCCACCCACCGCCGCTGCCCACCCCCACCCACCCTCTCGCCATCCCCAACCCCCCTGTCGCCAGCCCCTCCACCCACCGCTGCCAGCCACCCCAAGACCCCCCACCGGCCCCCTAGGCCGGCCTGCCAGCCCAAGCCACCGTGGCATCCCCCCACCCCCCACCCAACACGTCCCTTCGACAAAAAAAACGATCGAATTGCAATATATGACAAGTTTTTCAACGTAATAATTAACTTTAAATATATATATTAAATAATGTAAATAGTGTACATAGAATTGATACCAACTAGTAGATCTAGTAATTATATCACGAAATCCACCAAAATGTATCATAAGCAATCATCACAAAGGTAGGACGCCAACTTATCCCGAACTTCATGTAATTCCTCTATGGTGAAGGCCCTCAAACTTGGTGTGTTATTCATATAAACCTTGCAAAACAACCAAGGAATAAACACATAATAAAAGAATTCAATCATTTACCGTAGTTAGTAGTTCTAAAAATGACATATACCTTCCCGAAATTCAATCAAAAACAAATGCAAGCGTAAAACTCTACAAACTAGTTATATTATACCTCATATTATCATGTTCAAAAAGAAAATGGAGTTAAATGACTCGAGAAACAGGAATTGGACGCGAAAAGGCGAAAATAGGCCTAAAATCACATTTACGTTCCCAAAATTCAACCAACAACAAATGCAAGCCTAAAAATCTACACAATAGTTACATTATACCTCATATTATCATGTTCAAAAATAATTTGGGGTTAAATGACTCGATAAGTACTAATTGGATGCGAAAAGGCAAAAATAGGCCTAAAATGACCTTTTCGTTCCCAAAATTCAACGAACAACAATTGCAAGCCTAAAAATCTTTACAATAGTTACATTATACCTCATATTATCATCTTCAAAATTAATTTGGGGTTAAATGACGCTATAAGTACGCATTAGACGCGAAAAGGCAAAATAGGCCTAAAATGACCTTTTCGTTCCCAAAATTGAACCAACAACAATTGCAAGCCTAAAAATCTACACAATAGTTACATTATAACTCATATTATCATGTTCAAAATGAATTTGGGGTTAAATGACTCGATAAGTACGAATTGGACGCGAAAAGGCAAAAATAGGCCTAAAATGACCTTTTTGTTCCCAAAATTCAACCAACAACAATTGCAAGCCTAAAAATCTACACAATAGTTACATTATACATCATATTATCATGTTCAAAATGAATTTGGTGTTAAATGACTCGATAAGTACGAATTGGACGCGAAAAGGCAAAAATAGGCCTAAAATGATCTTTTCGTTCCCAAAATTCAACCAACAACAATTGCAAGCCTAAATATCTACACAATAGTTACATTATACCTCAATTATCATGTTCAAAATGAATTTGGGTTTAAATGACTCAATAAGTACGAATTGGACGCGAAAAGGTAAAGATAGGCCTAAAATGACCTTTTTGTTCCTAAAATTCAACAAACAGCAAATGCAAGCCTAAAAATGTTCACACTAGCTATATTATACCTCATATTATCATGTTGAAAAATATTTTGGAGTGAAGTTACTCAAAATCTAAGAATTGGAAGCGAAAAGGCAAAAATAGGCTAAAATGACCTTTTCGTTCCCAAAAATATGCATGTGCTACTTTGGTTTCTAAACCAATTAATACCTATTACCAATCGATCTAATCTAAACTAACATATACTAATAAGTTACATACCGTTTGAAGATCATCGACGTTAGTGCAATGGTTAACGATATCGAACATGTATCTCAGCACGTAATAGCCACATGCAAGTCCATCATCTTGTTGCGGACACTGAATGTTCACCAAAGTATTACTAGATTCAGTTTTATTTTCATTATTCTTACTTTCTTTTATTAATTGTATAATTAATAATATATTTGTATTTATTATTTTTAGATTAGTTCCTAAATTTTCTTCTTTTTCTAATTCGCTCATATGTATTAATGTATAATTAATATAGTCTTCTTGTAATTTTTCAGCTATATTTTCCTGTTCTCTAATTTATATATTCAGTAGTTCTATTTGGTCATCAAAAGGTTTTAACTCTTTATCAATTTCATTATGATTATGGTTATCACTTAATGCTGCTCGTTCTAATATTTGTATTTTATTAATGATAGCTATTTGTTTTTGATTTCTTAATTCTGAATTTTTTATATCAGATTGAATAGTTGATATAAAATAGTCATTATTAAATCGTTTTATAGCCTTTTCTATTTGTAATTTAGTTGTCATAACGAATTTAATAAATGTTTAAGTTCTATTTGATTTAACAAATTTAGTAAATGTTGAAGTTCTATTTGATTTTTTGAAAGTTTCTCAAGCTTATTTTGTTCTTTCTGTATTAATTTAACTAGAGTATCTCTTGCTTCAGTATCGTTTCCTTTATATGCTTCATATAAATGAATCTTAAAAATACTTATTTGACCTTATACCTTTTGAATTTTAAATTGTAAAGCATAATTTCTCCATTCAATATCTAATTTAACCTTCTTTATTTGTGATTTCATGGTAAAACAAGAAAATATATCAAATTAAATAAGCAAGTAAGTAATACAAGGAAGTATTTTTCTGTATGAACTTTGTTTTTAGACTCAATCCCTTTGCTCATAATAAACCTTAATCAGTTAATAATAATTCTATCACCTTTCATATAAGTACTGCTAATCCGCTTTGCAACCCTTAAGCACTTAAGCAAAATTAAATAAATTTATGCTTTTCAACCTCACCACATAGGTTTTATGCATCACGCCCTCAACGCCTTCTCATTCTTCAACGGCTAAACAGGCTCCTGCTACCAATTGTCTCTTGGTTTCTAAGCATAATCTTACTTAGTTTGGGGAAAGCATAATTAAGATAGCATACATCTTATATGAAATTATAGAATCATTTTAAGAGATGTTAGTATTACTATAAACTAGGGGATTGAATTTAAATTCAGTTCATAAGAAAAAGGGTTACCTTATCTACTTCCATAATTTGATGATAAAATATCTTGAGAAATAAGCTCTAAGTAAATAGCTTTGATCTTTTATGAATAGTAGCTCTGATACCAACTTGGGGGTGAAGCGTGATTATTTAAGGGAAAAGGAGATTTAGAGAGAGAAAGAGGAGAAATGGTGAGAAGCTTGATGATGCCTCTTAGCAGCATCAGGCAATTCTTATTTATAGAAGAACTCTTTTAGGCGTTAGTACAAAATTACATAACTATTACATCTACTATTTGCTACAGTAAAAGTGCTACAGTAAAAGTAAATTTATTATTCACTATTTACATATTTTTCGGGTGTTAATAGATTCAGCAGCCGCCTATCTTTTGGCTTATTCGGTTATAGCTGTTACATTTTTACAATACTTATCTTCTTAATTTTGACAGGTGTTCTATGCTTACAAGGTATGCTCTATTTCTGTTGTAGATGCCGTTGTACTAGATGATTCAGCTCTATCTCCACAGCTGTCCATATCTTCGATAATTGGTACAGTAGTTTGTTTAATTCCACATATTTGACATGAGTGGTTATTATTTTGCTGCATCCAACTGCAATATTTCTTCAAGGTATCTTGAGTCATAAAATTTTTGGGTATATACCTTGTAATTGGCTCTTGATCTGGATGGAGTAGGCTCCATATCCATGATTTGATAGTTTCGACCGTGTCATGGCCATATGTTTTGCTTTGAGACATGATTAATGTATTTAACTCCTTTTGGTTTATCCAAATAGGTGTTTTAACCATGTTAATCAGAGCTCCATAAATCGCCTTTATATTGACAACCCTATTCTCCATGAGAATATCTGGTATCTCATTTCGGTTTATTTCTGGCTGAGCCTTTATTTTTTCTGGGATGATGTAATTTGTTGTACATCCCATCTTGATAACTCTAATACATTGCTTTATCTCTGAGAATGTAACTTCGCCTGGGGCGGTATAGCATCTTACAATGATCATTGGAGATTTTGTAATCTGCAAGTAACTTTTAGCTGCTTTATAAAACTGAGGAATTAATGATAGCTCTTCTCCAGTCATAGTATAAACTGAATTAAGAAGGCCATAATCATATGCTGCTTTGATTAGTTTTGCATTGCAACCAGGCAACGCTATTAAGTTGTTTATCTTTTTTAAGGGGTTAGTAACATAACCTCTTTCTATCTCTGCTTGGCTGTCCTTGATAGTCACTTCTGGGACGGTATTTAATTTGTTGGCAATAAATAAGAAATAATCTATATATTGGCGAACCAAAGAAGTCATAGTTTCTTTGTTTCCTAGGGTTAGCTTTTATTTAAAAGATGTGGTATCTGGTATTAAGCTAGAAAAATCTACTTCATTGATAATTGGTTTGGGGTTATTGGCTTGATTGGGATAATAATTTTGTAAAGATATACTTTTCTTAAAAGGAGAATTAACTTTTTTTGTAATAATTCTGCTTTTGTATTTTTTGCTAGTGCCAATATCTCGCTTGCTCCATATTAGGATTGCTGGAAGTTGCTTCCCTTTTCATATAAGCGAGTTCTTCCATTAGCTTTTTGAGTTGTATTTTGAGCTCCTGATTTTCCAAAATCAGTTGGTGAGCTATTTCTTGAGAGATAATCTGCATAGCAATTTTCGTCAGTTTTTAATAATTCAATAGAAAATCCATAGTGATTGATGTCAGCTATTATTCTATTTATTTCCTTTCTTGTAATGGAATCTTGTTATTTTTGGGTTAACCAGCTCCTAACAGTTTTATTATCCGTTCTAATTATGAATTTACTATAAACGATATAACATTCAAATTTTTTGATTCCATATTTTACTGCTTTTAACTCCTTTTTATTTATGTCCAAATTGATTTCGTTTGTTTTAAAAGTTCCTAAATGATACCTACATATATATTCCTTTTTATCATTTTTGTATCTATGTTTTAATACTGCTCCATAACCATTATTGGTTTCACTAGTATCTGTTTCAACTATCCATATAATTCTTTATCTTCATCTGGAAAGCTTAGTTTTGGTAATTTGCTAACTAATTCTTTAATCTTTTCTAATTTTTTTGTATCAGTAGCTCCCCATCTAAAATCATAATCTTTCTTTAGTTTTTTAGTAAGTGGTTCAGTATATTGTGATAGTTTTAGTATAAATTCTCTAACCTGATTCACTATTCCTAAGAATTTATGTTGTTCTTTCTTATTATTAATCATTTTTTGAAACTCTATAATTTTTTGGCCTATATGGTCTTGCATTTTGATTCCCGCTTTATCTATTTCAAATCCTAAGAATTCAATCTGTGTTTTAAATAATTCCATTTTCTTTTTACATAATACTATCCCATTATTTGTTATTATTTCTATAAATTGTTCTAATAATTTATAGTGTTCTTCCTGTGTTTTGAAATATATAAGTATATCATCTATATATACTACACAGTTTGATAATTGATTTAAATATTTATGCATAAATGCTTGGAATCTGCGAGGGGCATTTTTATATCCAAAGGGTAAAACATTCCATTCATAAAATCCATTAGGTACTTTAAATGCTATTAACTATTTAGATTCTTCAGTTAATTTTAGTTGGTGAAAATCACTTTTACAATCGAACTTTGAAAAATAATTATAACCTTGTATTTGTCTCATTTTGAGTATCTTATTTGGTATGGGTTAATTATATGTAATTGCTTTTTCATTTAAAATTCTATAATCTATAACCATTCTTGTTTTTCCTCTTTTTTGTTCCGAATGATTATTAAGTATAAATGCACTGCTACTATGTTTTGAATTACTTGGTCTAATTAGTTTTCCAGCTAATAGTTTTGTTACATGCATTTTAAATTCTTTTCCATCTCGTTGTGTATTATTAAAGGGTTTTTGGGATATTATACTATTTGGGTCTTTTAACGTTATTTTTATTTCAGTTTTATGCTTATGCCAGTTTGCTAAAGGATTGTCATTGCATAATTCTTCTAACTTAGTTTTTAAAGGAGTAAGCTTATCTAGCTTATCTAAATGTAGTATACCAATTTATATAATTTCTAAATTATTAATATTCTCCTTTGTTATTGTCATTTTTTGGACTAATTTTGCTTCTTCTCCTATTTTACATTTTTCCCATTTTATTGGTAATCGTTCTTTATTTTTAACTACTTTAGCTTTTAGCTTATGTTGACAAGAACAATGTTAGAAATTCTTTATCTATACTAAATGGTTTATATTGGTTTAAGAAAGTTGTTCCTAATATAATCTTTTCCTATTAATTCAAAGTAATATACTTTAGGTATAATAAGTATTTTATTCCAAATTTGTATTCGCACATTCGTTTGATAAAGGTTAATTTTACTACTATTGTTATTAAAGTCGTTTATCTTAAATGGAGTGTTTAACTTTTTCCATTATAGTAAACAATTTGCTTTCATAATTGTTGTTTGTGCTCCTGTATCAACCATTGGTGTATAATATCTACTTTTATATCCGTCAAAGATTATTTTTATTAGAATATAAATTAAATTACTCATTTTTATTAAGGATTGCTAATTCATTTTTCATTTTGCGCATTTGTTGTTCTAATATTTCTATGTTTCTTATTTTCTTTTGTTCTTTGTCAAATAATACTCTTATACTATCTTTATGACATCCCGCACATATTGTGTATTGCAATCTCGACTTAAATAGATTTTTTTCTTCTTTGGCTATCTCAATCTGTTTTTGTAATTTTATTAAATCTATTAGGTATTGTATTACTCATTGATTATTCTAGTTTTAGACTGGGTTTGATTATAAGTAAATTTAAAATAATCTTGTTCTATTTTCCAGGGTTTAACCTTTTATAAAAATTCTTTTCCTAATACTATTTTATTGTTTAGGGTTATAACATATTCAATATTTATTTCTTGCAGTGCAATTTTTGTTGTAAGAATTATTAGTCTATTAAAATTTTCATTAATGTTTACTATGTGGTTTGACAACTTTTCTAATGGAATTGAATTGCTTTCAGCATTAATATCTAACTTTTCAGTTAGACTTTTTGTTCCTATTTGTATAATTATATAATATTCTTGTAATTTTATTTGAATAGGTAAGTTCTCATCTCGTTCTTTTCTAGATCTAGAAATACTTAAGCGTTTTTTCACTATTTCTAAATCGTCATAATTTGGTTTAGAATATAATTTTAGTCCTTTCTCTATAGGTAATATAAGATCAGTAAAAGGGGGATCTATAGTAATTGGTCTTAATTTGTTTTTAGTATATACCTGATGTTAATTAGTTAATATATAAGCATTTTTGCATTGTACTGTCATAACTTTTGATTCATTTGTCATGTTTATTCCATCTAATTTCCAATATAAGACTAATGCCTTTTCTATGTTTTGGTCAGTTAGACTTATAGAATAATTTGGCTTAATTATGAATCTTACCTTTTGATAAATAAGATTTCCTCTAAGTTGTGCTATAATGGCTTGCTCTATAGGTTCTTTAATTTTTATCATCAACTAATTGAAATTCTAAAGGAGTATTTATTCCTTCCTTAAAACAGGCTTTTATTATTATTTCAACGGCTGATAATTCTACAAATCTAAATGTGATTGGTTTATCTTTCAACACGTTGTTAATTTTAGCTATTTTTTCATATAGTACTTCTTGTGTAATTAATGGACTTTAGTGTTTCCTTGTACTTGTGTTATATCTATAACATGTTCTCTATCAGCTATAACTAAATATTCTTCCATTTTCTTTTTAAACTAGTTAGTTAAATTAGTTAATTTAAATTTTTTCTTTTCAATTATCTTATTGGGTGACAATGTAAATCCTTCATACTCTAATTCATTGTATCTTTGTAAATCAAAAATAGCTCTTTGATTTTTATGTTGTCTTGTTATATCTTCGTCGTAATCAACTTCTTGTAGCTCTTTATCCATTACTATCGGTTTCGGTATTATCTTCTTCGCACTACTCATTATTTTATTAATTTCATTACTATCTGTTTCATATTCTAAAACATATATTTCTTCATCGGGTGGTATATTAGTTTTTCCTATTTCATATTCAGCTATATGTAATTCAATAAAATTTACATTTTTTATATTTTTGTTGGTGTTTTTATTTGTTTTAGTTTTATATTCTCTTGCTATATGACCTATCTGGCCACAATTATAACATCTACATTTTTTAGGGTTATTAACATACTTATAAACTTTTCTTTTAAGAAAGTAATTTCTATTTGCTCGTTTCTTATTGTTATATTTTCCATAAGGTTTGAATCTTTTATATCTTCTTTTACTTAGTTTGGGTCTTTTAGTTTTATATTTCTTTTGTAATTTATGGCATCCGAATTTTGGTATTTCAAATCTTTCACAACAATTACTTATTTTAGCTTGTTTTCTAAATGCTTTTTGGTTATTAACTTCGATACAATAGTTTCTATACCATGTTTGTAAAAATGCTATTTGTTCTCCGAAGGTTCCTGATTTAGGTTATTTAGCATATGGTTCTTGTACCATAGTGTTTATAGGTATTGGTAATTTTTCAAAATATAATTTTCGAAATACAACCATTTGTTCAGGTTTTCGGTTCCTAATTCATAATAATTTAATTGGAAAGCACAATTGTATCTATTTAAATCTCTGGGCACATAGAACATATTTCCATATTGTATAATTGGGATTTACTATATTCTTTCTTAGCTTCTACATGTTTTAAGTCTATATTTAAGCTTCCAATTTCTCTTCTAATTACATGTTCATATTTTTTCAACATTTGCGTTGATTCTGTCATATCTTGTCCTTCTATTTTAGTACTTCGTATTTCTGTTAAATCTTTTAATACTATATTAGCTAAATAGTTTTTAGCTATTCCCGTAATTGTTCCTTCAATATAATTAGATGCCATACTAACCGGTATTTTAGCTTCTATTAATTTTGTATTTACTCTAGCTACCCAATTTTGTATATCTAATTCAACGAGTTGTAGAGCAGTCTAAATTTAAAGTTTCTCCTGTTTGGTTATCATTTGGTATGTAGTCATTTTCTATTTTTCATCGATATTTCCATATATAGTCATTAGTTCTATAGTTGTGATCATATCTTTTCTTTCTAAATGTAGGTTTATAATTTCTACTAGTTTCCATATAATAGTATTCATCGTCATTTGTAAGTGCATTAATTTCTTTATCTTTTTCTGAATTAAAGTCGATTTTACATAATTTGAATATCTAAATTCTTTCTTGGATTGTTCGAATTAAAATCCTCACTATGTGCTTCTATGTTGTTTACCGCCATATTATGTACTTCAAGCCTCTCTATTTAAGTGTTTAAAGCCTCTATTGTAATATTATTTATTGTTTCTTCCTTTGATTCATTAATTTCTGATATTTCAGTGTTATCTTTAATATTGCTTATAAGTTGTTCTTCTATTGTATCAAACCTATTATTATACTCTATTTTCGGATTTTGTATTTCTTCATTAAAATTATTTTCTACTTTGTATACTTTATCTAATATTTGTTTGGTATTAATATGTATTATTTTGATAGATTCTTGTATTTTTCGCTTTCTTTCATCATATTTTCTTTCTAACTTTTCTAATTTTTTATAGATATCATTAATGGTTTTATGTTCGGAGAGTTACTTTCTATATTCGTTATTTGTACTAAATCGTTTTCCTTAGCTAGTCTTCGTTCTCTATCAAATATTGTTTCTCATATCATTTGTTTTCTATCTATTATGAAATAAAATTTTCCTTCACTAATTTCTGCAAATTGTCTATCTTGATTGGTTTTGTATATTTTAAATGGACCATCGATATATCTAATAATTTCTTCATCAATGATTTTTTCATTTTTTTTCATTATTAAGATTGTTCAATTACTCTTTTATATTCAATTTCTATTCTTTTCTTTAAAAGTAACTCTAGGAATAACTGTGAATATTCTTTGGTTATTTTCTTTTCTAGAATTTCATAACCTTGTTCTTCTAGTTCTACTGGTATGTTAGTAGTATTACTAGATTCAGTTTCATTTTCATTATTCTTACTTTCTTTTATTAATTGTCTAATTAATAATATATTTGTATTTATTATTTTTTGATTCGTTCCTAAATTTTCTTCTTTTTCTAATTCGCGCATATGTATAAGCTTGGTTTTCTATCTAATGTATAATTAATATAGTCTTCTTGTAATTTTTCAGCCATATTTTCCTTTTCTCTAATTTGTATATTCAGTAGTTCTATTTGGTCATCAAAATGTTTTAACTCTTTATCTAAAATAATGTAAGAAATTCTTTATCTATACTAAATGGTTTATATTGGTTTAAGAAATTTGTTCCTAATATAATATCTTTTCCTATTAATTCAAAGTAATATACTTTAGGTATAATAAGTATTTTATTCCAAATTTGTATTGTACATTCGTTTGATAAAGAGTAATTTTACTACTATTATTATTAAAGCCATTTATCTTAAATGGTGTATTTAACCTTTTTCATTCTGGTAAACAGTTTTCTATTATAATTGTTGGTTGTGCTCCTGTATCTACCATTGGTGTATAATATCTACTTTTATATCCTTCAAAGATTATTTTTATTAGAATATAAATTAAATTACTCATTTTTGTTTAGGATTGCTAATTCATTTTTCATTTTGTGTATTTGTTGTTCTAGTATTTCTATGTCTCCTATTTTCTTTTGTTCTTTGTCGGATAATACTCTTATACTATCTTTATGACATCCCGCACATATTATGTATTGCAATCTCGACTTAAATAGATTTTTTATTCTTTGGCTATCTCAATATGTTTTTGTAATTTTATTAGTTCTATTAAATTAGGTATTGTATTACTCATTGATTATTCTAGTTTTAGACTGGGTTTGGTTCATACTTTAATTCATTATATCTTTGTAAATCAAAAATAGCTCTTTGATTTTTATGTTGTACTGTTATATCTTCGGCGTAATCAACTTCTTGTAGCTCTTTATCCATTATTATCAGTTTCAGTATTATCTTCTTCTGCACTACTCATTATTTCATTACTATCTGTTTCATATTCTAAAACATATATTTCTTCATCGGGTGGTATATTAGTTTTTCCTATTTCATATTCAGCTATATGTAATTCAATAAAATTTACATTTTTTATATTTTTGTTGGTGTTTTTATTTGTTTTAGTTTTACATTCTCTAGCTATATAACCTATCTGGCCACAATTATAGCATCTACATTTTTCAGGGTTATTAACATACTTATAAACTTTTCTTTTAACAAAGTAATTTCTATTTGCTCGTTTCTTATTGTTATATTTTCCATAAGGTTTGAATCTTTTATATCTTCTTTTACTTAGTTTGGGCCTTTTAGTTTTACATTTCTTTTGTAATTTATGGCATCCGAATTTTGGTATTTCATATCTTTCACAACAATTACTTATTTTAGCTCGTTTTCTAAATGCTTTTTGGTTATTAACTTCGATACAATAGTTTCTATACCATGTTTGTAAAAATGCTATATGTTCTCCGAAGGTTCCTGATTTAGGTTCTTTAGCATATGGTTCTTGTACCATAGTGTTTATAGGTATTGGTAATTTTTCAAAATATAATTTCGAAATACAACCATTTGTTCAGGTGTTTCGGTTCCTAATTCATACTCCCTCCGTCCCATAATACTCTTGACACTTATCAGGACACTTAGTTTTAGATAATAAGTTGTTGTTTGGTTATCAATTGTTATTTTATTGAAAAGTAGATGTGATAGGAGTTAGTAGTTAGTAAAAGTAGTATTATTTTATTTTAAAGTGAGAGAATGTGGGTCATGGTTAGAGTTGGTAGGTAGTAGGAGTGATATTATTATTTTATTTGGAGGAGAGAGAGTGTGGGCAAATGGTTAAAAGATAAAAGGATTAAAATAATAGTGGGTCATATCCAAAAATAGAAGTGTAAAGAGTATTCTGGGACAGATGAAAAAGGAAAGTGTAAAGAGTATTCTCGGGACGGAGGGAGTAATAATTTAATTGGAAAGCACAATTGTATCTATTTAAATCTTCTGGGCACATAGAACATATTTCCATATTATATAATTGGGATTTACTATATTCTTTCTTAGCTTCGCATGTTTTAAGTCTATATTTAAGCTTCCAAATTCTCTTCTAATTACATGTTCATATTTTTTCAACATTTGCGTTGATTCTGTCATATCTTGTCCTTCTATTTTAGTACTTCGTATTTTTGTTAAATCTTTTATTCTTATATTAGCTAAATAGTTTTTAGCTATTCCTGTAATTGTTCCTTCAATATAATTAGATGCCATACTAACTGGTATTTTAGCTTCTATTAATTTTGTATTTATTCTAGCTACCCAATTTTGTATATCTAATTCAACATTTGTAGAGCAGTCTAAATTTAAAGTTTCTCCTATTTGGTTATCTTTTGGTATGTAGTCATGTTCTATTTTTCTTCGATATTTCCATATATAGTCATTAGTTCTATAGTTGTGATCATATCCTTTCTTTCTAAATGTAGGTTTATAATTTCTACTAGTTTCCATATAATAGTATTCATAATCATTTGTAAGTGCATTAATTTCATTATCTTTTTCTGAATTAAAGTCTGATTCTACATAATTTGAATATCTAAATTCTTGACTGGATTGTTCAGAATTAAAATCCTCACTATGTGCTTCTATGTTGTTTACCGCTACATTATGTACTTCAAGCCTCTCTATTTCAGTGTTTAAAGCCTCTATTGTAGTATTATTTATTGTTTCTTCCTCTGATTCATGAATTTCTGATATTTCAGTGTTATCTTTAATATTGCTTATAAGCTGTTCTTCTATTTTATCAAACCTATTATTATTCTCTATTTTCAGATTTTGTATTTCTTCATTAAAATTATTTTCTACTCTGTATACTTTATCTAATATTTGTTTGGTATTAATATGTATTATTTCGATAGATTCTTCTATTTTTCGCATTCTTTCATCATATTTTCTTTCTAACTTTTCTAATTTTTTATAGATATCATTAATGGTTTTATGTTCTGGAGAATTGCTTTCTATATTCGTTATTTGTACTAAATCGTTTTCCTTAGCTAGTCTTCGTTCTCTATCAAATATTGTTTCTAATATCATTTGTTTTCTATCTATTATTAAATAGAATTTTCCTTCACTAATTTCTGCAAATTGTCTATCTTGATTGGTTTTGTATATTTTAAATGGACCATCAGGATATCTAATAATTTCTTCATCAATGATTTTTTCATTTTTATTCATTATTAAGATTGTTCAATTATTCGTTTATATTCAATTTCTATTCTTTTCCTTATAAGTAACTCTGGGAATAACTGTGAATATTCTTTGGTTATTTTCTTTTCTAGAATTTCATAACCTTGTTCTTCTAGTTCTATTGGTATGTTAGTAGTATTACTAGATTCCATTTTATTTTCATTATTCTTACTTTCTTTTATTAATTGAATAATTAATAATATATTTGTATTTATTATTTTTAGATTAGTTCATAGATTTTCTTCTTTTTCTAATTCGCTCATATGTATAAGCTTGGTTTTCTATCTAATGTATAATTAATATAGTCTTCTTATAATTTTCAGCTATATTTTTCCTGTTCTCTAATTTGTATATTTAGTAGTTCTATTTGGTCATCAAAAGGTTTTAACTCTTTATCAATTTCATTATGATTAGGGTTATCACTTAATGTTGCTCGTTCTAATATTTGTATTTTATTAATGATAGCTATTTGTTTTTTATTTCTTAATTCTGAATTTTTTATATCAGATTGAATAGTTGATATAAAATAGTCATTATTAAATCGTTTTATAGCCTTTTCTATTTGTGATTTAGTTGTCATAACGAATTTAATAAATGTTTAAGTTCTATTTGATTTAACAAATTTAGTAAATGTTGAAGTTCTATTTGATTTTTTGAAAGTTTCTCAAGCTTCTTTTGTTCTTTCTGTATTAATTTAACTAGAGCATCTCTTGCTTCAGTATCGTTTCCTTTATATGCTTCATATAAATGAATCTTAAAAATACTTGTTTGATCTTTTACCCTTTGAATTTTAAATAGTAAAGCATAATTTCTCCATTCAATATCTAATTTAACCTTCTTTATTTGTGATTTCATGGTAAAACAAGTAAATATAACAAATTAAATTAGCAAGTAAGTAATACAATGAAGTATTCTTTTCTGTATGAACTTTCTTTTTAGACTCAATCCCTTTGCTCATAATAAACCTTAATCAGTTAATAATAATTCTATTAGCTTTCATATAAGTACTGCTAATCCGCTTTGCAACCCTTAAGCACTTAAGCAAAATTAAATAAATTTATGCTTTTCAACCTCACATAGGTTTTATGCATCACGCCTTCAACGCCTTCTCATTCTTCAACGGCTAAACAGGCTCCTGCTACCAATTGTCTGTTGGTTTCTAAGCATAATCTTACTTAATTTGGGGAAAGCATAATTAAGATAGCATACATCTTATATGAAATTATAGAATCATTTTAACAGATCTTAGTGTTACTATAAACTAGGGGATTGAATTTAAATTCAGTTCATAAGAAAAAAGGTTACCTTATCTGCTTCCATAATTTGATGATAAAATATCTTGAGAAATAAGCTCTAAGTAAATAGCTCTGATCTTTTATGAATAGTAGCTCTGATACCAAATTGGGGGTGAAGCGTGATTATTTAAGGGAAAATGATTAGAGAGAGAAAGAGGAGAAATGGTGAGAAGCTTGATGATGCCTCTTAGCAGCATCAGTCAATTCTTATTTATAGAAGAACTCTTTTAGGCGTTCGTACAAAATTATATAACTAATTTCCCTTTATATAATTTATACAATTTCTAAATTATTAATATTTTCCTTTGTTATTGTCATTTTTTGGACTAATTTTGCTTCTTCTCCTATTTTACAATTTTCCCATTTTATTGGTAATCCTTCTTTATTTTTAACTACTTTATCTTTTAGCTTATGTTGATAAGGGGTAAATAATGTAAGAAAGTCTTTATCTATACTAAATGGTTTATATTGGTTTAAGAAATTTGTTCCTAATATATTATATTTTCCTATTAATTCAAAGCAATATACTTTTGGTATAATAAGTATTTTATTCCAAATTTGTATTTGTACATTCGTTTGATAAAGAGTAATTTTACTACTATTATTATTAAAGCCATTTATCTTAAATGGTGTATTTAACCTTTTCCATTATGGTAAACAGTTTTCTTTCATAATTGTTGGTGGTGCTCCTGTATCTACCATTGGTGTATATTATCTACTTTTATATCCTTCAAAGATTATTTTTATTAGAATATAAATTAAATTACTCATTTTTGTTAAGGATTGCTAATTCATTTTTCATTTTGTGTATTTGTTGTTCTAGTATTTCTATGTCTCTTATTTTCTTTTGTTCTTTGTCAGATAATACTCTTATACTGTCTTTATGACATCCTGCACATATTATGTATTGCAGTCTTTGACTTATATAGATTTTTTCTTCTTTAGCTATTTCTATTCATTTTTGTATTTTTATTAATTCGTCTAGATTAGGTATTGTATTACTCATTGATTATTCTAGTTCTAGACTATGTTTGATTATAAGTAAATTCAAAATAATCTTGTTCTATCTTCCAGGGTTTAACCTTTTCTAAAAATTCTTTTCCTAATACTATTTTATTGTTTAGGGTTATAACATATTCAATATATATTTCTTGCAGTGCAATTTTTGTTGAAAGAATTATTAGTCCTTTGAAATTTTCATTAATGTTTACGATGTGGTTTGACAACTTTTGTAATGGAATTGAATTGCTTTCAGCATTAATATCTAACTTTGCAGTTAGATTTTTTGTTCCTATTTATATATTAAATCAATTATTTGTTTCCCTACTAAAATTACAATACTCATATTAAATCACAACTCACATGAAATCCCAATTGTTTTCTTCCGTAATCATCAATCCCAATCACAAATCAAACAGACCCATAAAAGAGTAACCAAGGTTAAGAACGTACATCAGCAGGGAAATCTTCTCAAAACATCAATCCAACACAGAGTCACAATTCAGAACCCCCGCGAAACCAAATCACAATACTGAAATTAAGATACTGAAATTAGATCAGAACATACATAAAACCCGATATTTTCTTCCCAAATCATCCATCCTAATCACAAAGCAAACAAACCCAAAAACAAAAATCAAAGTTATTTGAGAGCGCATACATCATAAGCGCAATTTTTCACAAAGCAAGAAGACTAAGAAATATTCTGAAGAAGCTTCAAATTCTGCTCTAGTAATTCTTTCAAACGACTGTCTTTACAAAGATCTTCGAAATCTTGAGCAGCAGAATACTAAGATTTGTCGTTGGAGTGGAGGATCGAAAGTTCGGAGGCGGTATTAACATAAGTTATCCCTCTTCTTTCTTTGAATCCCTTTTTTTTATATCAATTACTATTATGCATGAAACGTAAAGCACAATATATTTGTAGGTGAAAAAAAGCCAATATATATGTTGAATCAACATCAGCAATTCAAAAATACTCTTAATTAAAACGTCCTTGAGGTAGAGAGAAGAAAAATAGAAGATGGCATATTATCCTCTCTCGTCAAGTAGACATGACCAAACTTTCCTCTACCAAAAGGTTTTATGATGTCGAAGTCATTGACAGTGCAACGCTTTTTGTCCACTACATGAACCTCTCTAGATGCCTGAAAAACACATACATGCACAAAATTTGCCAAAATCTTCAATTTTTCAAAATATGACAAACAATATAAGTTGAAATCAGTTAGATCATAATGAACACTATACGATTGAGTCATTTAAGTGAATCAAACGGACACAAATCCAAACTAAACATCAAATAATAATAGATAACAGTTTTATCATTGACACATTTCATCAAACACTTGGTGTGCACAAACTAAGATTTGATTATGAAAAATCTAGCATCGACCCAAATCACAAAAATTCAGATCACATAACAATGAATGATAATTTAACAATAAAGTGAGATAGAGAGAGAATATATACCCGGTGCCATTGTCGATGACAACAGTAAGGCGAGACGAAGAAGCATAGAGGGAAAGTGAAGAAAAGAAAGAAGGATCTGCAGTAGAGATCCAATTTATAAATAATAAAATAATTAAAAAGAAGATAAAAGATATTCCCAATTCTTCCAATTGAAGAACAGAAGGAGCCGAATCACCCACTTCTTCCACTCTTCCAAAATTCCACTAAAAAAAAATTAATTTCCACTGCGATAGTGTTACAAAAGAAATTTTAGAAAATCGTAATAATTAAAAAGAAGGTAAAAAATTCTTAATTTTGAATATTAAAGCAGAGAAAAAGGAATTTCTCGATTCATTGCAAAATAGAAAAGAATACTAAATCAAACCTAACCTCAATTCCATTTGTATCTGTTCAACTGTTGGGGACTTTGCAGTCTGCTCATTGATTTCATGGCTTCCACTGCTTAAATTGCTTCTTGAACCAAAACCTAAAACCCAACAGAAAAGTGATAAACAATGGTGAAAAACAGAAAAAAGAGGAGACAGACGAGGAAGATTGAGAAAGCAAATGAATGATGAAGATTGTAGTCGAGGCGGTTTCTTCTTATGAACGGTTGATAATATGGTTTGTGAATGGTTTATGTAGTAGAGAAAGCAAAAAAGACTTGACGATTCTTCTTATGTGCTTTTTCTGGTTTTTTTTTAAATATAAATGTCTTTTTATTATTACGGGAAATTTAAGTAGTTATACTTTTTTTGAAATTTATAGTTACATGCTCTTTTTTTTTCTTTTTCTATTTTCTGGTGTCCCCTTATAGTTGCCTTATATAATAGAGATATATGATGATGATGAAGAGATGTGTTATTAGAGTTGCGCTGCGGGAATCTTGTTGTGAATTCCATATATGCTCGCATGAAACGTATATTATGTTGAGTGTTTATATGCTACTACTATTAACATATTTCTTACCACTGTAATTTTTTTGTGGATTATAAATTGGCTAGTTAGTAAGTTGTTTTTTAAAGATTAAAAGAGTTATAGGAAGTACTCATTAGAGTTATATTGACACATGTTCAAAGTCATATAGACTATTAGATTAGAGTAATAGGAAGTATTAATTAGAGCTATACCAATGCTTGTTTAGGGTTATAAGAAGTACTAATTAGAGTTATGACCCATGTTTAGAGACATAGGAAGTAGTAATTAGAGTTGGTGTCTTGATTATTGCATCACTTTAGGCCTTTTGAGTTAAGTTAGCTTTGTTAGTTAGTTAATTACTTTAAATGTGCAATTCTCCTCCTTTATGCTCTTTCTTTGGGTGTTTTGTCTCATTTCAGGATTTAGAAGCATGCTCGAAGGGTGTTTGCAAGAACTCAGATACTAGGATCAAAGAGGAAGGTTAAGGAAGTATAACCGAGCATAAACGAGTTCATGGGCGCAAACACAAGAAGTTTTGGAAGGGTGTGCGCGCAAGGGTCAACTTCAAATGGAAATAACATTCAACACACAAAATATTTTTGAGTGATTCAAGTTGGAGATGAAAGCTTGGCTTAATAACTTTCTGATGGATGATCCCAAACTCAATTTCGATGAAAAATAAGTGAGATATGACAATTTGAAGATCAACTGCCGGTCTGACCCGCATGGGTCGTTCTGTGAGAAGCTTAAATTCCCTTATGTTGGACTAACTCGCCCGGGTCAGTCACAACTCTAGTGCCGGGGTCAGTCCAACCCACACGGGTCGCCTGTTTTCTGGAAATCGTTCTTTTTAAATTCTCTTTTTGAACGGGGGTGAATTTGTAATTATACTTAGTTTATTTTAGCACTATATAAGACAAGTTTATGTCATTTTAGGGAGGCTACATTATATTTTAATAAAGGGAGATTTTATTTTGTTGAGCATTTCAAATTCTTAGAACCCTATGAGAGAGAGTGAGAAACTCAAAGAGAAAATGAAGATCTTGAGATTCAAGGATGACAACTTGCATTGAACCTTCAATAATGAATCCATGAGTATGTCTTATTCTTTCTCCTCTTTTATTAATTTATTTTCATTATTTTCATTAGATTAATTTGCTCATAATTAGTATAATTATTTGTGTTTTGTTTTGCTTAGTTTAATTAGTGTTAGATTAACGTTTATTATCATGTTCTTTAGTTGTTAATGTTTTTATCTTATAATTTATCATGAGTTGTGAGTAGCTAGTTCTTTGGGAAGGATTTCAAGCCATTGATGAGTTTATGAACCTCTAAATCCAACATTGGGTTTTCACTTGGGATAATTTTGGTTAATTGATTTGGCATTTTCATGCAAGTTTGTGTGATTGGCCATCATAGGAGCATAATTTAGGTACCCTTAGTGAAGGATCGAGAGATGAAGTTAAGGGGTTTCCCCAAATCTATTATTAGGCTTGAAGGTCCACGAGAATAGGGGACTACCTAGCCTAGGGGACTTTGTTTGCTTGTTTATGTTTATCATGTTTATGGATATGCTTAATTGAATGCTTTAGCCATGAGAATAGGTCTTCGGTAGGAGACTATGCCGATCTAGCTAGCTCGAGAGAGTGGTTAGAGTACCAATGGATGAACAATTCCCCTCAATCGATTTCCATTGTTGATTTCGCATTGTGATTGCTTGGTTTGTTAATGATTTGATTGGTGGATACCCTTCCCAAAGTCATTTTTCTTATTGTGTTGTCATCTATAAATCTTCAAAAATATAGACTTGCTTATCTTATCATAAACTGATACTTATTGGTGCTTCCCTTAGTCCTTGTGGAGTAGACCCTTTACTTGCCCTATATTGGGTAGTTTAGGTATCTTTGACGTGTTTACAACGAGCACATCAAGAGTTATTTGGAACACTTATTTAAAGTTGTAGGAAATACTAACTAAAGTGATGTCAACACTTGTTTAGAGTTATTAAAAGTGCTAATTAGACTTATGGCAAGACTTGTCAAGAGTCGTAGGAAGTACCAGCGAAGGGTTATTAATGCTTGTTTAAAGCTATATTAATTACTTCTTAGAGTTATGCCAACACTTGTTTAGAGTTATAGGGATCACTAATTAGAGTTATGGCAAGACTTGTTTACATTCGTAGGAAGTAGTAGCTAAGGGTTATTGATGCTTGTTTAAAGTTATAGGAAGTGCTTATTAGAGTTATGCCAACACTTATTTAGGATTATAGGGAGTAGCAATTAGAGTTACAACAACACTCGTTTAGAGTTGTATGAAATAGTAACTAGAATTACAAAAACACTTGTTTTAGAGTTTTACAAATTTATTTGAGTAACACCATCTCTTCTTTAGAATTATAGGAAATGGTGATACTAGTTTAGAGTTCTAGGAAATAGTAATAGAGTTACAACAACACTTGTTTAGAGTTATAGGAAATATCAAGTAGAATTACTTGTTGCGGCCCCACTTGCTTAGGGTTATATAAGTTACCAAGTAGAGTTACACCAATGATTGTTTTAGAGTTATAAGAAATACTAATTAGAGTTATATCAATACTTGTTTAGGGTTGTAGTAAGTACCAATTCTAATTATAGTAATTAGAAGTAATGTAAAGAAAATATGATCTAAAATTATTGATTTACCTATTATCTATAATTTATATGCAGAGGAAGGAACTAGTAACTCTACATAAAGTATAAACAATGCATCATTAGATCTCTCTACACCTACACAAAGTACAAACAACACGCTATGCAAAACCAAGAGTTCATTAGAGTTGTTTCGATAGAATTGATTTTCTAGAGTTGGGCAGGTTTTTGTTAGTCTTAAAGATGCAATAAACTTTTACAATTTATATGCTGTAGCATGTGGGTTTCATACTAGAAAGTCTATTGAGACTCGAACAAAGGATGAAACTATTGTGTTCAAATACATTTTGTGTAACAAGCAAGGCTTATATGTAGTGACTGTAGCAAATCAAGCAACTGACAATGAGCGTGGTGAGCCAATTTTACCAACTCAAAAGAGGAGGGGAAAAACTACTCGTGTTGTTTACAAAGCCAAGATTGTTTCCGATATTATGTGAAAGGGAAGTACCATGTTTGGGGTTTTCATGAAAGACATAACCACAAGCTACTATACTGAAAGTTAAAGAGAAATTTAATACTACACCAAAAGAAAATGATAATTGATAACTCGAAACTCAACATTGGAGCAACAGAGACATACATAATGTATAAGGTAAAGGTTGCTGGTTATGAAAATGTTGGAGCAACAGTTGATGATATTAAAAACTTTGCAAGGGATGTTAGAGCATACACTGGAAACCATGATGCTGATATGTTTAATTTATAAACAACTTAAGGAGACAAAAGGAGATGAATAGTGAATTTTTCTTTGATTATATGTAGCTGATGAGAAAGAACGTTTACGTAAAGTATTTTGGGCTGATGCTTTGTTTAAAAGAAATTACTTTGCTTTTGGAGATGTTGTTTCCTTTGATGCTACATACAACACAAACATGTACAACTTGGTTTTTTGCCCATTCACAAGGATTAACCATCATAAAAGGTGTGTTATTTTTGCTGCTGCTTTGATATCAAGAGAGAATGACAATTCTTTTGTGTGGGCTTTAAGAAATTCAAACAAGCAATAAACAATAAGGTACGAAAATTTTGTCACTGACGAAGATGCTGCAATGAAGAAGGCTTTCTCAAAAGTGTTCACTGATGCGCAACAAAAATTCTGCATGTGGAATATTGAGATACCAAAAAAAATATGATTACTTTTGATATTTCAATGATTGCAAATTCTCATTGTATGAAGAAATAAATATTTATTCATCCTGCTTATGATAGTAATTCCTGTATTTTACAATATCTTCATAATTATGCAAAACATAGGCATGGAAAATCAACAACAGATATCACTAGATTGAGAGTTGGAAGTTGAAATTTGAATGGTAGAAGTGCACCAACGCACTATAATAAGGGAAAATTTTCAATTGAAGAGTGAAGTTTCTACTAATATGATCAACATAATTAGGCATCGACTATGCAAATTTCATAACTTCATTACGTTAGGGGAATCTATTTCTTCTCAAAAGTGGCTAAGATGATAGACAATAGAAAAAGTTATTGACAAGGAGTTTAAGTACGGTCATCGAATATTGGAAAACAAAAAGAATGTGATTCTCCTTATTCTTGCCTGACCCGGACCATGCAACTTGTGATCTGTTCACTTATTACAACAAACAAATAATAAAGTTTACACGGATCCCTCAACCACCCACCCTCTTTTATTACGACTTGTAAAATGCATGTCAATTGTATTTGAAATAATTATTACATTTTTCAATGGCTCAACTCTTAGCATTTCTTATGCGCCCAACACTATCAATTTAAAAGAGAAAAAATTGCATAGTTACCCGATAATGTGCTGATAAGAGGTTTTTAGTGTGTCATTAAGGCACCAAAAATCACTTTTCAAACTAACTTTATGTGGTACCCGATTTTTTACTGTCTTAATTAACGGCCTGAATCCCACAAAAGTCTCTCATTGGACTATGAGTTTTAGAAAACTTTAAAGTCACCACCCTATTAATATCTGAATAGGGACAAATTTATTTAATAAATAATTTTAAAATCAATTTCAAGAAATATCATTTAAAACGATGATGACTTCATAGGGATAAGGCTTTTTTGAAAATTAGTCTTTCATACCATGAGATAGGGTTCAGAGTTTAGGTTAAGAGGTGCGAACGTCTAGAACTAGTCTCCTCCTCCGTTATAAAGAACGGGCTCTTACTAAATGCGTTATTTTCCTTTTTAAAGTAATCATGGCTATTCAAAAGAAATAAAATCACATAGTTTGCAAATATACACATCAACCATTTTTATTTAGGACCAATATATCATTTGTACATGGTAGGTTTGAGCACTGAAGTTGCACTACATACCAATCATTGCGGGATTGCAATCCACTCATGGATCAAAACCATCGTCGTTCGATCTTATGTCTCACCCTAAATGGCCAATTCCATTGGGGAAAGAAAAGGGAAGAATAGATTATGAATAATTCACCTTTAGAATTAAACAAATCTATGAGGTAATCACTCCAGTTAGTGATTGAAAAGGGGTTAAGATAATCACTTTAATTAGTGATTAAATATGAAGGAGGATCAAGATAATCACCTTAATTAGTGATTAGAAATGGAGGTTAAGATAATCACCCTAATTAGTGACTAAACTAGAGAGGAAAGATAATCACCTTGATTAGTGATTAAATGAGATAAATAATCGCCCTAATTAACGATTATTAAGGTTTAAGATAATCACTCTAATTTGTGATTAAATGAGAAAAATAATCGTCCTAATTAACGATCATTAAGGTTTAAGATAATCACTCTAATTAGTGATTAAATAAAGAGGGTTAAATTAATCACCTTAATTAGTGATTAACCAAGGTTTAATATAATCACTCTAATTAGTGATTAAATATGATGAAAGGTTAAGCTAATCACCCTAATTAGTGATTAACCAAGGTTTAAAATAACCACCCTAATTAGTGATTAAATGAAGAGTTTGATTTAATCGCTCTAATTATCGATTAACCAATGATTGGAGATAATCACCCTAATTAGTGATTAAATAAAAAGTTTGAGTTAACCGCTCTAATTAGCGATTAATCGAGGATTGAAATAACCACCTTAATTAGTGATTACGTTTATAATTTTCAAGAGGTCTTAGAGGTTTGCTTCCTAATTTGAAGGCTTTTGAGAAATAATCTTAATTGAAGATTATTAAGTCATTTAGAGAAAAATGATCAATTTGAGATCAAATTTGGAGATTGTGTTTGGCTAATTGGAATTTGGCCATTTAAAATGAGACACGTGAAAAGGCCTAAGATCAATTCGGAGGTCATAATTACCAATCTAATTATGTCAAATTATATGATTAATTCATTTGAACATGGAGAGCAAATTTAACATGTAGGATGAATCATCATACAATTTAACTTAGTTAGATTTGCAATTTTTCCTCTTAATTGAGATTGAGTCATTTGATTCATATACTATGATATATTGGCCCAACATGCAATATTTGTAACATTGATTGCTCATTTTATTCAAAAGGATTGTGGAATTATTTATGAAAATTATGCATAAACATCTCCATGTTTTTCATTAATTGAGTGATGTAATAACTATTTACAAAAAACTATTATTACAACAATATGTACAAATTCTATTATATATACAAAGTCTTCAATCTTGATCTTCACCGTGATGCTCCTTGATCTTCATCTCCTTGAATGGGCTTTGGAATTCATGCTGGTTTATAAACTTATGAAAATTAGAGATTAATTAACCTCTTTGATTTTGATTTTTTATGACAATTTTTATTGATTTTTATCGCATAATAAAAATGAACCATTTTAAGAGAAATTTAAAACTTCATGATTTTTAATTAACATTTTCGTGTGAAAAGAAAACAATTTTGTTTAATCAAACTTGAGTTAATCACTTTATTTCATTTTTCAGATTGCACTTTTGTTCTTGTACTGATTTGTAAAACTCATAACTTTCTGTACAAAGCGCTAAATTGAGCATGTGATACATATTTGGATAGGTCAGTGAGTTCATTATGTTGTTTAAAAATTTCATAAGCTTTTATTGACAACTCGAATTATGGTGAATTTTATGCCAAAACTGGTCAAAACAGGACCTTCATTCAATTTGTTCTTTGAAATTCAACTTATGGAACTTAGTTTGAGGTTGATTTTTGGTATGAATATTCTAGACATTTTGAAAGGCTAGACTGGAAATTTTCACTTGAATTGGATATTTTTAAGACCCTTTTTTATTTATTTTCTTAACTGAAGAGAAAATCAGTTTTCTGGAATTTAGTGATTTACATGAACGTTTTTGTAAAAATGATATAAATTGTATAAAATTCATATGAACATGATTTTTATGTTTTTGAAAAGCTAATGATTTCTAATTTAATGTTTATGTTTTTAGTTTTGTCTAAATGATTTTATTTTAAACTTTATTGACAGAACAAGCTTATGTGGTACTAGACAATATCAGTTTTGTACAACAATGTTGTATGATTTTTAATTATCTGTACAAAATTCGTCTTTTAGAAATTCTAAATCCTAGTTGCTGGAAACATCTTGAAATTCATAGGAAAAATATTACATCCTATAAACTATTCGGATAATACTAACGAAAAATGAAATGAAGTACGAAATTAAAACCGACCATAATTACAGCATCACATTTTCTTTTTATGGAGATGTTTATGCACAACTCTTCTTGAATTTTTTTATGAAAACATGTTTTTGGGGATGAACAACAACTTGATTAAGAAAAATCACATAAACACATTATTTTCTAAGAGTCTCCCCATTAGAGTTGACTATTCTAGGTAGGGTGATTTAAGGTTGGGAACCTATTAGGACTTTCACATACCAAATCACTCCAAAAATTGAAAAAAAAAATGATAAGAGGAAACAAAGAGGAAGTTAGTATGTGATTAAGAATTCTTTCAAAAAAAAAATAGTATGTGATTAAGAACATAATCAAGAAAAAATAACAAGAAATTCAACTTTACCTTGCTAGCTCAATGATTCACTTCCTTTTGCAAAGTTTTCTACCTTTTTTGTGATTTTCTTAATTTCTAAGTAAGTTTCTAAATCCACTTAATTACTTACTTAAACCTTTTTTTTGTGATTTTTCTTTTGATGAACTTCTTTACTTACTCATTACTTCCCTAACTTTTGTTTTCTTTCTCTTAAATGAGATTTTTTAGAGGGAGGAATTAAGGAGGACGAGAGTAGTATTGATATTAGTTGTCTGAAATTGTTGTGTTTTTTTTGTTTGAAGCTCAAGTTGTGTTTTGAAGTAAAAATGGGGGGGGGTATTTATAGGGAAATGAGGTGGTGAATTAGGGTTTGAAGAAGGTAGAAAATCAGATTTTTCACCAAAAAATCTGATTTTTTCCATCCTAAATTACCTTAATTACATCACCCTAATGACATCATCAAATCTCTTTGGAAATACAAATATTCTTATTCTCTTTAGATTTTTTCATCAATGAGGCAAAATCAGATTTTCAGAAAATATTCTTTCCTAAATAAATCCTAATACGTAGAAATGCATCAAAAAACGTGAAAGAAGTGCTGACTGGACCAACTTCGCCTAACGCAAAGTCCTACGCTAGACACAGCACCGTGCGTTAGGCACACAAGCCTGCATCTGGCTCAGGAACCTGTTGTGGCTGGGCGTTGTAGGCGTGTTTTTATTTCGCCTACGCGGTGTGAGCGCGTAATATATTTGACTACCCCACTGTAAAGAAGTCGCCAATAATTCTTTGTATGAAGAATCATAAACCTAATTGGATATGGGAAAACCGTAGGGACAAATTATCCAATGTAGATTTCCTCGTCCTGACTCCATAGATGGTCAAAATGAACCAAAGATTGAGTTCGGGGGTGAGGGTACAATATAGTCAGGAACTATATTCCCCGAAGTTGACCTCTACTAAATATCGATTCGTTACAGATTTTATGCCAAAGAATAATCATATAATATTTTAAGTACCCTAAAAATAATTAGTCTAAATTGGTTCAGGAAACACATAAAAAGACTATATTTAGTGACATGTTATTAGGCAATCAATATTACACGGAACGTAATTGTCAAAATTAATCTGATTAATGTTAGAACAATTCTTTAGGTCTTTGATTACCAAAAATAACATGTGGGTGATAAAAGCATTAAAGCAGGACACTCATATAATATGAATATAATGATCAGGCAGGCATATAATATACAAAGGCATGAATAAATATAATATTAATATAAAATAAAGTATAGATAAGATGTTAGAATATACAGTAGAGCGATTTTACATTAAAGATCTACATCATGAAATAAGTGGTTAGTAACTTCAATATAAAAATATAGAATTTATTCAAGGATCCTCAGGATTATACCGACGCGGCTTAGAATGAAGAGCGCAACGATCTTTAGGCGGAGCAATCGTGAAACCAAGGACGCAGTATGATCTAAAACAAGAGTTGATTTGAAAGTATATGAGTCTGACTCTCGAGCGCAGGAATTGACTAGATCAATTGCTCGAGTTTTTCGAATCTCGATTCTGTCTCAGTCTTGACTGGTGGTGGAGTGTCGCCTTGCTCGTCTTCTTCAATTTGCTTCTCCCTTAGTGCCTTAATATCTTTGTCTTGTTCCTCAAGACGAGAGTTCATCAGTGTGAGTTGAGCCATAATGGCACTGAGCTGTTCATTAGTGTCCACCACTTCAGATGACGATTCGGAAGAGTCAGAGGATTCGTCTGAAAAGGTTATGATGCGCTTGACAAGTCTAGGAGTAGATCGACCTTGTTGCCTCTCTGTTGGACGTTCCGAAGTTATAATCTCACGATCCGTCCTGAACAGAAATCGAATGGACCTCGTAAATTTTAAGAAATGATGCTTTTGAAATGAGAAATGGAGATGGGAGATGAGAAATTAGAAGTGGAAATGGCAATGGGGATTGAAGATGGGAAATCAAAATGAAAAATGATTTTGAAATGGAAATGGTTATAGGTTTTGGACTAGTATAGACTTGACCATGATGAAGACATGGGCCTAACTATATGCAAATGCAGACATGGACTGGACTGGACTATGCAAGCAGACTGGACTCCACGATTGGGTTTAGGAGAGACTAGACTTTGAACTTACGGGTGAGCAAGCAGGGTATACTTTAAGGAACAGTGGACAATAAGGGAGACTAGACTCTTAACTTAAGGCAAGCAGGCTAGGCAACTAGACTTTGAACTTACGGGTGAGCAAGCAAGCTAGACACCTAGACTTCGGTACTTACATTAGACTAAGCAGGCTAGACTCGAAAATTGCCTGTGGACTTAAGGAATGCTAGACATTGAACTTACGGGTGAGCAAGCAGGCTAGACACAACAATTGCCTATAGATTTAAAGAATGCTAAACCTTGAACTTACGGGTGAGCAAGTAGGCTAGACACAACAATTGCTTATAGACTTGATGAATGCTAGACCTTGAACTTACGGATGAGCAAGCAGGCTGGACTTTAGGGGATGAGCTTTTATAGTCCTAAGACTGAATTTTTATAGTCCGAAGACTGACTAGGGGCTTACATGAAGATGTAAACTAGACCTAGGACATGAATTGACATATAGGTTTGACTTGGACTGAGAGATGCACATGGGCTTGACATTAGAGATGGACTAGGATTGGACTTAGAATGGAATAGATTGGGATTAGACTTGGACTGGGCTTGACATAGACTAGGTTCACATAGAGATACAAATGGGCCTAGCTTTGACATGAACTAGACTTATATGGGCCTAAGATCGACTCTAAGGCTAGTGAATGCATGAAATCAAATTAGACGGGCCTAGGATGAAGGCAAAATAGACTCTAATGCATATGGGCCTAAAAAAATGGATTGGGTTGATCGGATTGGACTGAAGGTGCTTGGAATGGGCTTAGATTTTTTTTGAAATTCATTTTTGAAAGGAACCCCTTATTTTTATCTTTTATTAGGAAAATATGATGGATTAATTTTGAATTTTTTTTTTTTGAAATGTCGTGGCATGATGATGATAAGTAAATGTTTTTGAAAAACGTAGAATATAATATGGTGTAGGACTGGTTTTGAAAAAGGCGTAAGCTTTTGAAATTGAGTGAATATAGTAAGGTAGAATTGACAGGGGTAGCAGGGATGAAATGGGAAGAGGTAGACATGCATGACAACTCTAACTCTACCATGACCACTTTTTCTAGATGCACTTTCTTTAGGACATACTCAACCTTGCATGAAAAGACTGACCCTTTTTTTAATATGATACTTATGCAAACTTGTTATCTTAGACTCGAACAAAGATCAAAAGACCAATAAACATGGGACGAATAGGCTGCGTGCCACGCAACCGGGTGCGTGCGCGCGCGCGCAGCGCATAGCGTATGCGTTTGGCGCAGGTGCATTGCGCCAGGTGCAACTTAATGCGTTTGGCGCAATGCGCTGCGGCACGCGTATCGATAAATTGACGAAGGTTCGGGCGAAAACGACGATTTGTTTTAAAGCATATTAGCAGGCAAAAATTGCAATCACACATAAATGTCAGGTAACATGGATGCAAAAGTTCTCAACCTAAAGTCCAGTTCTACATTCAACTATTGGTGAGGTTTATGTAAGGCTGAAAAGGTCCATGACTAAGAGATTGATCCCACGCTTCGTACCCCTACTTAAAGAGGTGGCCACGTTAAGACGCACTCCAGTATCAAGTCAGGAACAAGAGAACAATGCCATGGTTGGGTAGGTTTGCTTATGACTAAGATCCAACACTATCGCTCAGGAAGCTTTTTCGAAGGACAAAGCGCAAACCCCCCGGGGGTGACCTTACACATAGAACATGTGCTAATGAGGCAAGGTAGATTGTCCTTATGGTGGCTTGAACAATAGCCATGCATATGCAAAGCTGTATATTATTCTAAGGCATAAAAATAAGAATGAATCGTATTTTTCATGTTTCACCCACTCATTTAAAAAAAATAATTTTTTTAAAGTCCTCCACAGTGGATTCGCCAAATTGTAGGCGTGTTTTTATTTCACCTACGCTGTTTGAGCGTGTAATATATTTGACTACCCCACTGTAAATGTTTTATTGGAAATTGTTTTGAAAGAAATCGCCAACAATTCTTTGTAGGAAGAATCATAAACCTAATTGGATATGGGAAAACCGTAGGGACAAATTATCCAATGTAGATTTACCCCGTCCTGACTCCATAGATGGTCAAAATGATCCAAAGATTGAGTTCGGGGGTGAGGGTACAATATAGTCAGGAACTATATTGCCCAATGTTGACCTCTACTAAATATCGATTCAGTACAGATTTTATGCCAAAGAATAATCATATAATATTTTAAGCACCCTAAAATAATTAGTCTAAATTGGTTCAGGAAACACATAAAAAGACTATATTTATTGACATGTTATTAGGCAATCAATATTACAGGGAACCTAATAGGTTGTCCAAATTAATCTGATTAATGTTAAAACAGTTCTTTAGGTCTTTGATTAGCAAAAATAACATGTGGGTGATAAAAGCATTAAAGCAAGACAATCATATAATATGAATAGAATGATCAGGCAAGCAAATAATATACAAAGGCATGAATAAATATAATATGAATATAAAATAAAGTATAGAAAAGAGGTTAGAATATACAATAGAGCGATTTTACATTAAAGATCTACATCATGAAATAAGCGGTTAGTAACTTCAATATAAAAATATAGAATTTATTCAAGGATCCTCAGGATTATACCGATGCGGCTTAGATTGAAGAGTGCAACGATCTTAAGGCGGAGCAATCATGAAACCAAGAACGCAGTATGATCAGAAACAAAAGTTGATTTGAAAGTATTTGAGTGTTTGAGTATTCGAAGTGTATTGTAGAGGTATTCGTATGTTTTTGTATTCGTGAAAAAAAAATATGAAAAGCCGCGTAATTCTGGAAATTACAGATATTTATAGGGAAAGGCAGCATGCGCCTCACGTAAGCCTTGCGCCAGGCGCAAGCCTACGTGGTAGGCGCAGTGCCACGCGTCAGGCGCACATTGGTGTGCCTGACGCAGCCAGCACAATGCTTATTCGCTTTATCTGTTTTTCCAAAAATCTTTCAGAAATTTTTTATGCGTAATGCTTATTCGCTTTATCGGAAAATGATGATCACTATATAAAATAGATTGATCAAGGTCATTATTTTGGATGACTATTAGGAAAATGGATTGTATTAATGTTTTTGATTCATCATTGACACTGTTTTTCGATGTTCGGCTTTAGCAATAATTGCCATACCACAAATGCTTGGTCATTAACCATTATTAGGGATGCTTTTTATTACCCCATGGACAATACCTAAGATTATTATCCATGGCATGGATGATCATCTTTTTTTATCTATAAAAGGGCATGGTTCTTCATTTCCAAATGCACCATCTTCACTACTCCAACATCTTCTCTAACTTTTCTTCTTTCACAAAAAAATGGCTCCTAATTATGGAGAATCTAATGAAAAGGGGAGTGGTGAAAAAAAACAACTCTCGTGAATCACAAAGAATTTGGAGCAACCAAGGCAGTCTTCTTCTTCTTCCCGTTTTACTAAGGCTCTTATGCCTTTGCATTCACTTTCTATTTGTTAAGAAATGATTCATGCTGCTTTCCAATTTTGGGATGAAACTCGTTATGTCTTCCGTTTTGGAGACCGGGAGATTGTGCCTCTTGTCGAAGAGGTCGAGGGATTGCTAAGCTTACCATTCAACTATCCAGTTACTACACCTAGGTCTCCTACAAGGATCTCGGGAGATTTATCAACAATTTTATATCTTCCTGAAAACCTTCATGGCAACTACCTACAATATGGTGAGGTGCTCCTTCGTAACTTGTTATTGACTTTTCAATTTGGCACTTGGCAATTCTCTAATAATGCCAGCTATAGGATTGCTAGAGAATATGCTTGCATTCTTATGGTTTTGGGAAGTACCCTCACTAAATGGTCTTTAAACACATGCCATGTTCGGTGTCTTTAACTTATTCCTCACATTGTTAGTGGGGGTCGTCTTGGACAACTCATTTTGGGGGGAAATATTTCTTGGCTTAGACGAACTCAAAAGAAACCCTCAAAGCTTTGTGAAGGGATGTCCATTAGCCCTTCACTTATGGTTATTGAAAATATTTTCTCTTATGAAACCTCACGGGAGTCTTGCTTACAAAACTAATCCGAGAAAGAGGCTTTCATCCTTTCTTCTATCAACTTAGTAAAAATTGTGGGTGGGAGGATTATTTCCTACAGGAAGACATAAAGTGGGTCACAAGCCACCTTGCATTAGTGCAATTGTATATTGCAATTCTGGTCGTAGAGGTGTACAACTACCGGGACTTTGCCAAATCACTTTCTGCCTTCCATGGAGGTGTCTAAGGCAAATTGGTTGGAGGCAACAACACATTTTTGCCCTCTAGACTCTTCCAACATGTACCACTTATGAGGCTGATTTGAGTGGTATGCAAAGAATACCTACTATATGGCAGGGAGCTAAATTATATCAGCACTACCTGAACCTTCCTTTCTACTGATTCATGAAGATTGCCTTCAATGTCTTCTGGCGGATATTAGTCAAGACAATGGTTCAGACGGGCCTATCATGAAGAGGACAAGGGTTTGAGAGAAATATCATGTTTATTTTCTATGTTGTTTGTTTTTTTAAAAGTTTGTAGGAAATGGAGGCTCTATGTCTTTTTATGTATGAAATGAAGTATCCCAGTTGGGATGAATTAAAATTCTCGGTTTATGAGAATTATCTGCTTGTAAGAAATTCAATGTGAACACAATTTTAAACACGTGCACACTTTAACATTAAAAAATGACATGCAAATCATAATTAATCAATCATATGACACATAAAAGCATAACACATAAAACCTTAACAATAAAAAACATCCTTGCATGTTTCATCATTTTTCTTTTTCTCTTTTTTTCATTTTTTTGTTTTCCCCTTTTTTCTTTTCGTTTTTCCTTTTGTTTTTTTTTGCACACACTCTATGAATATCTGCGATCACATGGCATGTTTATAAAGAATAACCAGATAGGATACAAAATCCACAAATTGCTTGGTTACTTGACTATGACAATTACAATTACTTTGATGCCTAAGCGTAATATTTCTTAAACATATCAAGATTAGTGATATGGGTGAATTCATTCCCATTAAAATCCATTAGCTTTACTGCTCCAGCTGTGGTGACATGCTTGACTAGGAATGGTCCAGACCAGTTAGGCTTTAATTTTCCCCAAGGATCATGCAACGGTGCTCTATTTTCCTTTAAAACTAGATCACCTTCTTGAATGTCTCTATCTCGAACCTTTTTGTTAAATGCGCGAGCAATTCTCTGTTGATAGAGTTGAATGTTATGCAACGTTTGTAGTCGACTCTCATCTGCAAATGCAAGCTCATCATAACGAGTTTTATACCATTGATCTTCAGAGATTTCACTTTCTGCTATGATCCTGAGAGATTGTATCTCCACCTCAACAGGTAAGACTGGCTCCATCCCATAAACAAAAGAATGCGGGGTTGTTCCTGTTGGAGTCCTAATTGATATCCTATATCCCCAAAGAGCATATGGTAGTTTGTCATGCCATTCCCTAGTCTTTTCAGTCATCTTGGCAACAATAGTCTTGATTATCTTATTGGCTGCTTCCACCGCTCCATATGTTTGGGGACGATAAGACTAAGACTGATGATGCTTGATTGCATATTTTGCAAGAGTTGTCTTCAGATGACCTTCAAATTGTGATCCATTATGAGAGATGATTTCAAAAGGTATGCCATACCGACAGATAATATTGTTAATCACAATTTCGAGACTTGCTTTGCCCCTAGCTTTGAAAAGGATGCAGCTTCAACCCACTTCAAAAAGTAATCAATTGCTACGAGAATATACTGATGCCCATTTGAAGCCGTTGGATGAATTTGTCCGATTATGTCTATGCCCCAACTTGAAAATGGCCAAGGAGAAGTCATATTATGTAGTGAGACAGGTGGCATATGATTGAGGTTAGCAAATATCTGACATTGCTAGCAAGCACGGACAAAGCTAATGTAACCACCTTCTAAAGTACTCCAATAGAAACCTACTCGCAAAATTTTACGAGCCAGCTTTCTTCCATTCATATGGTGTCCATATTCTCCTCCATGAACTTCTTCCATGATGGCTTGGTTTTCGTTATCATCCACGCAGAGTTGTAGAGTACCCTCAAACCCTTTGTGATATAGTCTGCCTTTTAGTATGAGAAAATGAGCAGCTAGCCTTCTGATAGCTATGCGGTCCTTCTTGCCACTTCCCTCTGTATATTGCATAGTTTCCAGGAAAGTCTTGATATCCTTATACCAGACATCATCATCATCTTGTTGAGCCAGCGTGGAGACAACTTGCGCTATCGTCACTGTAGGTCCCTTCCTTTCTTCAATTGAAACTGACTGGATTTTTGTATCATTTTCCCATGTTAAATTAACAGCGAGATTGGCGAAAGCATCAGTGAAACTATTTTGTTCCCGAGGAAGATGTTTGAAGTTGATATCATCAAAATAAGGGATCAATTCTTGAAGGTACTCTGTGTAGAGCTGAAGTCTCTCATCTCTAACCCTCCAAATTCTTAGTGTTTGAGATATGATGAGATTAGAATCTCCATATACAGTGAGATGTCTTGCCCCTGCTACCAAAGCGGCTTTTATTCCATATATACAGGCTTCATACTCAGCTGTATTGTTTGTTGTTGGGAAATCCAGCTTGACAACAAATGGAATATGAACTCCATCAGGATCTACTAACAAAACCCCTGCTCCATTACCTCTCCTATTAGAAGCTCCATCAAAATACATGCACCATTGTGGATTGTCAATGAATAATAAATACTTATCAGGGAATGCATCATCATATTCATCTCGTAACAGTGGTCCCTCTGCTAAGGCTGCAGATATGACTCTTCCTTTAACAGATTTATGGCTGACACATTGTGTAATCCTCCATAATTTAGAGGATTTTATAAATATATTTTATCATTTATATATTTATATTTTAGTTGAAATGATTTTTATTATTTAAAGTAGGTTGACTATTTTAAAAGTCAAATGAAATTATTTTAAGGATTTAAGAAAGTTGTAAGTATTTTAATTAGGCATGCTTTGAAAAAGGTTTGAAATATGAATTTGATTTGGAAAAGAAGTCTAATGGACTTGAGGAACCCAAATTCTAAGTAGATTAGGAAAGAGGAGTTATATTGATGCTAGGAGTCCTCATTTATCAATCCTAGTCGTCATCAAAGTCTATTTAAACTCAATCTCCTTTTCCTAAGCCCAAAAGGAAACCCTACTTATAAATACCTTAAGCCCAATTATTTTACCAAACACAAAGTTTTATTTTCTCTCTCTCAAAACTCACGGCTTCCTCCCTCTTCCTCTTCCTCTTCCTCTTCCACGTGAATTACAATTTTTCTTCCTCTCAAGTTTTTCTTTCATCTTCTTCAAGTAACGCTTTCTTCTTAGCTAAGAAACGTCACCACCACCGCCGAACACCAGTGAACCGCTGCTGTCGCTGCTCCTCCTTGGCCGGCGCACCACTCAATTTTCTTCTTGTGTTGGTTTAATTCTTTTCTTCTTCCTCAAGTTTCCATTAAAGACTATGTTTTTATGCTTTATTTTAATGTTAATCATGATTATTGATTTTAATTTACTGTTTTAATAAATAATCCTGATCCATATATATTATATATTATAAGAATAAAATTCAGATTTGTTTATTATTGTTAGATTGAAGTTTTAAACATTAAAGCATGAATGTTTAGGGTGTTAATTATTAGAAAACCATAGTAGTATGTTGTATACTATGAGATTGATTTAATTTATGATTTTAAGCATGTTTAAGTGGGTTTAAAGAGGGTTTTATGATTTTATAAGTTGGTGGAATTTCAGAAAGTATTTTATTTAGGGAGTTTTAAGAATTTTAATTACTAGTATGGTAGTACTATGCTAGGAATTAAAAGTAATGGAAGTTTTGATAGTAAAATCAACTTTTAAATATGTTTAAAGGGGTTTTTAAATATTTTAAAGTTGCTGTCCTTTTATTTAAGAGTATTGATTTTAGTTATATTTGATTTCTAGGCGGAGAGTATTCCGTAGGAGACTTTTAAAGGATTAAAAGTGGCCTGTCGACTAGTTTACACAAGGTACGTACATACTTGTGTGATTGTATGATTAGTATCATGATTTAAGGAGAAAAGAAGTTGTAGTATCATGTATAGGAACTTTATAAGTTCATATGTGATTTCTAGTATGATTGATTTCTACATGTTTTATGACTGTGAGCAAGCATGTTAATTATTAGATTTATTATGAGTAAAGAATTGTCATGTTTGTATGGATTATTGATGCAAGCATGTGGATGGGAACTTTAATTATTAATTCACATGGGGGAATTAATATGTTGTTAAGATTGATTCATGATTATTCATGTGTTCCCTTACAAGTATTATTTTCACTACTTTATGAGGACTGTGGGCCTTATTTGGTAAGTTGATAAGTATGCCTTTTAAAGGTAAGTTTGATTGTTGGCTAGGTTCAACAAATAAGAAAGTTGAGATTAAAAGAAAGTAAGTCTTGGGTTGTAAGTTGTGATTACTTATTAAATCCTAAGATAAAAGAAGTTCAGTTGTGAATGTTTGAATTATATTATGTGTTGCTTGTATGGTGTCATAACAAGTAATAACTTGTAAAGAACGTAAAGTGTAACGAGGATAGTTATTGACTTTAGACTGGTGCACGTCTAGAGTTGGACATTAGGAGTTGGGGTACATGGTGAGCGAGCCATGGCTTTTTACAGGAGATGGATTGATCACCATCCCTTTTTCAGTTAGCAAAGGTTCCTCGATATCGCAGGTCAGTTCTGGAATACGTGGTAGCTCCCGTATTTCGTCTTCGTAATGATGGCTTAGTAGATAAGACAACTCAGGTCCAATAACTATTCCATTTGAGTAATAAAAGATGTTTAGAGTTAGTTCAGTTAAAAGTTGTCTGCAGAATGTTATATGATTATATTATTATTCATCCCTGCATGTTATTTATTTAGTATCATGTTAGGAAAGTTTATACATTATTATGTAGTACTCAGCTTTGCTGATTACGTGCTTTGTTTGTGTGTGTTGATCATGGCTTTGCCTTATTGATCCTGTGATGACCCAATCTTGGTGAGCAGATTCTCTAGAGCATTGACATTTACAGGTTCGCAGATGTAGCATCATTGGGAATCTGGGAATGGAGAGCTTGTGTAATTTAATATATCATGTTTTCTGCATTAGTAGGAACATATTATTTTAAGTTGTTTTGATAGACATTTATAGAGTGATTGGTTATGAAGTACTTATTTGCTTAGTTATTTATAAAGTTTAGTTTGTTGTTTTCCGCTGCAAAATTCTGAATAAGCCGATACGTTATCACACGGGCGATAATACTTGGGTAATTCTCTAAGTCTTATATTATAAAGGTATTTCTGAAAAGAGAGAATTATCGGGCTGTTACAAAGTGGTATCTGGGAGCTTTAGGTTATTTTCAAAACTTTTAGGCGCCTAACTAACTTATCAGTTATTTGAATAAACTTTTAGAATTGTTCTTACTTATTCATTTGAAAATTTATAGGAATATATTATTATATAAGTTTTAGAGGTCCGAATTTTTTTTTAGTAGACCGAAATTTTATTATTCTCTCCGAAAATTTGATGGTCGAATTTTTATTTTATTTTATTACTATTTCGAAATTTGGAAGCTCGCAAAAAAAAAAAAAATTTTTTTAATTTCCGAATTTTTTTTTCTTAGAATCGAATTTTTTTTTTCTTTCGACTTTTATATGTCCGAAATTTTTTTTATGTCGAAATTTTTTTTTTTAGACACTTAATTATTATTATCTTATAAAAGTGTCTGCATTATCTTTCATGCATTTGAAGTTTTACTTGTTGCATTGTGAGAATGGATAGTATAGGAAGGGCATATAGGATAGAAATATTATATGCCTGCATTGAGTAGTTAGTTCAGCATGCTAATATTTTTCTTCCCTGCTAACTATTCATGATTATTTTCTTCCCTGCTAACTGTTTATATATTTCTTCCCTACTGATTGTTATATTTTGTATCTATGATGTTGATGGCATCTTTTTATTATTATTGTTGGGAATTACGTACAGGGAGAGTACTAAAAATATTATTGAATATATTTATTTGTTGTAGATCCTTAACCATGTCTGCAAGAGTAGGAAGTTACCAAAATCCTATTGTTTTAAGTGATGATGAAGGTGACGAAAATGTGCCTGTCATTGATAATGAATATACCGGTTTCGAGTGGGTTATGCGTAGAATATTAAGGTCAGGAGCAGACAGTGATGATGAGCTCATTGTGGAGTACGACCGTGCTAGGGGTCAAACCAGAAGAGACATTTACCCTGCATCATTCAGGGTTGAAACTGATTCAGAGTCAGAGGATGAAGAGCCTCAACCTTCAAGGAGATCTAAATGACAAAGGAGATATGTCGAATATTATGATGAGGACATAGATGAGTCGGAAGATGAGATCTTCGTACCTGAACTATACATAGAATTTGAGGACAAAAATGATAATGTGATACCTTAGATTACTATTTTTTTTTTTTTTTAGCAATTAGAGGCAATAATATATTATATAATAAGGTTGGTTAGTGGACCAACAGTGATAGCATAGTTTTTTTTTTTTTTTTTTACAATCATGGTCTTCTTTTAGGAAGGTATAATATTATTGCAACAGTCATTGCATTTAAATACCCGTTATGGAAGAATAAAAGTTATTATTTAGTTGTGTGAGTGAGTAAAAATTTATTCTGGGCACGTGATGGGAATATTTTATTTTCATTATGCAATTATATTCTTGCTTGCTTGTTTCTACTTGCATGTTGATGTGAATATATTTTACATGGACGATTATGTGATTATTAGAGAACATTTCATGTTGAACTTGGAACTAGTTGAGAAATTGTCTGTTGATGCGATCTTTAATGATCAAATCAAATGTTGCCTTTCTAGATGGAAATGTGAGTTATGCTGGAACCTAAAGTAGGGTTATATTACTTACAGGTCCCGAAGTAGAATGGCTAACAACAACGACCTAGCTGCTGCTATTCGCCTCTTGGCGGAGAAATTGACTCAGGAGCGAGCTGAGCGTCCTGAGACTGCTGGGGAAATGTTCGAAAGACTAGCTAAGGTTAAGCCACCATACTATAAGGGGCAAGCTGACCCAACATTCTTAGAAAACTGGATTAGGGAGTTTGAGAAACTTTTTGAGGTTGTAAACTGCCCTGAAAATATGAGAGTGGGTCAGGCTGTGTTATATCTGAAAGATGAGGCTGATTTATGGTGGAGAGAGAGTGGAGCTAAATTGAGTGTTGTTGAAGGATTCAATTGGGATGCATTTGTGACTGCCTTGAGAGGGAAGCTTTACCCTGCCTTTATGAGGAAGCAAAAAGCCCAAGAATTCATTAACCTTAGGATGGGTAGTATGACCATCTTTGAGTACTACGGCAAATTCATAGCCCTGTCCAGATTTGCACCTGAGGTTGTAGCCACTGAGGAGCTTAAAGCTCAGAGGTTTGAGCAAGGTTTAACTGAGGAAATACAAATGGGATTAGGAGGAGAGACCTTTACGTCCCTAGATGTTGTGTATGGGAGAGCATCTCATATTTATGGTCTGCAGTCAAGAAGAGATAAGAAAAATGTAGTAGTAGGTGAAAAGAGGAAAGATTTTAATGCTGGGGGAAACCAAGGGAATTTCAAGAGAAACCGGAATGGTAATGGGAATTTCCAAGGGAGAAACAACCAGGATAACCGCAGCAAGGGTAGACCTGAGAGAGTGCATCATTGCAAATTCTGTGACAAAAACCATCATGGGAAAGACTATAAGGGAGAACCAGTGACTTTTAACTACTACCAAAAGAAGGGTCATAGGGAGTACGAGTGCTACTCTAAGCATGGTAATGATCAGAAAGGTCAGGGGAGTGGAAATCAGGTCAGATCAGGGTTCAACCAGTCAGGAAACCAAGGTCCTAAGTCTGGAGGACAGCAGAATAGCCAGGGGAACTATAGTAAGCCTACAAGTGAGAACCCCAACCAAAGTAAGCCTGTGGGAAAAATGTTCGTGATGAGTCGGAAGGAAGCTCAAAAATCTGCCGACGTAGTTTCTGGTAATTTTTATATTAACTCAGTCCTTGCTAAAACATTATTTAATTCGAGGGCGACTTATTCTTTTCTTTCGTCGTCAGTTATCAAAAGTCTGGGGTTAATAGATTTTGAGTTGATTGATTTGCCTATTAGTATACCTACTGGTGAGACCATAAGGTGTACCAAGTTGTTTAGAAACTTGCCTTTGAAGATAGGGGATTGCGTTTTTCCTTCTGACTTGATAGAGTTTAATCTGGGAGACCTGGATGTAATTTTGGGGATGGATTGACTAAGTTTATACAAGGCCAAAATAGATTGTGAAATTCAGAAAGTAGATTTAAGGAATCCTTTGGGTAAGCTGACTTCGTATCGATGTTTTGGGAAATCCATGAACTTTGGGGTCATCTCTGCAATGCAAGTGAAGAAGTTGATGAAGAAGGGGTGTGAGTTATATTTCTGCAGTGTGCAAGATGTGAGTAAAGAAATTGGGGTAAGTATTGAAGATGTTCCGATTGTGAATGAGTTTATGGACGTGTTTCCGAGTGAGATTTCGGGTATGCCGCCTGTTAGAGCTGTTGAGTTCACCATAGACTTAGTTCCTGGAACTGCACCTATATCTAAAGCACCCTATAGAATGGCACCTCCGGAATGAGTGAGTTGAAGACGCAGCTGCAAGAATTGTTCGATAAGGGTTATATTAGACCTAGTGCATCACCTTCGGAAGCTCTTGTGTTGTTTGTGAAGAAAAAGGATGGAAGCATGAGCTATGTATTGATTATCGGGAGTTGAATAATGTAACCATCAAGAACAAATATCCCTTGCCTAGAATAAACGACCTATACGACCAGTTGAATGGAGCGAGTGTGTTCTCAAAGATTGACTTACGTTCAGGATATCATCAATTGAGGGTAGCTGATAAGGATGTACCTAAGACTGACTTTAGAACGCGTTATGGTCACTATGAGTTCACTGTAATGCCATTTGGGTTAACCAATGCTCCTGCTATATTTATGGAGTATGAATAGGATCTTTCATGAGTTTCTGGATAAGTTTGTGGTAGTTTTCATTGATGACATACTGATATATTCGAGGAATGAGGCTGAACATGATAAGCACTTGAGGATCATTTTGGAGACATTGAGGAAAAACCAATTGTATGCCAAGTTCTCTAAGTGTGAATTTCGTTTGGAGAAAGTAGCGTTTTTGGGTCACTATGTGTCTAAGGAGGGAGTCTCAGTAGATCCTGCCAAGATTCAAGCTGTGAGTGAGTGGCCAACTCGAAAGAGCGTGTCAGATATCAGAAGTTTTCTAGGTCTAGCTGGTTATTATAGGAGATTTGTGAGAGATTTCTCGAAGATAGCAAGACCTATGACCAACTTGATGAAAAAGGAGTCAAAATTTGAGTGGAGTGAAAAGTGTCAAGAAGCCTTTCAGATTTTGAAAGATCGTTTAACCTCTGCACCTGTTTTGACCCTATGATGGGAATGAGGGATTTGAGGTATATAGTGATGCTTCGAAGAATGGTTTGGGATGTGTGTTGCAACAGAATGGGAAGGTGATTGCGTATGCGTCACGTCAGTTGAAACCTTATGAGGCTAATTACCCTACCCATGATCTAGAGTTAGCTGCCATAGTGTTTGCATTGAAAATTTGGAGACACTACTTGTATGGGGTAACTTGTAAGATATTCACAGGCCATAAGAGCTTGAAGTACATCTTTACCCAGAAACACCTCAACATGAGGCAGAGGAGATGGCTGGAGTTGATAAAGGATTATGACTTAGACATCCAATACCATGAGGGTAAGGCAAATGTAGTCGCTGATGCGATGAGTAGAAAGTCGAGTCATAGCATGAACGCCTTGATAGTTCCTGAAGAGTTGTGTCGAGATATGCAAAGGCTTAGCCTAGAAATCTTAAATCCGGGGGAGATCGAGGCAAGGTTGAGTGCTTTGTCATTAGGGTTGTCAATTCTAGACGAAATCAAAGAAGGTCAAGTTGGGGATGAGCACCTAGATAAGATCAAGGAGAAAATTAAGCAGGGTAAAGAAAGTGATTTTGAGATATATGAGGATGGTAGTCTGAGATTTAAAGGAAGGTGGTGTGTACCACAAAAATGTGATGAGCTTAAGAGACGTCTTATGGATGAGGGCCATAATACACCGTACTCTGTGCACCCTGGGGGTGACAAGTTGTATAAACACCTTAAGGGTGTCTATTGGTGGCCAAACATGAAGCGAGAGGTAGCTGAGTATGTGTCTAAGTGCCTAACCTGTCAAAAGGTGAAGATAGATCATAAGAGACCCATGGGGAAAGTTCAATCCTTAGAGGTTCCTGGATGGAAGTGGGATTCCATATCGATGGATTTTGTAACTGCTTTGCCTAGAACAAGGAGTGGCAATGATACTATTTGGGTTATTGTGGACCGTCTCACAAAGTCGACCGTTTTCATACCGATCAAGGAGACATGGAAGAAGAAGCAACTTGCGAAGACATATGTTAAGCATGTGGTGAGACTACATGGAGTTCCAAAGGATATCATTTCTGACCGTGACTCTAGTATCATGTTAGGAAAGTTTATACATTATTATGTAGTACTCAGCTTTGCTGGTTACGTGCTTTGTTTGTGTGTGTTGATCATGGCTTTGCCTTATTGATCCTGTGATGACCCAATCTTGGTGAGCAGATTCTCTAGAGCATTGACATTTACAGGTTCGCAGATGTAGCATCATTGGGAATCTGGGAATGGAGAGCTTGTGTAATTTAATATATCATGTTTTCTGCATTAGTAGGAACATATTATTTTAAGTTGGGTTGATAGACATTTATAGAGTGAATGGTTATGAAGTACTTATTTGCTTAGTTATTTATAAAGTTTAGTTTGTTGTTTTCCGCTGCAAAATTCTGAATAAGCCGATACGTTATCACACGGGCTATAATACTTGGGTAATTCTCTAAGTCTTATATTATAAAGGTATTTCTGAAAAGAGAGAATTATCAGGGTGTTACACATTGAATATCAAACTCAGAAAGCATAGCATGCCATTTTGCCAATCTTTCACTAAGAACGGGTTTTTCGAACATATACTTGATGGGATCCATTATCGAGATCAGGTAAGTGGTATGAGCTTGAAGGTGATGCCTCAACTTCTTCGTGGCATAGACCAAAGAGATACATGCTTATTCCAGGTGGGTGTATCTTGTCTCATACTCCAGGAATTTCTTGCTGAGATAGTATATGGCAACATCCTTCTTGTTCCCTCTTGATATTGGGCTAAGAGAGCTCCCATAGCCGTTGCAGTGATAGTGAGGTACAAAATCAGGGGTTCTCCTAGTCTAGGTGGCATTAGAACATGTAGATTTGAAAGGTACTCTTTTATAGAATCGAAAGCTTCCTGACATTCCTCATTCCACTCATGGGATGCCCCTTTTTTGAGCAGCTTAAATATAGGTTCACATCTCATAGTGAGTTGTTAGATGAACCTGCTGATATATTGAATTCTGCCGAGAAATCCTCTTACTTCTTTTTCTGTTTTTGGAGGAGGTAGCTCTTGAATAGCTTTTACCTATTCCGAGTCCACTTTAATGCCGTATTGACTGACAATGAATCCCAACAACTTCTCCGAAGTGACACCAAAACACACTTTTGAGGATTCAGCCTTAGATTGTATATCCTATTTCTTTCAAAGAAGGACCTTAATGCAGGAATATGCCCCTCATGATCTTCGCTTTTCACGATCATGTCGTCTACATAAACCTCCATAATGTCGTGGATGAGATTATGAAGGATATTGCTTGCAGCCCTTTGATATGTAGCTCTGGCATTCTTGAGACCAAAAGGCATAACTCGATAACAGAAAGTGCCCCACAGAGTGATGAAAGACGTCTTTGTCATGTCTTTTTGAGCCATGAGTATTTGATTATACCCTGAGAATCCATACATAAAGGAAAACATTGCATGACCGGCCGTGCTATCCATGAGGACATCGATATGGGGTAGGGGAAAATAATCTTTTGGTGATGCAGCATTTAAATCTCGAAAATCAATGCACACCCGAACTCTCCCATCCTTTTTAGGTACAACCACTATATTGGCGAGCCAACTCGGAGGCTTTACAGCTTGGATGAATTTGGCATCAAGCTGTTTCTGGATTTCTTCTTTCACTTTCAGGCTAACCTCGGGTTTCATTCGGCGGAGCTTTTGCTGCTTAGGCTTGCTTTCTGGATGTAACGGAATGCGATGTTCCACGATTTCTCTATTAACGCCAGGCATATCAGCAGAAGACCATGCAAACACATCTACATACTCTTTTAACAGTGAAACAAACAGAGACTGTTCAGTTGGGGAGAGGCATGAACCTATTTTGACTTCAATTACAGCATTTTATGTACCAATATTAATTACAATGAATTTTTCCATGGGTTTTATATATTTTTCAGTTGTACCAAGTGATTCATCATTAATAAATTCACTGTTAGAAATAACATCTTGCATGCAAATGTACTTAGATAAAGGTTCACATTCAATGTCCTCACTATCAAAGTCTTCTGACTGGGTATGCAAGGTAGATTGGCTGAAAGATGAGCTAGCGGTATGATATCCATCTAAAAGGGGTGAAAAGGTAGTTTCATGAGATGGATGTGGATGATGGTTTCCTAAAAACATTTTAAATTCTATAGGCCCATCTTTTGCCTGACACTCAATACTCCACTTATGTTCAATGCTTTCGCCAAAAGGTATCATCAAAGACACCGGGTGAAAATCCCCTTCTCAGAGGACTCAGAAGTGAAAAGTTTCTTAAGGACTCATGTTCCAGATTATCCACCCAGTCATTTTCCTTTTTCATTTTTTGTTTTTGGACAAACCAACTTTTGATTAAGTCCATATTTCTAGCCTCATTGAAGAATATCTCCAATCCCGGTAAAATCTTATATTCCTTCCTAATAAGCCAAGGTTCTGGAAGCTCATAGTATGGCTCAGTATTTCCTTGCAGGATGAACTGACCATTGAGGGTGACAAAAGGTTTTTTGATGTTGTGAGAAGTGTTGCTTGGATCATATCCTAATGCATGTCGATTTTGCTTGTCTACTATGGGGATTGGTTGCTTTATTCCCCTACCATTACGCCCTAATCCAGTTCCTTGAGCATAACTTATCTTCATCATGATTTGAAATCCTTTGGACAAAGGTTGCTTGGCAAACCCTACAGGCTCTTTGACCGCATTTGTGGATATGGCTGAGGTGTTTGTTTTCTGATGGTAATTGGTCATCCTTAGAGAAGGGACAAATTTCTTCTTTTTGGACCTAAAGGTAGAGAAAAAGAATTAAAAGAAAAGAGAAGAAAGCTACATATTGCAGAATAAAGAAAATTTTCGAAAATGATTTTGCAATGTTTTGACTGGAATGGTCCACCTTTACAATTTTGGTTTTTTTATTTTTATTTTGACTATCTTGAACGATTTTACTGTCATTGGGGTTGGAAACAGATTTTTTTTAATTCTTCCATTCCGTACTTTAATATTAAATAAAGACAGAAAATTATGGAGATTAGGGCCTGTATCCCCATTGATGTGTCAATTCAACATTCTGAAATTGCTCCTATGATGACTGGCATCTTGAGTTTTGATCACATTGCCTGAAATACAATGGTTAATACATTTGAGTCGAACTCGAAGGCTGCCTACATATCCCCATTGCTCCAAGTGCATTTTATGGGGAATCAGACTCAGCGTAGTTCATTATTTTAGAAAGAACTAAAGTTTTTTATTTAAGAAAGAAGCTGCACTCATATTGAGCTACCTACGTACCCCAGGGGTAACATAGGTGGAATGATCTCATAGTGCAAGTGTACGTAATAATGAGGATTCAAGCTGGAGCGCCTAATTTTTCTCTCGGCGTAGGATAAGAAAACCCACTTCTTATCATACACCGTCGCCATGGCAGGAAGAACCAAGGCAAAAACGAAGAAAACTAGTGGAAAAAATAGCAATCAAGGGAAGAAGCAAGGACCTACGAGTCCAATTACTGGTCAAAAACACAAATCAGTTGCAGAACTTCATGGAATTGCATCATTGGAGATTCAAACCCATGAGTTTGAAGAACCTCTATCACCTCGAAGTTCCTTGATTGAGTTGCAAAATCAATCGAAAGGAAAGGCGCAACTATCTGAATGGTTGACAATAATGAAGAAGACGCAAAGTCGATTGCAGGCGATTGATAAAGGTAACCCTCAATCTCGTAATCTTGTTCAAGAATTTGAGAATTTGCAAACAACTTCTACTGTTGATACTGTTGCCAAAGTGGTGGAAACTGAACTGAAATTATCCACAATTAAAATTGATTTTGATGATATTAAGGATGAAATTGAATATTGGGAGAATGCAATAGTTTGTTATGTCATTGGTGCCAACCCACCTTTTCTTGTAATGGAGGGATTTATTAGACGAATTTGGGGGAAACATGGCATAGATAAAGTGGCAGCCATAGGAAAAGGGTTGTTTCTGGTTCGTTTGAAAACAATGGAGCAAAGAGATGCAATTATTGCAGGAGGTTTTCAATTCTTTGACAGAAAACCTGTTGTGGTTAAAGCTTGGAGCCCATATATGGATTTACATAAGGAGGAAATTAAGAGGTTGCCAATTTGGATTCAATTACCTAAATTGGATCTTAAATACTGGGGAGAGAAATGTATGTTCAAGCTTGTTTCAAGAATTGGCACACCAGTGAAGTTAGATCAGGCTACTTTGAACAAGAATAGATTGAATTTTGCAAGAATTCTTGTAGAAGTGACTGTGGATCAAACATTTCCTAAGTCTATAAGTTTTGAAAATGAAAAAGGAAATATGGTGGAATAACAGGTAGCTTATGAGTGGTTACCTACCACTTGTGAGAATTGTCATGGGCTTGGCCATAGATTAGATGAGTGTCATCAGGAGAAAAAAAAGAAGAAGCAGGTGTGGGCTGTAAAACAGAAATCAGATATAGGGGATGATGGATTTCAAATGGTGTATAGAGGAGGTGGGCAATAGAAGACTGTCCAAGCATTAATTGAAACTAGGAACTCTTATGCAGTTTTGAATCAAGAGGGCAATCAGGAGAAAGTACATGAAACATTGAGCACTATGGAGACCAATGAAGGAAAAAAAGATGATGAAGCAGCTTTGGCCAATTTGAACAGGAAGGAAGCAGAAGATGATATGTCTGATGAAATGGATGCTAGTGAGATAAGTCAGGAGGGGGAGCCTCCTACAGGTCATGGATAGTATCCTCTCATGGAATGTGAGAGGGTTAAACAGTAAAACAAAGCAAATTGAGGTAAAGAATTTTATTCTCTCCCATAATGTTAGACTGTTTAGCCTTCTGGAAACAAAGGTCAAGTCACATAATCTAGGTGACTTGTACTTGAACTTATGTCCTAATTGGTGTTTTTCCAGCAATTCTGCTTGGCATAATAATGGTAGAATAGTTATAGCATGGTATCCTACTGCTTTTTCTGTCAACATTTTGTATTGTTCTGCTCAAATAATACATACTGAGGTATGTGTGGTAAATGGTGGGAAGAGATTTTACTGTACATTTGTGTATGGTTTTAATGAGAGGAAAAATAGGAAAGAAATGTGGGATAGATTAATGGAGTTTTCTGCTTCCATTTCTAGTGCTTGGGTGATTATGGGGGATTTTAACTCAATAATGGGGATGGAGGAGAGAATTGGACAGCCTGTGAGAGAGAGAGAATTGATTGACATGAAGCATTGTATGGAGGTGTGTAATATGACTGATGTAAAAGCCAGTGGGCAATTTTTTACATGGAGTAATAAGCAAGAGGGAGAAAGAAGAGTATATTGTAAATTGGATAGAGTCCTAGGAAATGAGGGCTGGGTGAAAGAATTTGGTATGACTGAAGTGCTTTTTTTACCAGAAGGTGATTTTGATCACTGTCCTGCTATTTTAAAGTCTTATCATTTTGAGCAGAAAAGAAAACCCTTCAAGTTTTTTAATATGTGGAGTAAATCTCAGAATTTTCTGAGTATAGTAAGAAGAGGTTGGGAGGAGCCAATCAGAGGCACAAGAATGTTCTGTGTTGTTCAAAAGTTAAAAATGTTGAAAAAGAAGCTAAAGATTTTGAATGCTGAGGAATTTGGAGATGTTTCAATACCAAATACAAAGTGGCATCACTTGCTACTTGAAGTTCAACAGCAACTTCAATCTGATCCTTCTAACATTGACCTTGTTGAGAAAGAAATGCAGTATAGGCAAGAGTATAGAAGTGCTCATAAAAGGTTTATCTCCTTTATGAGTCAAAAAGCAAAGATAAGATGGGTAGAAGAAGGAGATGATAATACCAGAGTCTTCCATAAGAGCATTAAATTGAGGAGATTACAAAACAGGATCAACACAATAAAAAATGATCAGGGTGATTGGGTAAGCAAGCATGAGGAGGTCACTGCAGCTTTTGTGAACTTTTACAGGACTCTACTAGGGAGCAGAGGTGACACAAGACAGGTGGAAAAGAAGATTATTGAGAAAGGCAAGGTGCTTACAGAGGATCAACATCACATGTTAAATCTGCATTATAGTGCTGAAGAAATTAAAAAAGCTTTGTTCTCAATTCCAGATGAAAAAGCTCCAGGAATGGATGGGTACTCTAGCCATTTTTTCAAAAATCCTGGGATATAGTGGGGGCAGATATCATCACAGCAATTTAAGATTTTTTTATTCATGGTAAACTGTTAGCTGAGGTCAATGTGACTGCAATCACACTTGTCCCAAAGGTGAAGTGTCCTGCTACTGTAGGGGACTATAGGCCTATTGCTTGCTGTTCCATCATCTATAAAACAATCACAAAGTTGATTTGCACAAGATTGGCTCAAGTGCTACCTGATTTAGTTGCTCCAAATCAGGGTGCATTCATCATTGGAAGCAATATCATCAATAATATTCTTCTGTGTCAGGATTTGGTGAAAAAGTTTCAAAGTAGAAATAATCAAGTACCTGGGGTGCTCATGAAGATTGATTTGAGGAAGGCTTATGACTCAGTAGAATGGAAGTTTATGGAGGAGATTTTGATTGGGTTAAACTTCCCTGATCATTTTATAAACTGTATAATGGAGTGTATTACTACTCCTAGATTCACTTTGATGTTAAATGGAAGCACTGAGGGTTTTTTTCAAGCTAAAAGGGGCTTGAGGCAGGGAGACCCAATGTCTCCTCTGCTATTTGTGTTATGCATGGACTATCTGTCTAGAATTTTGGCATATATAAGAGATATGGAGGTATTCAAATTCTTCAAAGGATGTAGTCACATGAAGCTTAATCACCTTTGCTTTGCTGATGATTTGTTATTATTTAGCAAAGGTGATGCTATGTCTGCTTACCTTATGTTGCAAGGGTTAAAGCTTTTCTCTGAAACAACTGGTCTGCAAGCCAACAATACAAAATCTGCTATGTATTGCTCAGGAATGACGGAGGAGGAAACTAATAGAATACAGTAATTTTCTGGGTTCAAGCTTGAGATGCTGCCATTTAGGTATTTAGGTGTACCTATCCAAACAAAGAAACTTAAGGTAGCAGATTGTGAGATGTTAGTTGATAAAATGACAACAAAAATTAGGATGTGGAGTACAAGGAACCTTTCCTTTGCAGGAAGAGCTCAGCTGGTACAGTCTGTGCTTATGAGCATTCATTGCTACTGGTCACATATCTTCCTAATCCCAGGCAATGTACTTAAAAAGGTCAATAGTGTGTGTAGAATGTTTCTTTGGCATGGCAATGCTAATGATGATAAAGCTAGGTATATTAAATGGAGTAGTGTCTGTCAACCAAAGAAGCAGGGAGGGCTGGGGTTCAGAGATATCATAACCTGGAACAAAGCTGCAGTGGGCAAGTTGGTGTGGCACATTGGTGTGAAAAAGGATAATCTTTGGGTAAAATGGGTGCATACCATTTATATCAAAGACCAGAACTGGTGGGATTTTCAGGCTCCACCACAGTCAAGCTGGGTAGTTAAGTATTTGTGTAAGGTAAAGGAAGAGCTTAAAAGTATTCAGATCCAAACATGGGATAATAATACTGAATTTGTCATCAGTAAGGTGTACAAGATGATGGATGGAGGAATGTCAAATGTTGCTTGGGCAAAAAGTGTGTGGAGCAGTACTGCACTTCCTAAGCATAGATTTATTATGTGGCTTTGTGTCCAAAATAAGCTGAGAACAAAAGAAAAGTTGTACAGATTTGGAGTAAGCAGAGATAACAGATGCTGCATCTGTGGCCAGGAGGAAGAAACACACATTCATCTCTTCTTTGAATGTCTGTACAGTAAGCAAATAATACAGGCTTTACTTAGATGGATTGTTCTAGAGCCCAGAAATAGGTCCATTCCTCAGTGGCTCTCATGGACATACAGAACTTACAAAGGATCAAGAACCAGAAGGCAAATCTTAAATGCAGTTCTTGCAGCTGCTACTTATCGGATATGGAGGATTAGGAACGAAGCTTTTTGGGATTTAAAAGTGCAGAATGTAGATAAATGTATAGAACATACAAAATTCATTGTTAAACATAGAATTCTTTACTGTCTTCCAAAGAAATGTAGTAGAGAGGATAGAAGATGGATAGAACAATTGTAATTGTTGGGAGTTTTTTCTTTTAGGCCTCCTGTGGCCTGTGTGTTTTAGTCTTCTTCCCTTAGTGCTGTGCTAAGGAGTTAGACTAGGTTGTAAATTGGTTTTTTTGGTGCTTATAAATTTACTTACTTACCAAAAAAAAAAAGGATTCAAGCTGCATGTAGCTCTCTGATACTAACGAGCTGAAAGATTTTTTCTTTTTCTTTTTTTGATGGGCTAACCCCCTACAGGACGTTTATCGAAGATTTTTGTCCTTCTGTGAGACGATCAAGTAGCTTTGCGGTAGACAAGAGCTAAGTTGGTGATTTGCTTGATGCGATTGCTGAGAGCATGATATTGGTTTGTGCCGTGACCATGCAGCTGATGATAATGGCATTACTTGTGGAGATTGACCCTACAGGACCTGCCTCTGGGCATATAGGAAGTTGATGAATCTGACCTTGTTCAACCAGTTTACGAAAGATATTGACTTGGGATTGCGGTCGTGGATGTGACGTCACCTTCCTTACAGGTACTTCTTTGTGGGTTGGACTAATGATGCCTCGATCAATCAGGCTTTGCACTTTATAGTAAAGATCATGGCATCAATCAGTTTCACGCCCAAATTGACGACAATAAGCACAGAGTTTGCTCATGCATGTTCCAGGAAGGAGTAAAAAGTGCACATGCGCTGGGGTTTGAAGTATACCTTGCCTCCGAAGACGATACACCATACTCAATGGTTCATCCATCTTAGTGTAGACACCAAATTTTGAACCCCTCTTTCGGATATATAAATAAAAATTTGAAAAAATAAAATAACAAAAACCGTCACACATCGTGGAGCAAGCGCCCCGTCAAAATGTATGTTTCGCCCAGGAGTGCGAGTTTTATTCCGTCGTACGGTTTTCCGTTTTTGCGGTTTCGGTTTAAAAATATATTTTTCGTGAGTCGTAGTCGATAACTACAACCACCGTTTTAAGAAAGTGATTTGTAGTATAATCATGCTCGTCTTTATTAATTTGATGAGTTTTCGTTAATTGTTTTAAGTTAGTCTTTCGAAAAAAAAAAACAGAAAACGAGTCGCGATTAGGCGTCGGCATTTTAGTCGTATCCCAAAATCGGTAATAATCAGTTTTCTTGATGGACAAGTCATGGTTCGTTGGATAAAGAATAAAAATATATATTCTTTATCCACTAATCACATCCTTTATCCATTAGTTAGAGAATAAGAATCATGAAAAGATGTGAGAATAAGAATCAAATCCCATGTGTAAGATGGAGATATTCGGATTTTTTCCGGAAGAATCAAGTGTTCGCCAAGCACACAATCATGCACTGGACGCATGATTGTGCGCCTAGCGCACAAGCATGCTCTGCGCCAGACGCAGAGCCTTGCACCTAGCGCAGCTTCCTGTGTTAGGCGCAGCGTCCTGATCAGTTTTGTTTTGCACGTTTTTCGATGCATTTTTTTACGTATTAGGATGTTTAGGGAAGAATATTTTCTGAAAATCTGATTTTACCTCATTAATGAGAAAATCCAAAAAGAATAAGAATATTCGTGGTTCCAAAGAGATTTGATGAAGTCATTAGGGTGATGTCATTAGAGTGATGTCATTAAGGTGATTAAGGATGAAGAAAATCAGATTTTTTTTGGGTGAAAAGTTTGATTTTCTCCCTATTTGAAACCCTGGTTCACCTCCCTCATTTCTCTATAAATACCCTCCTCTTTTCACTTCAAAAAGAAGTTGAAAAAAACACAATTCAACTACATTCTCATCTTCTCTACTACTCTTCTCCTCCTTAATCTTTCCATCTAAGGAAAAATCATAATTAGTAAGTAAGGAAGTTGAAAAAAAATTCAACTTAATTTCACTAATTCTCTCATCTTCTCTACTCTTCTCCTCTAGAAATCTCACTTAAGAAAAAGAAGTAAAAATTAGTAAGATAACTGTAAGCAAAGAAGTTCATCAAAAGAAGAAAAAAAAATAAAAAAAAAGTTTTAAGTTAGTAATTAAGAGGATTTAGAAACTCACCTAGAAATTAAGAAAATCACAAAAAAAAGGTAGAAACATTTGCAAAAAGGAAGTGCATCATTGAGCTTGCAAGGTAAAGTTGTAAGTTTTATTATTTTTGACTATCTCCTTAATCATCTACTAACATTTCTTCTTGTTTTTTCTTATCATTTTTTTTAATTTTGGAGTGATTTGGGTATGAGGAAGTCCTAATAGGTTCCCAACCTTAAATCACCGCACCTAGATTAGTCACCTCTAATGGGGTGACTCTTAGGAAACAATGTGATTATGTGATTTTCTTTAATCAAGTTGTTGTTCATCACCAAAAAATATTTTCATAAAAAAATTCAAGAAAAGTCGTGTATAAACATCTCCATAAAAAAATGTGATGCTGTAATTATGGTCAGTTTAATTTCGTACTTTATTTCTTTTTTTCGTCTGCATTAATTAAATAGTTTATAGGATTTAATATTTTTACTATGAATTGCAAGATGTTTCCAGCAACTGAGATTTGGAATTTCTAAAAAAGAAAGTTTTTGCAAATAATTAAAAATCATACAACTTTGTTGTGCAAAACTGATTTTGTCCAGTACCACTTAGGATTGTTCTGTCAATAAAGTTAAAAAATAAAATCATTTAGACAAAACTAAAAACATCAAGTTTAAATAATACATCAGTGGCTGTCCAAAAATATAAAAATCATGTTCATATGAATTTTATACAATTTTACATCATTTTTACAAAAACGTTTAAGTAAATCACTAAATTCCAGAATACTGATTTCCTCTTCAGTTAAGAAAATAAACAAAAAATGGTCTTAAAAATGTCCAATTCAAGTAACAATTTCCATTCTAGTCTTTCAAAGTGTCTAGAATGTTCATACCAAGTTTCACTTCAAAATAAGTTAGGTTTCAAAGAACAAATTGAATAAAGGTCCTATGTTGACCAGTTTTGACATAAAATTCACCATAATTTAAGTTGTCGTTAAAAACTTGTGAAATTTTGAAATAACATAAAAAACTCACTGATCTATCCATAGATGTATCATATGCTCAGTTTAACACTTTGTACAGAAAGTTATGAATTTTGTAATTCAGTACAAGAACAAAAAGACAATCTGGAAAACGAAATAAAGTGATTAATTCAACTTTTAAAAAAAATATTTTCTTTTCATACGAAAATGTGAATTAAAAATCATGAAATTTTAAGTTTCTCTTATAAATGACTCATTAATCAATAAAAATTGTCATAAAAGATCAAAATCAAAGAGGTTAATCTCTAATTTTTCACAAGTTTACAAATAAACATGAATTCCAAAGCCCGTTCAAGGAGATGAAGATCAAGGAGCATCATGGTGAAGATCAAGATTGAAGATTTGTATAGATCATAGATTTTGTACATATTGTTGTAATAATAATTTTTTGTAAATAGTTATTACATCACTCAATTAATGAAAAACATGGAGATGTTTATGTATAATTTTCATAAATGATTCCACAACTCTTTTTAATAAAATGAGCAACCAATGTTACAAATATTGCATATTGGGCCAATATATCATAGTATAGGAATTAAATGACCCAATCTCAATTAAGAGGAAAAATTGCAAATCTAACTAAGTTAAATTGTATGATGATACATCTTACATTTTTTTTAAAATGTGTTCTCCATATTCAAATGGATTAATCATATACTTTGACATAATTAGATTGGTAATTATGATCTTCGAATTGATTTTAAGCCGTTTCACGTGTCTTACTTTAAATGGCCAAATTCCAAATAATCAAACACCAATTTCCAAATTCGATCACAAATTGATCATTTCTCTCCAAATGACTTAATAATCTTCAACTAAGATTATTTCTCAAAAATCCTTCAATTAGGAACCTTCTAAGACCTCTCGAAAATCATAAACGTGATCGCTATTAAGGTGGTTATTTCAATCCTCGATTAATCGCTAATTAGAGCAGTTAACTCAAACTTCTTTTAATCACTAATTAGGGTGATTATCTCCAATCATTATTTAATCACTAATTAGAGTGATTATCTGAAACCCTAATAATCGTTAATTAGGACGAATATTATTCTCATTTAATCACTAATTAGAGTGATTATCTTAAACCCTAATAAGCGTTAAGTAGGATGATTATTCTTTTCATTTAATCATTAATTAGAGTGATTATCTCAAATCCTAATAATCATTAATTAGGACGATTATTCTTCTCATTTAATCACTAATTAGAGTGATTATCTTAAGCCTTGAATAATCACTAATTAGGGTGATTATCTTAACCTACATTTTTAAATCGCTAATTAAGGTGATTATCTTGATCCTCCTTTATATTTAGTCACTGATTAGAGTGATTATCTTACCCCATTTAATCACTAATTGGAGTGATTACTTCATTTTCCTAATAGATTTGTTTAATTCTAAAGGTGAGTTATTCATAATCTATTCTTTCCTTTTCTTTTCCCAATGGAATTGGCCATTTAGGGCGAGATCTATGCTCGAACTACGACGGTTTTGATCCATGAGTGGATTCCAATCCCGCAATGATTGGTACGTAGTGCAACTTTAGTGCTCAAACCTACCATGTACAAATGATATATTGGTCCTAAATAAAAACGGTTGATGTGTATATGTGCAAATTATATGATTTTTTTTCTTTTTAATAGCCATGATTACTTTAAAATGGAAAATAACGCATTTAGTAAAAGCTCGTACTGTAGAACGGAAGTGGAGACGAGTTCCAGACATTCGCACCTCTTACCCTAAACCCCGAACCCTATCTCATGGTATGAAAGACCAATTTTGAAAAAAAGTCTTATCCATATGAAGTCATCATCGTTTTAAACGATTTTTCTTGGAATTGATTTTAAAACGATTTATTAAATAAATTTGTGCCTATTCAGATATAAATAGGGTGGCGGCTTCCAAGTTTTCTAAAACTCATAGTCCAATGAGAGACTTTCGTGGGATTCAGACCGTTAATTAAGGCAGTCAAAAATCGGATACCACAGGCTGGCGACTTCATTGGGGACTATACTTCCACTAGAAGTATATAAGGTTTAAACCTGAACAATGCGTTATTTTCCATATGTATGTGTAATAATAATAAAAAAAAACTTAATCATGGCTATTCACAATTTAATTTTTGTATATAGCATGCTTATGTGAAAATTACGTGTGCTTGGTAGTTTATCGATCCATACACGTGCACTCTCATTAACCATTTTCTTATTAGGTCTGATACCTCTGTCTAATGGCAAGGGTCAGAATTTTAGAATGACAAATTAATGAATTAAGGGCGTAAAATTTATTTCAGTTATTGAATAATGTGGAAAAAACTTTCAAAAAAAAAAATCCCTCAGTCCGTTTTCAGTCGGTCAATATTTCGATAATCATTAAGTATAGCTGAAATGATTATTGAAATATTATGAGTATTTTTGTTTATTTATCACAGGAGTCATGTAAAAACAAAATATGTGTGCTCACCCATTTTCAAAAAACTCACATTTACTTCATAATTCTTTTCCATTCAAATTGGTTTTACCAAAAACAAAATTGATATATTTTTTTTCAAAAAAGAAAAAAATTATGTTTTGAAAATATGATCCCAAATAAAACAAAAAAATTTGAAAAATTGAAAAATGAAAAGAGTCATAATCACGAGCTCAAAACGTGTCATATTTAGGAATTAGAATGTAATTAAAACGTGGTCTAAAAACACGAGAAGTCTAGTCTAAAAAAGAGAAAAAAAATTTATCAAAAGGGATAATTTTTTTAATAAAAAAACACAAAAAATTGTGTCAAAAGGGATAATTGTTTTTAAAAGAAAAAAGTGGATTCTTCCATTTCCTGCTAAAAAAAACATATAAAGAAAAATTAATTAGTCATTTACTAACGTTGTTAGTATGTACATTTCCGGTACTTCACATTAAAAAAAAAAAACAAAAGGGAGAAAACTGAAACCTGTATCATTTCACAACGTCTGATTCAGGAAAGCAAATTTAGACTAAAGCTTCAGCAAAGGGCAAAGGCCGTTGGAGGTCTATTAATCAAATCTATGCAGACACAGAAGAATCTTTGGGAACCATGTACAATCGTCTGAAAAGACAGGGTCTTCTAGAGGCGAAGCATCACTGTTACACTTTTTGCCACCGCCAGGGGTGGACATGGGATTATACTGCAACTTTTGCCATCAGTATAGACACGAAACAGACCGGTGTGTTGACCTTTGGCATGCCATCCACCAGCTAATAGAAGATGGAAAAATTCTCATTCCTCCATCATGGGTGCCCCCAATTGTGTCCTTCACTAAGGCTGATCTTCCCAAGGAATTGGATCCTCATCAAGCTTTATACATCACTTTGAAATGCAATGGGCGAGAATTGACTAATGTACTAATAGATGATGGATCGGCACTTAATGTTTGCCCTAAAGGAATGCTTTATGAGTTAGGGTATAACAGCACGTTAGTAAGCCCTACTGATACAGCATTGGGAGCATACGACAATTCTTCAGGGAGGACTATAGGAACAATCAATCTTCAATTAAGGTATAAAGACTGGATTTGTGATGCAGATTTCACAGTGGTCGAAGCTTTAACCTCATTCTCTTTGTTGTTGGGGCGACCATGGCTCCATGCGAACAAAGCCGTTGCCTCTCCTGCACACCGAAAACTCAAATGCCCAACAACCTCGGGAACAATAACCATCCATGGGAATCCGACACGACCAAGAAGTATCATCTCCGCACCGCCAACGGTAGAAGATGAAATAGGTCCTCGGAATGGTTCCCTCAATCCCTGCATGCTAGGGAGTAACGTTCCTTCAATACCCCAAGGATCCAATTCAGAAGCCATTTACACTATCTCAATGACAATTGATCAACTCATCGCTTATGCCGACATCTGTTGTGCTCTGAATATGCCAATATGACCTCACACAGATCAGGCTGAAACCACCTCTGCCATAACCTTCTCTGATAAAGATCTCCCCGATAACCTAGTTCATAACAGTGCTTTGTACATTGCTGTTGATCATAGTGCCAGACATATCAAAGGTGTAATGGTCGATAACGGAGCTTCTTCCAATCTCTGTCTCCTCAGTACCCTTTAAATGGCTCGGGTGTCCCCCTCCCCAAGGAGAAACCTCAATAGAGACCATGGTTGCATATGATGGTTCCAAGCGGGAAATTATGGGGTCAACAACTAAGATCTTGCGTATCGGAGCTGTCATACGAAAGGTGGACTTTATGATCATCGATTGCGAAGCTCCTTTCACAATGTTGTTGGGACGACCGTGGCTCCACGAAAACCATGCTACCATCTAGACGTTGCACCAAAAAGTAAAAATGGTAACTCTGCACGGAGTAATCACCATCCCAGGAGATATAGCCATGGGAGCAGCAATGTAAAAATCTCACATATCTCATGTGTGTCACTTAAATCACGAACATAATGGAAAGGATTCCGTAGAAACCCCTCAAACTGGTAAAATCCTATTTCCACTGGCCTATTCCCGAGGAGGATCTTGGTAAACCAAATTGGATACCGGAGATGAGAGAAGTTAAGAGAATTGAAGAAAAGTTTCATTGGCTATACAAAGAGACCTGGGGCGTTTAGTGTGAGGGAGAGGAAAGCCCAACACACAAAGTTGCCACCATCCAATCTATCATGGAACCCCATATATTCCTTGACGAAATTGATTATCAAACCAGAGCCTCTTGCATGCTGGTGTGCAAGGCATGGGCATCATGGCTCCTCAGTCGAGAAGACAACCCATTATATGTCAAGAAGAAAAAAGAAAGATGGGACAAACGTCTTCAGACCGGAGGACATATGGCTTGGCGCCCGACAAACTGAAGTCTGAAAAGTTTGAAAAGTACCTGAACAACTTAATTGCTTTTATATTGTACTTTGTAGGTAAAGCTACGTGCGGCTTGATCCCCTAAAAAAAATATAAAAAAAATCTAATGTTGTATGCATCTATCTTAGTTTCTCTACTATGTCATGTACTAAAAGGGGTACGTAGGCAACTCATTTTCTGAATGCAGCTGCAAAAACAAAAAAAAAAGAGAGAAAAAAATGTTATTCTAGTATGAACACTAGACCAACTACAAGAGGGGGGGTGAATTGCAGTTGAGGAGAAATTTTCGATTTGTAATGCGGAATTAAAACAAACTTAAAAGTAGAAAGAAATAAGCACACGGGATTTTTACAAGGAAAACTTCCTAGGCCCAATAGGAAGAAAAACCTTGACCACGAGGGATTTTGACTCAAACTATCTTTAATATAATAGGCCAAAAGACTCTCTTTTGTACAACCTATTACTGGACCTTCTCTGTTCTTTTAGGAACTTGCTCCTTAGTCACTCAGTTCCCTCTGAACTGATGACACTCACTTTTGACTTCACTCGAAGTCTTCTCTTTTCTCTCTTTCTTTCTCTGTCTTGAATACAAGGATATTCTCTGAATTTTCTCTCACCCACACACTATGAATATTACAATAATGAGTATGCTGAATAAAAGAGGAAATTACAAGAAAAACTTTCAAAGTAATGATTGACTTTTTTCGCTTGAAAGTTCTTTAGTTTTCCTTCAAATAATTTCTTCTTATATAGCTGCTGCAAATCTTCTTCTACTGGTCATGTTGTGCTCCATGTTCTCCATGATGTGAGCGTGTATTGTTGTGGAGATCATGGTCCTAAATTCGTTGCACTTTCTCCACGAGTTTTGCAACGGAAACAAACTTCCGACTACTATCCGTTAGTGGACTAACTTCAAGCAAGTTTGTTGGAGTTTGTTGGAGAGTTTTCAGCAGTTGGTTCCACAAAAATTGCCAGGCAATTTCCAGTTGATTTTTAAGCACAACAACAACAATAAAATATCTAATAACTTAAAGAATCTTTTATTCAAAGATTCTAAGTTACTAGAGTATTAAACATACCATATGATAAAAATTCAAAGTGCATAAAATAATATATTGACTTAGATTAAATAAATAATCTTTCTCCACAAGATATAAATGCAAAATTAAATATTACATTATTTTTGGTATTTTATAATTTTCGCTAAATAAAAACTATATAGTAAAATTATCCTAAGTATTTGGCATCATCAAAACATGGAATACAACAATATTCCCCCTTTTTTATGATGGCAAATATAAGGCATATAAAATCGAAATAAGAAAAATAAAATAACTAGAGCAAAAGAATCAAGAGCTAATGACTTTAAAAAAGCAAAACTAACAAAACTAACAAAAGACTAAGAAAATAAATCGAACACTAAACTAACAGAAAACTAATACTATACTAACATAAATCAGTCTTGAATATAAGGCAAAGAAAAAAGAAAAATTCGAAAAGCATCACCTAGAACCGAAGAGGACTAGAATGGAATTTTTATGTGCCACTCTTCTTCTTCCCCCTTTTGTCATCATCAAAAACAATAAGTACCCAACAGTACTCTAAGAGTGCATCATATACAACAATGTCAATGCGTAATAGCTCAAACATGCATCTAATAATACTAGCCATCCAATCATTTTAATGAGCATATGAAGATGAGAATGAAAAATGCACAAACTGAGTTCAAGATGAATAGAAGAGAAAGAGAAGAAAGCAAAAAGAATTAGAAGGAAGAAAATAAAAGATATAAACCAAAACATTTTATCACCAAAATGTAATAGGTGATAAAAGAGAGTAACAGCAAGTCACCATTGTTTTAATACAAACCAACCAAAAAAAAAATTTGTTTCATCAGATTAACTAGTAGGAAAGTGGATTAAGGCTTAGAGGGCTTGGGGGGAACAAGGAAAGAAGCGACCACAACATCAATCTTCTCTCGAACAGCTGATTCTCCTCTCTGCACACTTACTAGGATCTGCTACTGCTGAAGATCAACACGGGCAACCCTTGCTTCAAGACCTTGGACTCTGGTGTGCAGGAGAGACAGAGACCCTTGAATTGTATGAAGTAGACCATAAAGACCAGTGGTGGAGAGAAGAGAAAAATCAACATTCCTCGATCCTGAAGGAGCTTGATCCTCCTCAAGATCAATATGAACTGCTCCCGGACCCTGTTCCTTGGGAGCCTTGGTCTCAGCAATTCGCTGACTCTTACGCACAGACCGAGATCCTTCAGCACTGACCTCCTCCTCTGACTTCCTCATAATCCCAACTTCAACCTTCCCCTTTGTTTCTGCTACCTCAAAGTCCAACTTCCCACCCTGTACCCTTAGAGACAGCCTGGATAAGGTCTCTTTGGTCAAATAGTTATCAGGTTCTAGATCAAAAGAGGTACTAGATGGGAGTTTAATTTGATTCTTCTTGAGGATAACAGAGATCATGTTAGCATACCCCACTTTTGTGTTGTGGGAGATACAGTAGGAAAGGTGAGAAATCATTAAAGCGGGGAAGTTTATTTTTATGTTCTTAGCAAGGCAAAACATCAAGGAAAGATCCATGAGGTTCGCTTGAGTCCTCTTGGAAGTCCTTGGCAGAATAAAGCGCCAAACTAGATGAAACAAAAATTTGTGAAAAGGAGAGAGATCATTCTAATCTAGGGACTAGTCTGACTCCTTACCCCCAAAGTAACTCAAAATTGTAGAGTTAGAAGCCCCATTAACATTCAACTTAGCCCTACCCATTACATATTCCTTGTACCCCTCGGTAGGTACATCAAACCATTCCCTTAAGGTCTTTTCATTGAACTTAACCAGTTTCCCAGTGACAACACTTATGCACAACCCCTCATTATTTTCAAACTTAGTAACAAACTCACTCATCTCACTCTCATAAAGACCCTCATCAAAACTCAACACTTTAACCGATTTTTGAAACTTAATAAGATCAAGAAGTTGACTCCATTTAACTTTCTTGCACCAGGTGAAATCAACACAGAATCCAATGATATACTTGGAAGATTTTGATTTCTTACCCCTTTTTGTGGGTACCAAGATTTCCTTTTCTTGCTCTGTTTCAGCAGCATCCAATTCGTCTTCTTTCTTTGGAGAGAGCACTTCATTTTCCGCTGAATTTGCTTGAGAACCCAGAGAATCCTAATTTGAGTTGGAAGATTCATTCTCGCTTTCGTTATAATCCACCAGAGGTGAAATTTTCAGCCGAAAATTTTTTGGTATCATCGGAGGTTTTTCTTTTGGGAGCCATTTAGGGTTTTAGGTGAAGAAGATGAAGATGGCGATTTGTGTAGAGAGAGAGAGAAAGGTGGTTTTGCAGAGGTAATGGTTTGATTTGATGGTTTTTATTTTGGAGCGGAATTTATGGGAATTGTGAAAAGGAATTAAATGTGGCTTTTCCCTTCCTTCTATAAATTCGGTGAATGATTTTAGTATTAGGTTTGTACATGAATGCTGGTGAAGCGTTGCCATTAAAAATTTATTTGTGGGGGATGAATGAAAGAGGATAATAAATGGAAGAAGAGAAAATAAAATAAAGATAATATTTACATGGAAGAAAAAATAGAAGGTGTGAACTCATGCATGTAACATGTTCAATCTATATGTACAGCAACCTTTCTAATTTTACTCAAGTATATGCATGGACAATAAGGGGAGTATTATGAAGACTAATGTGAGTCCCTTACAATGACTGTATAATGAGTGATTAAATTCACAAACTGTTGCTGGCCACTTAGTGCAATCTTGTTACTAAGGGTTTTATTTGAAGTAGCACACTCAATGAATTCTAATCATCCCTAGCTTTAAGCGAAGTTTCTCAAATTTTTCTCTAGGAAGTGGTTTAGTCAAAATGTCAGCTATTTGATTTTTAGTTGGACAAAATTCGACTTTGACAAGACCTTTTTCTACATTATCTTTGAGGAAATGATGTCTAATGTGAATATGCTTGACCCTTGAATGATGAACTGGATCCTTAGAGATACAAATAGCACTAGTATTATCACAGTAGATAGGAACACACTTAAACTTAATGCCAAAGTCTCTTACTTGTTGCTCGATCCAAAGGACCTGGGAACAGCATGCAGCAGCAGCCACATACTCTGACTCTGTTGTGGATAAGGCAATAATATTCTGCTTCTTTGAACGCCATGACACCAAGCTTGTTCCTAGGTACTGGACAATGTCTGATGTGCTCTTGCGGTTAACCAATTCTCCAGCATAATCCGCATCCGAATAGCTTACTAGGTCAAAAAATCACTTCGAGCATAGAACAAACATAAGTCATCACTTCCTTTCAAATACCTTAGAATTCTCTTAACTGCTGTTAAGTGAGATTCTTTGGGATTTGATTGGAACCGAGCACATAAATCAACACTAAAAGAAATATCGAGTCTACTCTGTTAAGTAAAGTAATGAACCAATCATACCTCGATATTGCTTCTCGTTTACACACTTACCATTTGAATCTTCATCTAACCTTATTCCTGTTCCTATGGGAGTGTGGTTGGTTTTTGAATGTTCCAGTCCATATTTCTTAAGCAGTTCCTTGACATATTTTTGTTGATGGATCATTGTTCTTCTTTCAGTTTGCTTGATTTGCAATCCCAAAAAGAAGTTCAACTCTCCCATCATACTCATTTCGAATTCACTACTAATAAGATCAGCAAACTCCTTACAAAGAAGATAATTAGTAGCACCGAAAATTATATCATCAACATAAATCTGGACTACTAATATGTCTGTTCCTTTTGATCGAAGGAACAAGGTTCTATCAACTTTACCTCTTATGAAATCATGTGAAAGCAGGAATTTTGACAACCTTTCATACCAAGATCTAGGAGCTTGTTTCAAACCATAAAGAGCTTTATCAAGCTTATAGACTTGATTTGTAAGTTCCGAATTTTCAAATCCTGGAGGTTGTTCCACTTAGTCGTCTTCAATTAAAAAACCATTTAGAAATGCGTACTTGACGTCCATTTGGTACAACTTAAATCCCATAAAGGCAGCAAAAGCAATCAAAATTCTAATTGCTTCTATTCTAGCAACAGGAGCAAAGGTTTCATCAAAATCAATACCTTCTTGTTGATTATAACCTTTGGCAACAAGTCTAGCCTTGTTCCTTACCACAGTTCCATGTTCATCAAGATTATTCCTGAAGACCCATTTTAGTCCTATAACCTTATGGTTCTTCGGTTTTGTCTCCAGGTGCCATACCTTGTTCCTCTAGAACTCATTTAGCTCCTCTTGCATAACGTTGATCCAATCAGCCTCCTTGAGTGCTTCTATGTGATCCTTAGGTTCTGTCATAGATAAGAAACCGTGAAAAGCACAAAAATTCTTCAATTGGGATCTCGTTTGAGTTCCCTTTTCAATGTCACTTATTATCAATTCTAAAGGATGAGAATTTAGGTGTTTCCAAGGCTTTGGATCAAATCTCCTAGTTGCTTCTTGAGTTTCTTACGGTGGTTGATTCACTTGATCTTCTCCTGGATCAGGAGATCCTTGATCCTCCTTAGTTCCTCCTGTAGCTTGTTCCTCAAGGGGATCAGACACAGGGTTATCAGGATCAGAAACTTGCTTCTTCTCTTTTCCTGTAGGGGTTAGTTCCTCATCATTATGATTAAACTCATCAGGGCGAGTCAAACCAATTTCAAAGTTATCATTGTGACTCTGTTCCTGCAGGGAGTTAGTCTCATCAAAAATAACATGGACACTTTCCTCGACACATATTGTTCGTTTATTGTAGACACGACAAGCCTTACTACTTAAGGCATATCCTAGAAAAATAGCCTCATCACTTCTAGCATCAAACTTTCCTAAGTTGTCCTATGTTCAAAACATTTACATCCAAAAACATGAAAATAAGAAATATTGGGTTTTCTTCCTCTTAGTAGCTCATAAGGAGTCTTCATGGTGATTGGTCTTAGCATGACACGATTGATGATGTAGCATGCTGTGTTCACTGCTTCAGCCTAAAAATTCTTCGGAAGACCGCTTGCAATTATCATCGTCCTTGCCATATCCTCAAGAGTCCGGTTCTTCCTTTTGACTACACCATTCTGTTGTGGTGTTCTTGGAGCTAAAAAGTTATGATCTAAACCTTCATTGCTACAAAATTCATCAAACTTGGAGTTTTCAAACTCCGTACCATGGTCAGATCTTAAATGCTTTAATTTAAAACCACTTGTTCTTTGAATCTTTTTAGCAAAGGTTAGAAATTCATCAAACGTTTCATCCTTACTATGAAGAAAAATAACCCATGTGTATCTCGAAAAATCATCTACTATGACTAGTACATATTTCTTACCGGATCGGCTTTGGATGCGTACAGGGCCACATAAGTCCATGTGAAGAAGTTCTAATGGACTCTGTGTGCTTACCATTTTCTTGGATTTGAATGAGGATCTCACTTGCTTGCCTTTAACACATGAATCGCAAACATCGTGGTTTAGTGACTTAATTGTTGGTAGACCAACCACCAAGTCCTTCCCACTTAGTTTATGCAGTAGGGACAGGCTTGCATGACCACATCGTTTGTGCCACAGAAAAGGATGAGCTTCAATCACACTTAAGCATGTGAGATTATTCCTAGGAACAAGGTTCAGGTCAATTATATAGGTGTTCCCTTTCCTCGTTCCCTCAAGGATCTTGGTTCCTGTACTTTCATTGCTGACTACACAAGACTCATTAGTAAATTTCACTGTATTTCCCTTATCACAAAACTGAGATATACTAAGTAAACTATGTTTTAAAACCCTCGACCAAAAATACATTATCTATGGAATGTGACTAAGATATACCAATGGCGGGACGCGGTCGTACGCGCTACCAAAGATAAAAGTTTATTTTCCTTCTTTCCAATACAAATAAATGTAAGTGGCAAGTAGGGTCGAATCCACAGAGACTTGGGGACTAACTCGTGCTTATAATAAATCAAATGGGGGTTTTGGGATTAAAGAATTAAATAACTAAATATGAAGAACTAAAGAACAATCAAAAAGTAATGTAATCAAGAAGAGAAGAATCTTGAGTTCGGTTAATGGCCACTTCGATTCATACTATTGATCATTGGTTTCTCTAATGTGTAACTTTACTCTTAATTACTCAAAGTTGGAAATCAAATTCCTTTCCCTCAAAAGTACCGTTAAACAATCACAATCAGATGATCATAAAACTTGAACTAAAGATTAATCTAATCTAATCTAATCAGAGATTAAATTCAAATCAATATAACATCAACGAACTAGGAAACAATGAGCCAATTAACAAATTGCTAGCACAACATATTCAAATTGGAACTTGTGATTTCTCTAGTGATTAATCAAGAATAATGAGATTCATTAATCAAACCTTTGATTGCTACTCATGAAAGAAAAACAGATGAATCGGCATCAATTCTAAATCCTAGGAAATGATAAATCGAATGTATAAACTAGTAGTACTCCTAGCAATACATACCACAATCATAGATTAAAATCAAGAAATCACAATTATAATTAAGAAAAAGTTAACAAAGAGAAACCCCACAATAATAGACCGAAGCTTGATTAACCGTTCTCAAGACTAGATTTAGGCTACGATCAACATAGCATTCATCATGCAAATCTTCAAACCAATTATTCGAAACTCAAAAAGGGAGAAAAATAGGGATTAGGGTTCTTCTCTCTATCCTCTCTAATTCAGTTCAGAAATTACAAGACATCCACAAAACAACGTTTTTCTCTTAAAATAACCTCAAGGAAAACTGAAACTGTCGAAAAGTCGTAGCCGCATCGAAGTGCGCGAGTCGGGCTCTCCACATGCGCGAGTCGGGCCTTCGCTCCTGCCCAAAACTTCAGCTTCGCTCGAAGTGTGCTAGTCGCGCGATTCTGGTGCGCGAGTTGGGCGTTTCGATGCTGACAATCTCATTCCTTTGCTCGCAGCGCGCGACTCGTGCGCTGATGGTGCGCGGCTCGGGCTTTGGCTGCTGCCAAGATTATGCTTCCACTCGATATGCGCGAGTCGTGCACTTGTTGTGCGCGAGTCGGGCATCTTATGCTGCGCATGAGACTCCACTGTTCGATGAGCGTGGGCCGTGCGTGTGAGGTGCCCAGCTCGGGCACTCGCTACTGCCCAGCATCCAACCTTCTCCATAAACGCTCGAGGTGAGCTCTTCAACGTCCATGGTGGACACACTATGCCGTAGAGCTACAAAGAGATGAACTTGGATGACAACCATCAAAATCTAGACTTCAAGGAACTTTGTGAGCTTAATCCACCTGCAAATGATCAAAAGCATATGGAACCACAAAATATCCTTAAATCTCCTGTAATACTGCAAATTCATCATAACTCCTTCTTCTCCCCACTAAGGTTTAGATGAGTCAAACTCTCAATCTTAAACCTTAGTGAAATGGACTTCTCAATACTCTATAATCGCATATAACTTGGTCACATCAAATATCCCCACACTTGAACTTTACTCGACCTCGAGTAAACTCAAAATAAAGGTCAATGAGGCACCCCTTCCAAGCCATTGCTCACCTTTCACTACTCCCCTTATCTCTCCATCCTAGTGTATGATAAAAGTTTGCTATTCCCCCCGATTCACTTAAAGCCAAGCCTAAGGGTAAGAGTCACCCCCACACTTGAACTAAAAGCTCTTCTGAAATAATGTAAATAGCACTCTCATACTATACTCAACAAGATAATAAAAACGCATGACTTTGAACCCCGAAAGATCTCAAAGGATTCAAAGCCATTCCAATCTGCACAACACCACAACCATCCTCATGTTATGAAATGACAAAAACAAATTCGAATCCTGACAAAACTCAAAGGACTCGAACTTGGACCATCTAAACATAATCACAACCGCCAAACTCCTTATTCCTCCAATGATGAGCGAGCTCTAACCTATTCGCCTCTAACTCCGAACAACAAGATGAAAAACCTACCCGAGGCACTCCTTATATCACCAATCCTCCTTATGACACCAATTCCGGCAAATGATTTCAAATTTTCTCTCTTTCATCTCTCATTTTGCCTAGGAGCCCTTTTGGGTTTTCATCCTAGCTTCACACATTTTTTTTCATTTATGAGCTCACCATCTCACCCGCTCCAATTAGCCACTTTTTTGCATAAGTTGCCCTTTCGGGTTTTCAACCTATCCGGGCCCCCATTTTTGCCTGAGTCGCCCGCCCTTGTGGGTTTTCAACTCAGCGGATTTTCGTATTTATTTATTTTTTTATTTTTTTTTTGTTTCAATGAGAAAACATCAAATAAAACAATGAGCAATTCCTCCCCCCTACTTAATCAAGACATTGTCCTCAATGTGAGAGCAAGTACAAGAAAAACACAAGAAATGAAAAGGGGAACACTCAAAAACCGACTCTCACAAAAATTCTCACTCCCTCAACAATACCCATCAAAAACAAATCACACCCCAATAACATAAGAAAACACAATGACGACACACACACACACACCATCTCACAACCCGACTCCCTATAACCCCCATGTAAAGGACTAATCCAAAATTAAATTCATTGGGAGAATATAATTTCGGAATGTGCACCTTACAGCAGAACCAAATCCAGTATGCAAATGCGCATCATTGCTCGTAAGTATTGCTCATGCAACTCCTTCATCAATCTCGACGCTCCAATTTCACCAACGTCTCTCAAATGGACACCTCTCAAAGGTCTCTTGATGTATTTTGGCTTAATTTGGATTATGATTGGCTAAGAGTGTTTTGAATTGTAGCTCGGGAAACAAGAGGGGTAACGGTGGGTGAAGGATAATTTGTTGTGATGGAGTATAAAAATGGTGAGGTTTAAGAGTAAGAAGGAAAACAAAAGGAAGAAAAATAGAAAAGAAAAAGGGGCTCGGGTTGCCTCCCGAGTAGCGCTAGTTTAAAGTCGTTAGCTCGACCTTATACCTCCCACAATCAGTCCGGGGATGGTTCAACTCCTTGTTCCATCACTTGTACCAGTAATTCTGATGAGACAACTTCCTGCACAGCTAGCGTTAGTGATAACGGTGTAAAACTATGCAGTAAATCAGGTGATCTAACATGTTTTTGCAACCTTACTACCTCCAATGACTCATATCTTTCACTCGTATCATAAGTATCACACTCTATGGACTGAATAGTACCCACAAAGCATGAGGGATGTTCAGTCGCTAGGGAATTCCTAGACTCATGAATACCAAATGCTTCTATATGTCCCCCAAACTCCACAGTTAATGACCCAGCACCAACATCAATTTTTGTACTGGATGCTTTTAAAAACGGCCTCCCTAAAAGAACGGGAGAAACATGACTATTAGATTCCATGTCCAGTACATAAAAGTCTGTAGGAAACTGAAGTTTACCAACATGAACTAACACATCCTCGACCTTACCCTTGGGATAAGAGTGGGATCCGTCAGCTAATTGCACTATGACATTTGTTGCATGCAAAGGGCCAAGCGCTAAAGACTCATATAGTGAAAATGGAATCACATTAATTGAAGCACCTAAGTCTAACATAGCTTTAGGAATACCAACGTCATTAATAGTGCAAGTGATGGTAAACATGCCTGGGTCATCATATTTGGGAGGAAGTGCATTATGAGAAATAGCAGAAACATGCTCACTAGTGTTCTCTACTTTAGTTAAAATAGGAGAACTTACCTCACATTCGCGTATGGACTCGTATATACCTTTGTTGCGTTCATACCTTCTATCGGCCCGCAAAGCTTCTGGAAAAGGTGGGGGAGGTCGATGCTTTGGAAGTAAAGTAACTTCCTTGTTTCTTGTCACCACTCTTTCCCCTTGTGTCAGCTGTGTATCACCCCTTATCATGATAGAACTCACATTCTTCTTTGGGTTTACTTCTGTTTGGGAGGGTAATTTTCCCAATTCACGAGCCTCTAGCCTGCTCACTGCACTCGAAACCTGGCTCATCTGTGTTTCCAAATTCCTTATACTAGAGCGGGTTTCCTCTTGAAACTGTACCATATTCCCTTGCATGGTGGTCACATTCTTGGTTAAGGCATTGAGCATATCTTCAGTAGACATTGTAGAACTTTGCCTCATATCCGAATTCTGACCCTGAACTGGAGCTTGGGGTCTCATGAACTGTTGTTGCTGTTGATGATATTGTGTGGGTTGTTGGTTACCTTGCTCATTACCATACCTCAACCTCGGATTATCTCTCCAACCAGGATTGTATGTGTTGGAATAAGGATCATATCTCCTTTGATTCCCTGAGCCTTCAAAACCAAGAGCGTTGACTTCCTCACTTGACCCCTCTTGAAGTTGTGGGCAATAATCAGTGGGGTGATCTGAAGCACATATCCCACACGCCTTAACTTGTTGTGTGTGTCCCTTAACAATGAGCTCTCTTACTAGTGAGGTAAGAGCTTGAACCTGTTCTTCAAGTTTGGGATTTTGCGTGTTTGAGCTACTCACATTCACCTTCTTGTGGGTGGATCGCCTACTAAAATGTTTGGAGCCTTCAGAAAGCTCCTCTATCAAAGCTCTAGCGTTCGCTGGAGTCTTATTTATGATCGATCCACCACTAGCTGCATTAATCATCCGCACATCATCATCAGAAAGTCCATTGTAGAAGTATAAGATCAAATCTTCCTCACTATATCCATGATACGGACAGCTTGCACATAGCCTCTTAAAACGCTCCCAATATTCATACAAAGGTTCATCATATCGTTGCTCTATGTTGCTGATCTCTTTCTTGAGTGTGGATGACTTTGAAGCGGGAAAATATTTATCAAGGAACCGCTTTTTCATCTCAGACCAACTAGAGATACACCCCGGTGGAAGATAATATAGCCAATCTTTGGCTGTATCCTTAAGAGAAAAAGGAAACGCCCTCATCTTAACTTCCTCTTCCGTGGCATTACTCGGTTTCATGCTTGAGCACACAACATGGAACTCGGATAGGAACTTGTTAGGGTCTTCACCACTGAACCCATGAAAAGATGGTAATAGATGAATGAGCCCTGACTTGAGCTCGAAGGTGGTACCTGCTTCCGGTGTTGGGAAAGTGATACATAATGGTTGCTGATCAAGATTAGGAGCGGTGAGCTCCCTCAGAGTACGAGTCTCCACCCTAGGTGGCATTTCTTCTTCCAAATTCAATGAAAATGGAAGTTCTTGAAAATTTCTTCTCAATTCCCTTCGCAACCTGAAAAGATTCAATTCTAACTCGGGATCGTAATCCACACAATCTTGGTTAGTAGCACGGGTGCCAACCATATACTAATCAAAAAGTGAATTTTCAAAACACAATCTACAATAAACACGTTTTAGTAGTTGCTAAGTCCCCGGCAACGGCGCCAAAATTTGGTGGGACGCGGTCGTACGCGCTACCAAAGATAAAAGTTTATTTTCCTTCTTTCTAATACAAATAAATGTAAGTGGCAAGTAGGGTCGAATCCACAGAGACTTAGGGACTAACTCGTGCTTATAATAAATCAAATGGGGGTTGGGATTAAAGAATTAAATAACTAAATATGAAGAACTAAAGAACAATCAAAAAGTAATGTAATCAAGAAGAGAACAATCTTGAGTTCGGTTAAAGGCCACTTAGATTCATACTATTGATCATTGGTTTCTCAAATGTGTAACTTTACTCTTAATTACTCAAAGTTGGAAATCAAATTCCTTTCCCTCAAAAGTACCGTTAAACAATCATAATCAGATGATCATAAAACTTGAACTAAAGATTAATCTAATCTAATCAGAGATTAAATTCAAATCAATAGAACATCAACGAACTAGGAAACAATGAGCCAATTAACAAATTGCTAGCACAACATATTCAAATTGGAACTTGTGATTTCTCTAGTGATTAATCAAGAATAATCAGATTCATTAATCAAACCCTAGATTGCTACTCATGAAAGAAGAACAGATGAATCGGCATCAATTCTAAATCCTAGCAAATGATAAATCGAATGTATAAACTAGTAGTAGTCCTAGCAATACATACCACAATCGTAGATTAAAATCAAGAAATCACAATTATAATTAAGAAAAAGTTAACAAAGAGAAACCTCACAATAATAGACCGAAGCTTGATTAACCGTTCTTAAGACTAGATTTAGGCTACGATCAACATAGCATTCATCAAGCAAATCTTTAAACCAATTATTCGAAACTCAAAAAGGGAGAAAAATAGGGATTAGGGTTCTTCTCTCTATCCTCTCTAATTCAGTTCAGAAATTACAAGACATCCATAAAACAACGTTTTTCTCTTAAAATAACCTCAAGGAAAACTGAAACTGTCGAAAAGTCGTAGCCGCGTCGAAGTGCGCGAGTCGGGCTCTCCACATGCACGAGTCGGGCCTTCACTCCTGCCCAAAACTTCAGCTTCGCTCGAAGTGCGCGAGTCGCGCGATTCTGGTGCGCGAGTCGGGCGTTTCGATGCTGACAATCTCATTCCTTCGCTCGCAGCGCGCGACTCGTGCGCTGATGGTGCGCGGCTCGGGTTTTGGCTGCTGCCAAGCTTATGCTTCCACTCGATATGCGCGAGTCGTGCACTTGTTGTGCGCGAGTCGGGCATCTTATGCTGCGCATGATACTCCACTTCTCGATGAGCGCGGGCCGTGCGTGTGAGGTGCCCAGCTCGAGCACTCGCTACTGCCCAGCATCCAACCTTCTCCACAAACGCTCGAGGTGGGCTCTTCAACGTCCATGGTGGGCACACAATGCCGTAGAGCTACAAAGAGATGAACTTGGATGACAACCATCAAAATCTAGACTTCAAGGAACTTTGTGAGCTTAATCCACCTGTAAATGATCAAAAGCATATGGAACCACAAAATATCCTTAAATCTCCTGTAATACTGCAAATTCATCATAAATCCTTCTTCTCCCCACTAAGGTTTAGATGAGTCAAACTCTCAACCTTAAACCTTAGTGAAATGGACTTCTCAATACTCTATAATCGCATATAACTTGGTCACATCAACCAATCTTACCAACTGCTACAATGTTTCCTGTAAGATTGTCTCCAAAGGTCACAGTTCCTCCATTGAAGACTGAAAGTGAGAGAAATTTTGATTTATGTCCTGTCATGTGCTTAGAACAACCGCTATCGAGCTACCACAAGTTGTTCCCCCTCACTTCAGCCTGTACCATAGCAAAATAGTTAGTGGTAGGAACCCAGCCTAGCTTGGGTTCCATTGTTGGACTTGAGCCTTTCTTCATTTTCCAAACTTGTTTCACTAGGTACGTGTTCCTCTTAATACGTTCTTCTCTGGTGGAACAATCAGACACAATGTGACCATTGTTCTCACAGTAAGAACATATTTTACTACTTGGCAGATCAACATATTTTTTCGTTTTGTTCTTCTTTTTGTGATTGAAACCTGGACCGTCTCTTCCTTTGTTTTGATACTTTTGTATCCATGTGACTGGGTCAAGAAGCTTGTTCCTTGAGGGCTCCAGTTTCTTCTTTAATACCAGATTTTCTTGAAAAATATTGTCAAAATCATTTTTCAAATTTTCAACAATATTTATGGTATTAGATGAACTTCAGGAACAAATAGTTTTAATTTTGCCAGTTCCAAGTTCAAAAGATAATTTTCATTTTGACCTTTTTAAATGCATCTTGATAAGCTCTACTCTTGTCAAAAAGTTCAAAGAATCTTTTTTCAGAGTCACATTTTAGTGAGTTAAGCCAATTTGAATGATTCTTAGTGATTTTCAAGGCATTAGTTAATTGATCTCTTTTAGCACATACATCCTTGTAATCATCTAAGATTTCTAGCAAAAGTTTTATTAATTGGCTTTTATTCAATTATGTAAGTTCCTCTTCAATGGCATTAAAACTTACCTTGGGGTTTGATGATTCCACTTTATCTTCGATAAATTCCATGAGACATAGATGGGCAGTTTCTTCCTCAGTTTGTTCCTGCTCCTCCTCTGAGTCAGACTCTCCTCATGCTGCCACGATGGCTCTCTTCATTTCATTTTTCGAAAATGATCTATGTTGTTCCTTGCCCTTCTCTTTGTATCTTCCTTTAGCTTTCTCATTTTCCCATTGAGGACATTCCTTAATGAAATGATCAAGGCCTCCACACTTGTGACAACTTAGCTTTGTTGGTTTCTTGGTAACCTTTCCTTTGTAGTTCTTGTTGAAGAACTTCTTTAATCTTCTAACAATCATTGCTGCTTCTTCATCATCAGTTTCTGAGTCTTCTTGTTCCTCAGACCTGAGGGCCAGAGCCTTAGGCTTTGATGATTCAGTTTCATGAGTTTTGAGGTGTAACTCATGGGTCATCAAGGAACTAGCAAGTTGTTCAATGTTAAACGTTGTGAAGTCCTTGGTTTCCAACAGTGCCGTTGCCTTGGCCATCCATTTTTCATCTTATGGTAGACTCCTTAGTACCTTCCGGACCTGTTCCTCAGAGATATTAACTTTCCCAGAGATTCAAGTTCGTTTATAATGTTTGAGAAGCGAGTGAGCATATCTTGAATATGCTCCTTTTGTTTCATGTGAAACAATTCATACTTATGCATGAGCATATCGATCTTTGATCGTTTCACTTCGCTTGTTCCTTCATGAGTAATTTGAAGGAGTTCCCACATTTGCTTTGCAGTCTTGCATCCCATGACTCAATTGTGTTCATGGGGACCAAGACCGCAATGGAGTAGCTTCTTGGCTATGTTGTTCATCTCCATTTTGTCGAAGTCCTCTTTGTCAAATTCGGCAAGGGGTTTTGGAACCAACTCCCCTTTCTCGTTCTTCGTTGTGACTTCAAAGTCACCGATTTCAATTACCTTCCACACTTGGTAATTTTCAGCTTTAATAAATATCTCCATACGGTTCTTACAGTATGGATAATATTTGCCATTGAACATGGGTGGGCGTTGAGTTGAACACCCTTCATTAAGCCTTTCTCCCGTCGTGTTCATTGTTCCAGGTACAATCTCCTCAGTGTTAGCTGATTCTGGAGGTACTAGGCTCTGATACCAATTGTTATTCTAGTATGAACACTAGACCAACTACAAGAGGGGGGTGAATTGTAGTTGAGGAGAAATTTTCGATTTGTAATGCGGAATTAAAACAAACTTGAAAGTAGAAAGAAATAAGCACACGGGATTTTTACAAGGAAAACTTCCTTGGTCCAATAGGAAGAAAAACCTTGACCACGAGGGATTTTGACTCAAACTCTCTTTAATATAACAGGCCAAAAGACTCTCTTTTGTACAACCTATTACTGGACCTTCTCTGTTCCTCTAGGAACTTGCTCCCCAGTCACTCAGTTCCCCTTGAACTGATGACACTCACTTTTGACTTCACTCGAAGTCTTCTCTTTTCTCTCTTTCTTTCTCTCTCTTGAATACAAGGATATTCTCTGAATTTTCTCTCACCCACACACTATGAATATTACAATAATGAGTATGTTAAATAAAAGAGGAAATTACAAGAAAAACTTTCTAAGTAATGATTGACTTTTTCTCGCTTGAAAATTCTTTAGTTTTCCTTCAAATAATTTCTTCTTATATAGCTGCTGCAAATCTTCTTCTACTGGTCATGTTGTGCTCCATGTTCTCCATGATGTGAGCATGTATTGTTGTGGAGATCATGGTCCTAAATTCGCTGCACTTTCTCCATGAGTTTTGCAACGGAAACAAACTTCCCACTACTATCCGTTAGTGGACTAACTTCCAGCAAGTTTGTTGGAGAGTTTTCAGCAGTGGGTTCCACAAAAATTGCCACGCAATTTCCAGCTGATTTTTAAGCACAACAACAGCAACAAAATATCTAGTAACTTAAAGAATATTTTATTCAAAGATTCTAAGTTAATAGAGTATGAAACATACCATATGATAAAATTTCAAAGTGCATAAAATAATATCTTGACTTAGATTAAATAAATAATCTTTCTCCACAAGATATAAATGCAAAATTAAACATTACATTATTTTTGGTATTTTATAATTTTCGCTAAATAAAAACTATATAGTAAAATTATCCTAAGTATTTGGCATCATCAAAACATGGAATACAACAAAAAATTATGTTATGTTTCATTTTTAATATATCAGAACTACGTTGGGCCTGATTCTCCATTCAAAAAAAAAATCATCACAAAAAAAAAAACTTCCCCAAATCCAAATCCACTCATGGAGATACGTAGGCAACCTTCGGGTGCGGCCCCTTTTGCATTTGATATTTTCTTTTATGATTTCAGCGCTTAAAAGCAATCAATACATGCAGATCACCACAAAGAAGAACGATATCTAGGGCATTATAATTTGCCAAAATGAGGACACAAGCCTCGCTATACCTCTTTTCTATTATTTCTGTAGCAGCAGGAAATGGAAGGATATCATCAAATTGAGTTTGAAAAATGTTTGTGTATTATCCCGAAAAAATATATGAGTCTAAAAAGTATCAGTTTAAAATGTAAATAAAAGGTCAAAAAAAATTAACAAGTCAAAGAAATCTAATGAAAAATCTCAAAACAAATGATAGAGTCAAGGTTTTACACCTTTTTAATAAATGACAACTAAAATTGGGGTAAAAAAAAGGAGAGAATTTTCAAAGATATCATTTCTTTCATTCCCTGCATAAACAAAAAAAAAAAAAAGAGAAAAGAAGAAACGAAGTTTGGACAAACTTCTGTACTAATTTTCATCTCATTTCACAGGAACTCTGCCTGGGCCCGCTCAGGATCTAGGCTGATTCGCCGAAGTTCTGACCATAGTGAACGTTCTCTGTCAGTAATACTGTCATCCTTGTCTACACCAGCTGTATTCTCTGCTACACGTCTCAACATGTCTGAAATTCCCAACAACGAACATCAACAAAACTCTACCCCTCCACCTGATCCAATGATTGAGCTCTGAGGACTTGTCCAGGCCATGCTTAACCAACAGGATAATATTGAGCAAACTGTGTTAGGCATAATGCACCGTGCCCAGATGCCTCCTCCTCCTCCGGAGTCGGAAGTAGCTTCGCCTTTTCATCTTGAGCCTCTGAACAATGAGAGAGAAATTCCCACTAAACTCGAGGAAGAAGTAGTCAAGCTTAAAGAAGTCTTAAAAGGTATGACTAAGGCTGAACCATGGATGGATATTCATGGATTAACTCTTTTCCCGAAGGCACGATTACCCCATGGTTTTAAAATGCCTAATCTGACAAAGTTTGATGGGACCGGTAGCCCCACCAATTTCCTGAAAATGTGTGTAGGGGCAATGAGTCCCTGGGAAGTGGAAGAATCCTTGATGGCCCAACTATTTCAACAATATTTAGATGGTGCTGCAGCATATTGGTTCCTTAACCTTGAAAATACAAAGAAATCCACTTGGGCTGACATAGTCAAAGAGTTCTCAAACCAATACAAGTATAATGCAGAAATTGATGTTACTAGAAGGGATCTGGAGACCACTTCTCAAAACCTTAATGAGACATTTTCTTCATTCATCACTCGATGGAGAAACAAGGCTTCTAAAATGATGAGTAGGCCTAATGAGGAGGAACAGCTGCAAATGGTTGTGAAGAACCTTCTTCCTGTCTATCAGAAGCATATGTCATACCAATATTTCCCGACTTTCAAAGCTTTGATTGCTACGGGAACTTTAGTTGAGGATGCTGTGAAAAGGGGAGACATCAAGAAAGATGAACCTATTGGCGGCTCTACTTATAATGCAAAATTTGGAAATAACAAAAGAGCCTCAAACAATGATTCAGCAGCTCTTAAGACAACTAATGCGATCCATGCCATTGGCACATCGTCTGCATTCCAGTTGCAACCACAAAGGAACTTTACTCCTTTGAACATGACTTATTCCCAAGCTCTCTCAAAGTTAAAAAAGGCCAATCTCATTCAACCCTTGAATCTACGCCCACCTCCTAAAAATCCTTACCCTGGCTATGACCTTGTAATCCCCCATAATTTTAAAGGATTTTATAAATATATTTTAGCATTTATATATTTATATTTTAGTTGAAATGATTTTATTATTTAAAGAAGGTTGACTATTTTAAAAGTCAAATGAAATTATTTTAAGGATTTAAGAAAGTTGAAAATATTTTAATTAGGCATGCTTTGAAAAAGGTTTGAAATACGAATTTGATTTGGAAAAGAAGTCTAAGTGGACTTGAGGAACCCAAATTCTAAGTAGATTAGGAAAAAGGAGTTATATTGATGCTAGGAGTTCTAATTTATCAATACTAGTCGTCATCAAACTCTATTCAAACTAAATCTCCTTTTCCTAAGCCCAAAAGAAAACCCTACTTATAAATACCTTAGACCCAATTATTTTTACCACACAAAGATTTATTTTTCTCTTTTCCCTCACAAACAGCCGGCACTTTCTTCTTCCTCTTCCACGTGAGTTTGGTTTTTTTCTTCCTCTCAAGTTTTCTTTCTTCTTCTTCAAGTAACGCTTTCTTCTTCGCTAAGAAACGTCACAACCACCGCCGAACACCAGTGAACCGCCGCCGCTGCTCTTCCTTGGCCGGCGCATCATTCCACTTTCTTCTTGTGTTCGTTTAATTCTTTTCTTCTTCCTCAAGTTTCAATTAAAAATCAAATTTTTATGCTTTATTTTAGTACTAATCATGATTAATAACTTTAATTTACTATTTTAATGATTAATCATGGAGTATGTATATTATATATTATAAGAATAAAAATTCAGATTTGTTTATTGTTGTTAGATTGAAGTTTTAATCATTAAAGCATGGAATTTTAGGGTGTTAATTATTAGAAAACCATAGTAGCATGTTGTATACTATGAGATTGGTTTAGATTATGAATTTAAACATGTTTGCATATGTTTAAAGAGGGTTTTATGATTTTATAAGTTGTTGGAATTTCAGAAAAGAATTTATTTAGGGAGTTTTAAGAATTTTAATTACTAGTATGGTAGTACTATGCTAGGAATTAAAAGTAATTGAAGTTTTGATAGTAAAATCAACTTTCGAATATGTTTAAAGGGGATTTTAAATATTTTAAAGTTGCTGTCTTTTTATTTAAGAGTATTGATTTTAGTTTATATTGATTTCTAGGCGGAGAGTATTCTGTAGGAGACTTTTAAAGGGCTAAAAGTGGTCTGCCGACTAGTTTACACAAGGTACGTACATACTTGTGTGCTATATGATTAGTGTCATGATTTAAGGAGGAAAAATTTGTAGTATCATGTATAGGAACTTTATAATTCATATGTGATTTCTGGTATGATTGATTTCTACATGTTTTATGCCTGTGAGCAAGCATGTTAATTATTAGATTTATTATGAGTAAAGAATTGTCATGTTTGTATGGATTTATTGATGCAAGCATGTGAATGGGAACATTAATTAATAATTCACATGGGGGAATTAATATATTATTAAGATTGATTCATGATTATTCATGTGTTCCCTTACAAGTATTATTTTCACTACTTTATGATGATTGTGGGCCTTATTTGGTAAGTTGATAAGTATGCCTTTTAAAGGTAAGTTGATTGTTGGCTAGGTTCAACAAATAAGAAAGTTGAGATTAATAGAAAGTAAGTCTTGGGTTGTAAGTTGTGATCACTGATGTTATGGTTTTATGTAGAGTTTTTCCCCCTGTATTTAAGCTAAAATGTGTATCAATGGTGCTCTTAGGAGTCATTTCACGCTAACATTCTCCATCTAGTTATGGTTTTCTGTTTTGTGATGATTTGTAGGTATTAGGGAGCTTTTTCCCATTTTCTACTGTTTTACGTCTTCCACAATCGAATGGAGAGGTTCGAAGGCATATTTGATGAGTTCCGAGGTCCCGAGAATGCTTTCCGAGGCCTTGGACAAAAGAAGAAGTGAATCCTTGGCGTCTGAAGCCAAGGGATGGCTAAACGGTGCCTCGCCCAACTCCATCAGGATCCTGATGCCCGATCGGGCGTCCATCACGGCCAAAAGAGTGTTTGTTGCGAACCCGATCGGGCTTGATCCACCCTGTCCTTGTTCGGTGTCCGGCCCGATCGGGCGAGATGGCCCGACATCATCGGGCGTGTTCGTAGGTAAGGGTGCTCGATGCTGATCGATGATCCTGGGCGAAGTCCAACGCCCGACTTCATCGGGCGTGATTGCGGGTGCCTTGCTGCTGCTGTGGGAGTCTTGCGCGCTAATGCTTGACGAGCCCGATCCCTTCGGGGCGGCATAGCCCGACAGCATCGGGCGAGGTCTGCTTTTGTAGCGCAGCTGCTGCTTTGAGCCCGATTTGATCGGGCTGACTTGGCCCGATCGGGCGACTGACTCCGCGCGCTCATTTAATGAATGTCGGGTTGTTTAGTATAAATAGGAAATTCAGAACTTTTATTAAGGATCTTTTATTCATCTTTGTTTTAGTCCTTATTTCTCATAGTTTCTCTCAAGGACTCTAGTTTTTATTACTTTTCATTGTGGATTCAAGATCAACCCTTTGGATTATTCGCAATTTCAATATAGTTCTTTAATTTGGTAATTTTCTTTATTGCTTTCTCTATTATTGATTAGATTAGTTTCTTAGTTATTTGCAATAGTTCAAAGTATGAATTTTTACATAGATTTTGTTATTGTTTTCTCAAGCATGAGTGAGTAGTTTTATTTCTAGGATTTTGGGGATCTATGTATGCAATGAGGGATTGATAGATTAGTATAATTACCCTTTATTTCAATTGTTTCCTGTGACTGAATCGTTCATGCTAGATTTATGAATTTGGCCTGATTTGTATTTCTATTATCGCAATATTGAATCTGCTTCGAGAGGAGAGATTTCGTATAGGCTTTCAATCATTAGGCATAGTGATCCTTGACCATGCGAGAGCGGCTAGGTGATCTTTGAGGAAGGTAATGTTCGAGAGAAATTACATGTGCCCTAGATAAATTGACTTATTGGGTGATTATTATTCGTCTCTGATTTCCCAAATTGTATGCATAGTGATCCATAGTCCTAGTTCTTTATTAATTGATTCTTACCTTCATATTTAGTTCTATCATTTGCCTATTAGTTTAGTCACACACCCATTTTCAACTGATTTAGTTAGTAGAATATTAGAATTCAGATAAAATAATATAACTTTCTCCCTGTGGATTCGATCCTGACTTCCCTGACTACTTGTTAGTGGATCTTAGGTTATTTTTGATAAGGTGATACGACTTTAGCCTGTCAAATTTTGGCGCCGTTGCCGGGGAGACGGTTTATTTTATTTTGTCTGAATTATAGTATTACACTAACCTCTACTCTGAAGAACACCTGTTCTTTAGAGCATCTCACGTTTGTTTTAGTGTTTTTGGTGTATGAGCAGGAAATTAAAATCCTCAAATCTCATTCCATTTGACTCGGAGATTGAAAAGACTATTCGTAGACTCAAAAAGACAACTAAGCAAACCAAGTTGTCTTCATGGCCACCTTCCCAAAAGACACCTTCTCCACCATCTTCACCACAACAAGAATTCCCTGCCTCACCTATTACTGCTAGAATGGGTGACGAAGCTAAACCGACCTTCAGAGACTATGCACAACCATCTCCTGATAATGTGCCCACTGGGGTACGGTTGCCTACTATTGCTGCTGCAAACTTTGAAATCAAGTCTCATGTTCTGAATATGGTTCAGAATAATCAGTTTGCTGGGTTACCATCTAAAGACCCAAATCAGCACCTGCAGCGGTTTTTACAATGTTGTGCTACTCAAAAAGCAAGTCGGTTATCGCCGATGAGATGAAACTCATCTTATTTGGTTTTTCTCTCGCGCGACAAAGCCCTATTTTGGTATAATAAACTGCCTTCCACCATCACCACCTGGGCAGAGCTCTCAAAGATTTTTCTCATCAAGTGGTACCCTTACCAAAAGACTGCAGATATGCGTCATGCCATAGTAAATTTCACCCAAGATCCTGGAGAGTCACTATATGAAGCTTGGGAAAGATTCAAAGATCTGCAGCGTCTTTGTGCCCATCACGGTTTTGACAAGTGGTATATGTGCCACATTTTCTACACTAGAGTTGATGCAGATACAAGACGGGTAATTGATGGAGCTGCTGGTGGGTTCTTCATGGATAAAGGCGTAGACGAAGGGTATGAACTTCTGGGGAAACTCGCTTCTAACCAAGCGTCTACTATTCGTTCTTCTATGACAAAGGGAGGCAAACATGATGTTGAAGCCATTTCTTTACTGACCGGACAACTAGCTGCTCTTCACCAGAAGATTGATTCTTTGAAGCTAGGTAACAATACCTCCCCTCACATGAGTGTCAATGCTATGGCTAGTGTTTCTGGTCACAATGCTTTCATCTGTGACGCTTGTGGGATAACTGGACATAACTCTCAAGAGTGCCCCGCACTTTCACATTCTAGTGAGCCAGTGCACGCATTACAATCCCAACACAAGCCCCAGTTCGATCCTTACTCCAATACATATAATCCTGGGATGAGAGATCATCCAAATCTCTCGTATAGGAGTAATAATGTGATGAATCCGCAACAACAACATTATCCACAGCATCAACAACAACAACAATATCAACCACAAGCTCCTCCTGGATATCAGAGAACTCAGTTTCAACAGCATCATTCTACACCTCCTTCAGGCCCAGCTATTGCTGAACTCAAAAGTCTAATGTTGCAGATGCAGAAAGGTATTATTTCCTTTTAAGCAGATACCAGGTCTCAATTTGAGAGCCTGCATGCTCAGAATAAGCTACAAGGGACACACAATAAGATGTTGGAGTCACAAATAGCTCAGCTGGCTAGTTCATCTGCTAGTAGGCCATCTGGGTCACTGCCTTCGCAACCAAGGGACACTGCCAATGCTATTACCCTTCGAAGCGGAGTGCAGTACGATGCTCCGGCAATGCTAGAGGTGGAGTCATCAATTGCTAAGAAACCACTAGAAGTGCCTGAGGATGCTGAACCACAGGCAGAGCAAGGAGCTGCAGACAAGACTATGGAGGTGACTAAGGAGAAAACTGTGCCTCCAGTGATTAAGCTACCATTCCCCGAGCGGATGCTCAAGAAGAAGCTCGACCACCAGTATGGTAAGTTTTTAGAGGTGGTAAAGAATCTGCAGGTAACAGTTCCTTTTACTGAATTATTAAATCAAGTGCCTGCTTATTCTAAATTTTTGAAAAAACTGTTGATGCGGAAGCGGACTCTCAATGAGGTGAAGACTATAGCTTTTACTGCTGAATGCAGCGCTCTCTTACAAAACCAGTCTCCACCCAAATTGAAAGATCCAGGGAGTTTTTCCATCCCCTGTCACATTGGCACCATATTTATTGACAAAGCTTTATGTGATTTAGGTGCCAGTGTGAGTGTCATGCCTCTTTCTATCTGTAAGCAACTGAACATTGGTGAATTAAAATGTACTACCATTACTCTACAAATGGCTGACCGTTCTGTGAAATATATATTAGAGGACGTTCCTGTTAGAGTAGGTAAATTCTTTATCCCTGTGGATTTTGTTATATTAGACATGGCCGAAGACACTCAAACACCCATTATCCTTGGGAGACCTTTCCTCCATACTGCTGGGGCAGTGATAGATGTTAAGAGTGGGAAACTGACACTGACTGTGGGGGATGATAAGGTCATGTTTAGCCTAAACAATGCACCTAAAAGCCCAATGCTAGAGGAATCATGTTATAGTGTTGATGTTATAGATGAACCGATCCATGATTGCTTGCCTCATTCCCCCTCCCATGCTACTTCAAATGATGTGCTTGTCTTAGAGTCTATTGCAGGTGATGAGCATTTTCTAACGGCCTTATAGACTCACAAAAAGACCATTGGCTATAGCACTGATGACTTGACAGGAATAAGCCCTGACCACAATGAGCACCACATTCATCTACATGAGGGTCACCACACTAGCATTACAGTCCGACGCGGGTTGCAAGAGGTGGTACAACATGTGGCTACTAAACTGCTCGATCCAGGCTGATGGGCGGCTGATGTCCATGTCCCTTTCCTTTCCTTTGTTGCAATGAGGCCATTGCCAAGTTCAGCTTGGGGGAGGATTTTAGTAAGTATTAGTATTGTTTTATTTTTGTTTTTACTGCTTTTTAGGTTAGTTAAGTTAGTTTAATTGCTTTGAAAAAATGAAAAATCACAAAAAAAATGAAATATTGCTGAAAAAACACAAAAATACGAGTTGAATATGAATAGATTGATTGTTTCCCTGTGCCCCGAACTTTACTTTGAAAAATGATTTAACTCATTATACTGGATAGTTGGGCATTTGTGATTGGGATGTTGTAATGTGATATCTGATTGCCTTGATCTTGAATGAATTCTGATGATAAAGTGCCTATTTTAACTGCATGCTTGAATTGGTTAGATTGTGAGGATTCATTCTAGCCATCGGATTTATCTCTATATCTGGTATATTCATGTGTGTTAGTTCCTCGTAGCATTCTTATCTTGGTTTTGGCATTGTACTCGTTGAGTTCTAGTGACTTTAGACATGTGCTGTGATAGAGGCGTTCATTTGTTTAATCTTTAAGCCTCAGAGTTGTTTAATGAATCAATTTTCCCCCTAGCCCCGCTGAGCCTAATGACTTCTTTTTGGCTCTATATTAAGCCACATTACACACCTTGAGCCTTTACAATGACTATTGTCCCAAGCCTAGCTTGGGGGAGCATTTGTTAAGTTAATATCATATTGTGTGGTTGATTCCGTAGGGTGGTTGGAAAATAATGATATTTTAGTACAAAGAAAAGAAAGAAAAAGACAAAAAAAAATAGAGTGAAAAATGATAGTGAAAAATTTGAAAAATTTCTATGATCTTCACTCATTAACTTTCAAAGCATTGGAAATTATGTTGAAAGATGCAATTATTGGTTGGTTCGTGAAATTTCAAGAGTTGGTTATTATCTTGGTTATGTTGTTGATGCCATGGGAGTTGTTTCGACCACACCTAGTCCTACTAGTGTTTTTTGCTCCCCACTCTTGGGTTTTCCACCACATTCCCTAAATAATTTCCGTACCTTTACCCGAGCCCCATTACAACCCTGAGAAAGACCTTTTGAGCACGTGTTTTATTGTTTATTGGAATAATACTGAGTCAATATGCCAAAGTTGAAGACTAAGTTTGTTATTTGAGTCGACCTGATTAGGATGAGCGATATTTTACCTTTCTAAACACATGAGAGTGTGAGTGGGAAGGGCTTTTATGGTTGGGTTGGTGAGCGATCGGGCACATATTTTGCCTGCCACAAAATTGAGAGGAGTGATACCTCGGTGAGCTCCTTTTCAAGATTTGCATGATATGTAGGGCAGCTGCATTTGATGGTTTACTTAAGTGATTGGTAGTCAAGTAATCTGAGCAACTGAACTTTAATTTTGCTTGCTTGAACGATTTTGAGTTGGAAGTATTTGAGTTTAAAATTCCATATCTGAGGGGTGAAGCGATCCTATTCTTATTCATGTTGTGCTTTGCTTGAGGACAAGCAAAGGTTTAGCTTGGGGGAGTTTGATGTTATGGTTTTATGTAGAGTTTTTCCCCCTGTATTTAAGCTAAAATGTGTATCAATGGTGCTCTTAGGAGCCATTTCACGCTAAATTTCTCCATCTAGTTGTGGTTTTCTGTTTTGTGATGATTTGTAGGTATTAGGGAGCTTTTTCCCTATTTTCTACTGTTTTACGTCTTCCACAATCGAATGGAGAGGTTCGAAGGCATATTTGATGAGTTCTGAGGTCCCGAGAATGCTTTCTGAGGCCTTGGACAAAAGAAGAAGTGAATCCTTGGCGTCTGAAGCCAAGGGATGGCTAAACGGTGCCTCGCCCGACTCCATCGGGCTCCTGATGCCCGATCGGGCGTCCATCACGGCCAAAAGAGTGTTTGTTGTGGGCCCGATCGGGCTTGATCCACCCTGTCGTTGTTCGGTGTTCGGCCCGATCGGGCGAGATGGCCCGACATCATCGGGCGGCATGGCCCGATACCATCGGGCGTGATTGCGGGTGCCTTGCTGCTGCTGTGGGAGTCTTGCGCGCTAATGCTTGACGAACCCGATCCCTTCGGGCGGCATAGCCCGACAGCATCGGGCGAGGTCTGCTTTTGGAGCGCAGCTGCAGCTTTGAGCCCGATTTGATCGGGCTGACTTGGCCCGATCGGGCGACTGACTCCGCGCGCTCATTTAATGAATGTCGGGCTGTTTAGTATAAATAGGAAATTCAGAACTTTTATTGAGGATCTTTTATTCATCTTTGTTTTAGTCCTTATTTCTCATAGTTTCTCTCAAGAACCCTAGTTTTTATTACTTTTCATTGTGGATTCAAGATCAACCCTTTGGATTATTCGCAATTTCAATATAGTTCTTTAATTTGGTAATCTTCTTTATTGCTTTCTCTATTATTGATTAGATTAGTTTCTTAGTTATTTGCAATAGTTCAAAGTATGAATTTTTACATAGATTTTGTTATTGTTTTCTCAAGCATGAGTGAGTAGTTTTATTTCTAGGATTGTGGGGATCTATGTATGCAATGAGGGATTGATAGATTAGTATAATTACCTTTTATTTCAATTGTTTCCTGTGATTGAATCGTTCATGCTAGATTTATGAATTAGGCCTGATTTGTATTTCTATTATCGCAATATTGAATCTGCTTCGAGAGGAGAGATTTCGTATAGGCTTTCAATCATTAGGCATAGTGATCCTTGACCATGCGAGAGCGGCTAGGTGATCTTTGAGGGAGGTAATGTTCGAGAGAAATTACATGTGCCCTAGATAAATTGACTTATTGGGTGATTATTACTCGTCTCTGATTTCCCAAAGTGCATGCATAGTGATCCATAGTCCTAGTTCTTTATTAATTGATTCTTACCTTCATATTTAGTTCTATCATTTGCCTATTAGTTTAGTCACACACCCATTTTCAACTGATTTAGTTAGTATAATATTATAATTCAAATACAATAATATAACTTTCTCCTTGTGGATTCGATCCTGACTTCCCTGACTACTTGTTAGTGGATCTTAGCTTATTTTTGATAAGGTGATACGACTTTAGCCTGTCAATCACTTATTAAATCCTAAGATAAAAGAAGTTCAGTTGTAAATGTTTGAATTATATTCTGTGTTGCTTGTATGTGTGTCATAACAAGTAATAACTTGTAAAGAACGTAAAGTGTAACGAGGATGGTTATAGACTTTAGACTGGTGCACGTCTAGAGTTGGACATTAGGAGTTGGGGTACATGGTGAGCGAGCCATGGCTTTTTACAGGAGATGGATTGATCACCATCCCTTTTTCAGTTAGCAAAGGTTCCTCGATATCGCAGGTCATTTATGGAATACGTGGTAGCTCCCGTATTTCGTCTTCGTAATGAAGGCATTAGTAGATAAGACAACTCAGGTCCAATAACTATTCCATTTGAGTATAGAAAGATGTTTAGAGTTAGTTCAGTTAAAAGTTGTCTGCAGAATGTTATATGATTATATTATTATTTATTCCTGCATGTTATTTATTTAGTATCATGTTAGGAAAGTTTATGTATTATTATGTAGTACTCAGCTTTGCTGATTACGTGCTTTGTTTGTATGTGTTGATCATGGCTTTGCCTTATTGATCCTGTGATGACCCAATTTTGGTGAGCAGATTCTCTAGAGCATTGACATTTACAGGTTCGCAGATGTTGCATCATTGGGAATCTGGGAATGGAGAGCTTATGTAATCTAGTATATCATATTTTCTGCATTAGTAGGAACATATTTTAATAAGTTTGTTTGAGTAGACATTTATAGAGTGCTTGTTTTTGAAGTACTTATTTATTTATTTATTTATTTATGATAATAAAGTATGAAGTTTAGTTAAAGGTTTTCCGCTGCAAAATTCTGAATAAGCCGATACGTTATCACACGGGCTATAATACTTGGGTAATTCTCTGAGTTTTATATTATAAAGGTATTTCTGAAAAGAGAGAATTATCGGGGTGTTACAAAGTAGTATATGGGAGCTTTAGGTTATTTTCAAAACTTTTAGGCGCCTAACTAACTTACCAGTTATTTGAATAAACTTTTAGAATTGCTCTTACTTATTCATTTGGAAAATTTATAGGAATATATTATTATATAAGTTTTAGAGGTCCGAAATTGTTTTTTTAGTAGACCGAATATTTCTTTTTTTTCCGAAAAATTGTATGGTCAAAATTTTTTTTTTATTAATATATCGAAATTTTGGAAAGTTTAAAAAATGGAATTTCTGAAAAAAAAAAATTTTGAATCGAAAAAAAAAAAAATTTCTTTTCCTTCGAATTTTAGAAGTCCAAAATTTCTTTTATGTCGAAATATTTTTTTAGACACGTAATTATTATTATCTTATAAAAGTGTCTGCATTATTTTTCATGCCTTTGAAGCTTTACTTGTTGCATTGTGAGAATGGGTAGTACAGGAAGGGCATATAGGATAGAAATATTATATGCCTGCATTGAATAGTTAGTTCAGCATGTTAATATTTTTCTTCCCTACTAACTATTCATGATTATTTTTCTTCCCTGCTAACTATTCATGATTATTTTTCTTCCCTGCTAACTGTTTATATCTTTCTTCCCTGCTGATTGTTATATTTTGTGCCTATGATGTTAATGGCATCTTTTTATTGTTATTGTTGGGAATTACGTACAGGGAGAGTACTAAAAATGTTATTAAATATATTTATTTGTTGTAGATCCTTAATCATGTCTGCCAGAGTAGGGAGTTACCAAAATCCTATTGTATTAAGTGATAATGAAGGTGACGAAAATGTACCTGTCATTGATAATGACTACACCGGTTTCGAGTGGGTTATGCGTAGGATATTAAGGTCAGGAGCAGACAGTGATGATGAGCTCATTGTGGAGTTCGACCGTGCTAGGGGTCAAACCAGAACAGACATTTACCATGCATCATTCAGGATTGAAACTGATTCAGAGTCAGAGGATGAAGAGCCTCAACCTTCAAGGAGATCTAAAAGACAAAGGAGATATGTCGAATATTATGATGAGGACATAGATGAGTTTGAAGATGAGATCTTTGTACCTGAGCTATATATAGAATTTGAGGACAAAAATGATAATGTGTTACCTTAGGTTACTATTTATATTTTCTTTTGCGATTAGAGGAAACAATATATTATATAATAAGGTTGGATAGTTGACCAACGGTGATAGAATAGTTTTATAAAACCATTGTTTTTTAGAAGGTATAATATTATAGTAACATTCATTTTATTAAATACCCGTTATGGAAGAATAAAAGTTATTATTTATTTATATGAGTGAGTAAGAATTTATTCTGGGCACGTGATGGGAATATTTTATTTTCGTTATGCGATCATATTCTTGCTTGCTTGTTTCTACTTGCATGTTGATGTGAATATATTTTACATGGATGATTATGTGATTATTAGCGAACATTTCATGTTGAACTTTGAACTAGTTGAGAAATTGTTTGTTGATGCGATCTTTGATGATCAAATCAAATGTTGCCTTCTTAGATGGAATGTGAGTTATGCTGGAACCTAAAGTAGGGTTATATTACTTACAGGTCCCGAAGTAGAATGGCTAACAACAACGACCTATCTGCTGCTATTCGCCTCTTGGCGGAGAAATTGACTCAGGAGCGAGCTGAGCGTCCTGAGACTGCTGGGGAAATGTTCGAAAGACTAGCTAAGGTTAAGCCACCATACTATAAGGGGCAAGCTGACCCAACTTTCTTAGAAAACTGGATTAGGGAGTTTGAGAAACTTTTTGAGGTTGTGAACTGCGCTGAAAATATGATAGTGGGTCAGGTTGTGCTATATCTGAAAGATGAGGCTGATTTATGATGGAGAGAGAGTGGAGCTAAATTGAGTGATGTTGAAGGATTCAATTGGGATGCATTTGTGACTACCTTGAGAAGGAAGTTTTACCCTACCTTTATGAGGAAGCAAAAAGCCCAAGAATTCATTGACCTTAGGATGGGTAGTATGACCATCTTTGAGTACTACGGCAAATTCATAGCCCTGTCCAGATTTGCACCTGAGGTTGTAGCCACTGAGGAGCTTAAAGCTCAAAGGTTTGAGCAAGGATTAACTGAGGAGATACAGTTGGGATTAGGAAGAGAGACCTTTACGTCCCTAGATGTTGTGTATGGGAGAGCATCTCATATCTATGGTCTACAGTCAAGGAGAGATAAGAAAAATGTAGTAGTAGGTGAAAAGAGGAAAGATTTTAATGCTGGGGGAAACCAAGGGAATTTCAAGAGAAACCGGAATGGTAATGGGAATTTCCAAGGGAGAAACAACCAAGATAACCGCAACAAGGGTAGACCTGATAGAGTGCATCACTGCAAATTCTGTGATAAAAACCATCCTGGGAAAGACTGTAAGGGAGAACCAGTGACTTGTAACTACTGCCAAAAGAAGAGTCATAGGGAGTACGAGTGCTACTCTAAGCATGGTAAGGAACAGAAAGGCCAAGGGAGTGGATATCAGGTCAGATCAGGGTTCAACCAGTCAGGGAACCAAGGTCCTAAGTCTGGAGGACAGCAGAATAGCCAGGGGAACTATAGTAAGCCTGCAAGTGAGAACCCCAACCAAAGTAAGCCTGGGGGAAAAATGTTCGTGATGAGTCGAAAGGAGGCTGAAAAATCTGCCGACGTAGTTTCTGGTAATTTTTATATTAACTCAGTCCTTGTTAAAACATTATTTGATTCGGGGGCAACTTATTCTTTTGTTTCGTCGTCTGTTACCAAAAGTCTAGGGTTAGCAGATTTTGAGGTGATTGATTTGCCTATAGTATACCTACTGGTGAGACCATAAGGTGTACCAGGTTGTTTAGAAACTTGCCTCTGAAGATAGGGGACTGTGTTTTTCCTTCTGACTTGATAGAGTTTAATCTGGGAGACTTGGATGTAATTCTGGGGATGGATTGGCTAAGTTTATACAAGGCCAAAATAGATTGTTAAGTTCATAAAGTAGTTTTAAGGAATCCTTTGGATAAGCTGACTTCGTATCGACGTTTTGGGAAATCCAAGAACTTTGGGGTCATCTCCACAATGCAAGTGAAGAAGTTGATGAAGAAGGGGTGTGAGTTATATTTCTGTAGTGTGCAAGATGTGAGTAAAGAAGTTGGGGCAAATATTGAAGTTGTTCCGATTGTGAATGAGTTTATGGACGTGTTTCCAAGTGAGATTTCGGGTATGCCGCCTGTTAGAGCTGTTGAGTTCACCATAGACTAGGTTCCTGGAACTGCACCTATATCTAAAGCACCCTATAGAATGGCACCTCCGGAAATGAGTGAGTTGAAGACGCAGCTGCAAGAATTGTTCGATAAGGGTTATATTAGACCTAGTGCATCACCTTCGGAAGCTCTTGTGTTGTTTGTGAAGAAAAAGGATGGAAGCATGAGCTATGTATTGATTATCGGGAGTTGAATAATGTAACCATCAAGAACAAATATCCCTTGCCTAGAATAAATGACCTATACGACCAGTTGAATGGAGCGAGTGTGTTCTCAAAGATTGACTTACGTTCAGGATATCATCAATTGAGGGTAGCTGATAAGGATGTACCTAAGACTGACTTTAGAACGCGTTATGGTCACTATGAGTTCACTGTAATGCCATTTGGGTTAACCAATGCTCCTGCTATATTTATGGAGTATGAATAGGATCTTTCATGAGTTTCTGGATAAGTTTGTGGTAGTTTTCATTGATGACATACTGATATATTCGAGGAATGAGGCTGAACATGATAAGCACTTGAGGATCATTTTGGAGACATTGAGGAAAAACCAATTGTATGCCAAGTTCTCTAAGTGTGAATTTCGTTTGGAGAAAGTAGCGTTTTTGGGTCACTATGTGTCTAAGGAGGAGTCTCAGTAGATCCTGCCAAGATTCAAGCTGTGAGTGAGTGGCCAACTCCAAAGAGCGTGTCAGATATCAGAAGTTTCCTAGGTCTAGCTGGTTAGTATAGGAGATTTGTGAAAGACTTCTCGAAAATAGCAAGACCCATGACCAACTTGATGAAAAAGGAGTCAAAACTTGAGTGGAGTGAAAAGTGTGAAGAAGCCTTCCAGATTTTGAAAGATCGTTTAACCTCTGCACCTGTTTTGACCCTGCCTAATGGGAATGAGGGATTTGAGGTATATAGTGATGCTTCGAAGAATGGTTTAGGATGTGTGTTGCAACATAATGGGAAGGTGTTTGCGTATGCGTCACGTCAGTTGAAAACTTATGAGGCTAATTACCCTACCCATGATCTAGAGTTAGCTGCCATTGTGTTCGCCTTGAAGATTTGGAGACACTACCTGTATGGGGTAACTTGTAAGATATTCACAGACCATAAGAGCTTGAAGTACATCTTTGCCCAGAAAGACCTCAACATGAGGCAGAGGAGATGGCTAGAGTTGATAAAGGATTATGACTTAGACATCCAATACCATGAGGGGAAGGCAAATGTAGTCGCTGATGCGCTGAGTAGAAAGTCGAGTCATAGCATGAACGCCTTGATAGTTCCTGAGGAGTTGTGTCGAGATATGCAAAGGCTTAGCCTAGAAATCCTAAATCCTGGAGAGAGCGAGGCAAGGTTGAGTGCTTTGTCATTGGGATTGTCAATTCTAGACGAAATCAAGGAAGGTCAAGTCGGGGATGAGCACCTAGAGAAGATTAAGGAGAAGATGGGCCAGGGTAAGGAAGGTGATTTTAAGATCTATGATGATGGTAGTCTGAGGTTTAAAGGAAGGTGGTGTGTACCACAAAAATGTGATGAGCTTAAGAGACGTCTTATGGATGAGGGCCATAATACACCGTACTCTGTGCACCCTGGGGGTGACAAGTTATATAAAGATCTTAAGGGTGTCAATTGGTGGCCAAACATGAAGCGAGAGGTAGCTGAGTATGTGGCTAAGTGCCTAACCTATCAAAAGGTGAAGATAGATCATAAGAGACTCATGGGGAAAGTTCAATCCTTAGAGGTTCCGGAATGGAAGTGGGATTCCATATCGATGGATTTTGTAACTGCTTTGCCTATAACAAGGAGTGGCAATGATACTATTTGGGTTATGTGGACCGTCTGACGAAGTCTACCGTTTTCATACCGATCAGGGAGACATGGAAGAAGAAGCAACTTGCGAAGACATATGTTAAGCATGTGGTGAGACTACATGGAGTTCCAAAGGATATCATTTCTGACCGTGACTCTAGATTTCTTTCGAAATTTTGGAAAAAGGTCCAATTGAATCTTGGGACAACATTGAAGATGAGTACAGCCTTTCACCCTGCGACTGATGGTCAGACTGAGAGGACTAACCAGACGATGGAGGATATGTTGAGAGCGTGTGCTATTGATTTTCAAGGTAGTTGGGAGGACCAATTAGACCTGATTGAGTTTTCTTATAACAATAGTTACCATGCGAGCATTAAGATGGCACCTTTTGAGGCATTATATGGACGGAAATGTAGAAGCCCCATTTGTTGGAATGACTTTAGTGAAAATATAGTCTTGGGGACAGAATTTATTGAGGAAACCGTTAAGAATGTCAGACTGATTCAGGCTAGATTTCAAGTTGCACAAGATAGACAGAAGAGTTATGCTGACTTGAAACGGCGCGAAGATGAGTTTGCTTTAGGTGATAAGGTGTTCTTGAAAGTATCACTCACTAAGGGCGTCATGAGATTTGGGAAAAAGGGCAAGTTAAGTGCTAAGTATGTAGGCCCATATGAGATTTTGGAGCGAATGGGGAAAGTAGCCTACCGATTGGCATTGCCAATGGAGTTTGAAAAGATGCATGATGTGTTCCATATTTCCCAACTTAAGCGTTACATCCCTGATGAACGTCATGTCCTAGAGCCTGAACGAATTCAGATCGATAGTAGCCTCACTTATGAGGAAAGGCCTGTCAAGATTCTCGACAGAAAAGTGCGTAGTACACGCAATAAGGACGTCCACTTCGTGAAAGTACTTTGGTCTAACCACGAATCTGAAGAGGCAATGTGGGAAGCCGAAGATGAGATGAAAAAGAAGTATCCAGACTTGTTCCTTGAGGTGAGTTACGAGGGCGTAACTCGTTTTCTTTAAGGGGGATAGAATGCGATAAATTTCGCGCTTTTTGTCTATTTTTATGAGATTTTTATGCATATGTACGCCTATGTTGGGCAATTTGCACATGTTAGTGCTAAAGAAGTAGATTCTCCGCATAAGAAAACGTGTTCACAAGTAACACAAGTGTTTTAAGTTAGCAAAAGTGTGCACAAGTGGCACAAATCTTCGTAAACTTTTGAAAAGATGAGTTCAAGTTTGCAAAAAAATGTGAGTTTTCGTGTCAAGTTTCGGGATGAAACTTCTTTTAAGGGGGGTAGACTATAATCCCCCATAATTTTAAAGGATTTTATAAATATATTTTAGCATTTATATATTTATATTTTAGTTGAAATGATTTTATTATTTAAAGAAGGTTGACTATTTTAAAAGTCAAATGAAATTATTTTTAGGATTTAAGAAAGTTGAAAATATTTTAATTAGGCATGCTTTGAAAAAGGTTTGAAATACGAATTTGATTTGGAAAAGAAGTCTAAGTGGACTTGAGGAACCCAAATTCTAAGTAGATTAGGAAAAAGGAGTTATATTGATGCTAGGAGTTCTATTTTTTCAATCCTAGTCGTCATCAAACTCTATTCAAACTCAATCTCCTTTTCCTAAGCCCAAAAGAAAACCCTACTTATAAATACCTTAGACCTAATTATTTTTACCACACAAAGATTATTTTTCTCTTTTCCCTCACAAACAGCCGGCACTTTCTTCTTCCTCTTCCACGTGAGTTTGGTTTTTTTTCTTCCTCTCAAGTTTTCTTTCTTCTTCTTCAAGTAACGCTTTCTTCTTCGCTAAGAAACGTCGCAACCACCGCCGAACACCAGTGAACCGCCGCCGCTGCTCTTCCTTGGCCGGCGCATCATTCCACTTTCTTCTTGTGTTGGTTTAATTCTTTTCTTCTTCCTCAAGTTTCAATTAAAAATCATATTTTTATGCTTTATTGTAGTACTAATCATGATTAATAACTTTAATTTACTGTTTTAATGATTAATCATGGAGTATGTATATTATATATTATAAGAATAAAAATTCAGATTTGTTTATTATTGTTAGATTGAAGTTTTAATCATTAAAGCATGGATTTTTAGGGTGTTAATTATTAGAAAACTATAGTAGCATGTTGTATACTATGAGATTGGTTTAGATTATGAATTTAAACATGTTTGCATATGTTTAAAGAGGGTTTTATGATATTATAAGTTGCTGGAATTTCAGAAAAGATTTTATTTAGGGAGTTTTAAGAATTTTACTTACTAGTATGGTAGTACTATGCTAGGAATTAAAAGTAATTGAAGTTTTGATAGTTAAATCAACTTTCGAATATGTTTAAAGGGGATTTTAAATATTTTAAAGTTGCTGTCTTTTTATTTAATAATATTGATTTTAGTTTATATTGACTTCTAGGCGGAGAGTATTCTGTAGGAGACTTTTAAAGGGATAAATGTGGCCTACCGACTAGTTTACACAAGGTACGTACATACTTGTGTGCTATATGATTAGTATCATGATTTAAGGAGGAAAAAGTTGTAGTATCATGTATAGGAACTTTATAAGTTCATATGTGATTTTTCTACATGTTTTATGCCTGTGAGCAAGCATGTTAATTATTAGATTTATTATGAGTAAAGAATTGTCATGTTTGTATGGATTTATTGATGCAAGCATGTGAATGGGAACTTTAATTATTAATTCACATGGGGGAATTAATATGTTATTAAGATTGATTCATGATTATTCATGTGTTCCCTTACAAGTATTATTTTCACTACTTTATGAGGACTGTGGGCCTTATTTGGTAAGTTGATAAGTATGTCTTTTAAAGGTAAGTTGATTGTTGGCTAGGTTCAACAAATAAGAAAGTTGAGATTAAAAGAAAGTAAGTCTTGGGTTGTAAGTTGTGATCACTTATTAAATCCTAAGATAAAAGAAGTTCAGTTGTAAATGTTTGAATTATATTCTGTGTTGCTTGTATGTGTGTCATAACAAGTAATAACTTGTAAAGAACGTAAAGTGTAATGAGGATGGTTATAGACTTTAGACTGGTGCACGTTTAGAGTTGGACATTAGGAGTTAGGGTACATGATGAGCGAGCCATGGCTTTTTACAGGAGATGGATTGATCACCATCCCTTTTTCAGTTAGCAAAGGTTCCTCGATATCGCAGGTCATTTCTGGAATACGTGGTAGCTCCCATATTTCGTCTTTGTAATGAAGGCATTAGTAGATAAGACAACTCAGGTCCAATAACTATTCCATTTGAGTATAAAAAGATGTTTAGAATTAGTTCAGTTAAAAGTTGTCTGCATAATGTTATATGATTATATTATTATTTATTCATGCATGTTATTTATTTAGTATCATGTTAGGAAAGTTTATGTATTATTATGTAGTACTCAGCTTTGCTGATTACGTGCTTTGTTTGTATGTGTTGATCATGGCTTTGCCTTATTGATCCTGTGATGACCCAATTTTAGTGAGCAAATTCTCTAGAGCATTGACATTTACAGGTTCGCAGATGTTGCATCATTGGGAATCTGTGAATGGAGAGCTTGTGTAATCTAGTATATCATATTTTCTGCATTAGTAGGAACATATTTTAATAAGTTTGTTTGAGTAGACATTTATAGAGTGCTTGTTTTTGAAGTACTTATTTATTTATTTATTTATGATAATAAAGTATGAAGTTTAGTTAAAGGTTTTCCGCTGCAAAATTCTGAATAAGCCGATACGTTATCACACGGGCGATAATACTTTGGTAATTCTCTGAGTTTTATATTATAAAGGTATTTCTGAAAAGAGAGAATTATCGGGGTGTTACAGACCCAAATTAAAACTGTGAATTCCATCAAAGTCCGGGGCATAATACTGAAAACTGCACGGCTCTAAAGCATCAAATTCAAAACCTTGTGGATGATTAAAAACTTTTTCATGGGATCCATCTCCAATAAACCAAATGACTCTCAGCCTAACAACACAAAAAAACCCCTTCCTAATCATAAAGCCTCATTCGCGAAGAATAGTCCTAGTTTGGAATCCTAGAAGCTTTTCAATAAATATTGTGTACATTTCTAGTCAGATTATTGATTGTTAAATTGAGACTGTTAGTGGTGATAGCAAATTTTGGTGCACTTTTCTTTATGCCTTGAATGATGCTCAAGGTAGGGGTGAAGGTTGGAAGGATATGGTTTTTTAGGGAAGGAATGTACTGAGCCTTGGATGATTATTGGTGACTTCAACTGTGTCATGGGTGCTGAGGAAAGAATTGGGGCCCCAGTTAGACATCAGGAGATTGAGGAGCTTCAAATATGTATGCAAGTGTGTGGGATGCAAGATCATACAAGTTTTGGCTGTTTTTTCACTTGGAACAACAAGCAATATGGTGACAATAGACTTTTTAGTAAAATTGACAGAGCAATGGTCAATGATGCATGGAATTTAAAATTTCCTACAACTGCTGCTCAATTTTTGCCTGAGGGAATGTTTGATCATTCCCCAATCTTAGTAAATGTATTTCCTCATCAGGATGTAGGTAAGAGAACTTAAAGTATTTTCACATGTGGAGTATGGCTAGCTATTTTAATCAAAAAATTACTGAGTGCTGGAGGGCTGGTGTGAATGGTTCAAAGATGTTTAAAGTGGTGTAGAAAATGAAGAGTGTGAAGCAGTGTCTAAAAAAGTTGAATTCTGAGGGGTTTTCAGATATTCAGTGTGCAGATTTAGCAGCCTCAAAAGCTCTTGCTCACTGTTAGCAAGCTGTTAGAAGTAATCCAGGGCAAGGCCACTTACCACCAGCTGAAAAAGAAGTTGCAGAACATTATAGGCTTATCCATAGCCAATATGTTTCTTTTCTGTCACAGAAGGCAAAGCTGGATTGGTGCAAAAATGGGGATGCAAATAATTCATTGTTCCACAAGTCTATTCAAGCTAGAAGATTGAAAAATTTTGTCTATGTTATTCATGACAGCTCATGTGTGTGGAGGGAAGGCTTAGAGCAAGTGAACGAGGCTTTTTTAGAATACTACAAAGACTTGTTGGGTACAACTATAAGTGACAGAGTCAAGGTTAAAGAGGAAGTTCTTAACATGGGTCCAAAGCTCACTGCTGAACATATTGCTTACTTGGAGAGGCCTTATTCAGAAAGGGAGATAAAGGATGTTATGATGTCTATTCCTGGTGATTAAATCACCAGGACCTGATGGCTTTGGTGGGCACTTTTTTAAAGATGCATGGCCTATCATTGGGGAAGAGGTAACTAATGCAATTTCGAATTTCTTTGAAACTGGCATGCTACTTAAAGAATTGAATGCTACTATTTTGACATTTATTCCAAAAATATCATGTCCTAATAGTGTTAGTGATTTCGTCCAATTGCATGTTGTAATGTTCTGTATAAGTGTATTGCCAAAGTTATGTGTAATAGACTTAGGAATGTTTTGCCTGATTTAGTTGCTGAAAATCAAGGTGCATTTGTGCATGAGAGATTTATTATTCATAACATAATGGTTTGTCAAGACATTGTGAGGTGTTATGGACGGAGCTCTGTGGGTCCTCGCTGTCTCATGAAACTTGACATGAGAAAAGCTTACGACACTGTTGACTGGGACTTCCTTGAGGAGATGATGGTTGGCTTGCTGTTTCCTAGGAAATTTATCCAGCTTGTGATGACATGTGTGAGAGCTCCAAGGTTTTCATTGATTATCAATGGGTCACTTCATGGTTTTTTTACTCAGAAAAAGGTTTGAGGCAGGGGGATCCTATCCCCCCCCTTTTTTGTTATTTGTATGGATTATTTGACCAGGGTGCTGAAAAAAGCAAGTGAACACCCAAGATTTCAGTATCACCCTAGATGTAAAGCAATTAAACTAAATCATTTACTTTTTGCTGGTGATGTAATCATGTCTTGTGGGGGCAATTTTCACTCTATTTATTTGATGCTTCAAGCATTCATATTATTCTCCTACTCTTCTGGTTTGTGCATAAATGAGTAGAAGTTTGAGTTTTACTCAGCAGGTATGGGGGAGGCTGATATCAAAAGAGTTACAAAAGTTTCTTGGTTCTCTCACTGTTCAGTTCCCTTTAAGTATCTTGGGGTGCCCATTTGTTTAAAAAGAATCTCCGTTGCTGAATGTAATAAGCTGGTGGAGAGAATGTGTTGTAGAATCAAAATATGGAGTAGTAGAAACCTCTCATATGCTGGAAGACTTCAGCTTATCAACTCTGTTCTTTTCAGTCTGCACATATATTAGGCTCAAGTATTTGTGCTCCTTAGGAAGATTCTTCATGATATAGAGCAGATTTGCAGATGCTTTCTCTGGCATGGGGTTTACTTCAGCACCAAACCTGGGAATATTGATTGGAATACTGTCTGTGAGCTTAAAACAACTGGAGGGCTTGGCTTGGTATCAGGCAAGTTCAGGTGTGGAATAGAGCAGCAATTGCAAAATATGTGTGGCCTATCTTCACAAAGCAGGATAACCTTTGGATAAGGTGGATAAATGTTGTCTATGTGAAGAACACTGACTGGTGGCAGTAACAACCTCCAAAATCCTCAAGTTGGTACTGGAAACAGGTTTGCCTTATAAGACATGAAATGAAAAACTACCTTCACTCAGCAATAAATTTGCGGTTGGAGTAAATTTAGCATAAAGAGGGTTTATGAGAAGATGATAGGAGATATACATTGTGTCCACTGGGACAAATTTGTCTGGAATAGAATGGCTGCACCAAAGCATCAATTTGTTGCTTGGTTGATAATTCATGGAAGGCTGAAAACTGTAGATAGATTGCTTAGCGTTGGATTGATAACTGATGCAAGTTGCCAGTTTTGTAATGGTGGCATTGAAAGCCATGAACACCTGTTTTTCAAATGCGAGTATACAAAGAAATATTTAAGGCTGATTAGAGATTGGTTGGGGATTCGAAGTTCTGAAGTTAGTTTTCAAAGACTGGCTTTATTTTGGAGGAAAAGCACGAGGTCTTCTTTTCAAAAGAAGGTTGTAGCTGCTGCTTATGTGGCCTTGGCTTACACAATTTGGTGGGCTAGGAGTGAGGAAATTTGGAATTACATTACTGGGAGACCAGAGAAGATTGTAGGTTAGACTAGATGTGATTAGACCACAAAAGATTATGAATCATGATAGGGAGTGGTGTGATTTACCTAAAGAAAGATGATGTATAGTTTGTTGTCTGCCTTTCAAGGGGGGGTCCAACCTAGTTGGTTCGCTCCTTGTTTGGTTTGACTTAGTTTGTAAATTGTCTTGGTGTGATTATAATACTTACTTACTTAGCAAAAAAAAAACAATCTCCAAATATAATCAACAACACTTTTCACTCAAGAAATTCAAGAATAACCCTTTTTCTTCACTTTATTCAAAACTCTCTTTTTCATTTTTTTTCATTTTTTTTCATTTCATTTTTTAATTTTTTTTTTTGTATTTCTTTTTCACACTTTCAATTAAATTTTCAAGCTCACTAAACAATCAATTGCAAAACAATCATGCTATGAAGAATCATGAACAAGATGAATGATGCTTAGGAATTGTAGTATAATATCAGCAAGGTTCTCAAAAAGTGCCAGCAATAGTCTCATAGATGCAACTAAAATGAGATGAAGTATAATATGAGGTGAAATATGCTAATACAACTAAGAAAGCAGTACAATTTTTTTGGTTACACGTAAACTCCCCCTCCTAGTGAGTGGTACAAACCGTGCAACATCCTACGAAAGCAATTAAATCTACACTTGAAAGCAATAAAAGATAGAATATTCCTCCCCCAAGCTAGAATATGCATTGTCCTCACTACAAGAAACAAGATTAGAGAAGGAACCAAAACAAAACCCCAAGAACATCAAATCACCAAAGTCGCCCACCAAGAGCCACAATACAACACTAAAACCATACACAAACTCCGACAATCCAATAAACCAATAATTCAATCAATGTGTTCAAAAGAGTCCCAACAAGATGGCATCAAAACAAAATACCAAGCAAAAATTCGGAATAAACATCAACAACAGGTAGAAGTGAAAATAGATGCTTGCTACCTAATTAATTGGGGAGAAGAGTCAAATATGCTCAAAAATATGTTGTAATTTTGGTGCCTACTTGAGAGAATCCTATAACAACAATTGATAAAAATAATTAATTAAAAGTTCATTGGGAAAAAGAAATAAGAATAGAAAAATTAAAAAGAAAAAGGAAATCAGATTAATACAAATGCACTTCAAGGAAATAGGTTTTGGGCAACAGATATTTCCGTCGCCCAATAGGACAATTTCGTTGCACAAAGGTTTGGGCACCGAGATCTTTACGTGCCAATTTCATCGTCTAAGATTCGACGCCCTTTACATTTGGGGCGTCGAATACTATGATCGTCGCACAAACACTAGCTTGGGCGTCGAACTGCTTTCGTTGCTCATAATGCTATTTTGTGCTGCGAGTTTTTTATGTCGTTGCCTATACTTGACACAGTTTTGGCAACGACAACTTAACTTTCATTGCCCATATTACGGAACTTTGTGCGACAATCACTATTTTTCGTCGCCCATTTTGTGTTGTAACCTTACCAGAATGCTATCTTGGGCAACAACAGTTTCGTTACCCAAAGTACTTTGGGCTACGAATTGTTTTACATAATTTTAAATCTCAAGCTATATTCAAATAACAATGTGCAATACCTACTTAGTTGCCCAAATATTCATATATAAGTATATAACCCTATTAAAAACAAAAGTATGATATAATAAAAGAAGTATTCATGGAATAGCAGATTGTAGACAATCGGAGGACTACAAAATAATCTTCAAATTCGACATCCGACGTAACTTGAATATCTTACAAAATTCAAAGTAAATCTAAAAAAACTAATTAGCACTACCCATAATCTACGAAGAAATTCCATTATCCAAGCCTTATCATACTTCATATAGCTAGCTTTCCTCTGCTAATTTGGGAAGAGAGTCACAACCCATTGTTCCTGATAATGCGAAAACGTTAAAATTAGGTACCCATGTGATAAAAAAAATGGGAGAGGGGATTAATGATCTTTTTACTCTTTCGCCCCCAAAAAAGCAATATGTACAGGTGCACCAATATAACTACAAGTATTAATTACAGTATATAATGACACGCTAACGCACAGAAATACATACATATAAGAACAATATTATTGACAAATTAGACTTTATCGTAAAATGACTCAATGCAGCTAAATCAAACTTACCTTGACATTTTCATCATTAAAAAGAAACAATAAGTACAGATGCAACAATGTAACTACAAGTATTAACTACTTAATAACTATTTAATTTTCCATTGTAATCTGCATCCGATGTTCAACTTTGTCCATAGGCAGTTTACAAATAAGCATGAAAACTGAACATTACTTATTTGGTGGAATACGGCAAAAAAATCAGTCCATCAATTCTAAGCCATAAGAACAATTGGGTTCTCCCAGGTCAAGCATTCATTAAAATGTGAACAGAATTGTAGCCTGTAACCAATGATTACTAATAAGTACCAATAGGAGTAAAATATAAGGGGCTGGACAACAATATCCTTACTAGTGACTGTCTTACTTGAGTACCACCAGCAGAAAATTCCACCAAATAAGTAATTATTCAAGTTGCGAGCAAGTTTTTTGGGCTACCCATTTAAGCAATACACTGCAAATTTTCACGACATGAAACCTGATATGCGTCATTATAGATTATCGATGCCAGAGGGTACAAGCATTTCCTAGAAGAAACTCAAAATGAAGTAGCTCTAAAAGGAGAAAATGGCCTGTGGAAATTTAATCAAAACCATGTACACTAAGGTAATGGGACATACTTAGACAGACTATGGTTAAACTTGTTTAAGCAAGCAGGAGTAATATTGAAATCGTCACCCTAAAACTTTTATCTCCTACAAGACATTGAGTGAATCTAAGCCTCTTAAATCTAAGAGCAAACATCAATCACTTATATAAACCTAACCAAATGAATCCGCATTAATTAACACAAAACCCTGCGAAAAGGATTAACCAAAGACAATAACTCCGCGCTAATCTCAAACACCTAGTTTGGTTAAGGAGTTAGCAACAAAAAAATCCACACAAAGTGCATATACTATACGTCAAATGAACAAGTAGAATGATCAATGTTCCTATATTATTAAAATTACAAAGAGCATAAGCCATCATTTAAGTTTCATTAAGTGTGATTAACTATGAGTAATTAAGTGAGCATCAAACTAAACACATTTAATTAAGCATGGTCACTACAGTTAACTAATCCAGAGCCTTTAGCAAGAAATCACAAACAAGTAGCACTTGCAATATCTTACTTAACAATAAAGACTAAAATGAACGAAAGTACTATAATACAAGAGTTTATGAAAAAGAATTGTTAACAGTGAAGGGCTCAAAATTGACCACCAACTTTGACTCAAAGCTAATCATCTAGACAGCACCTCCCAAACCAATTTGGCAGCTCTGAAGAATCCTAGCCATAATCTTGTCAAATTTCAGGATCAGTATGCATTATACTTTTCATGTTTAAAACTTATTTCCATCTCATTACATAGCAAAGCACTGATTCTTTATCTATGCCTTAATGCGTATATCATTCGATATTTGGATACCCCGCTTTTATCCAAAACATGAGTCGCCTCTCTACAACATCAGTGTAACATTCAATAACATTTGCTGATACGAATAGAACAGTATAATAGTATATACTATGAACTATCAATACAATACAAAATGCAACTTTTTACCTAAATTTCACATATTATTATTTTTTTTTTTTTGAAAGAGAATTTTCATTAATTGAAGGCCAAACGGTGTCTACAATAAGTATTAATGAAAAACAAGATATAATCAGACAAGATCAAATCAAATTCGTCTTCGAATAAACTACAATGAACCAGATCGAGCAATACAGCGCAACCCCCTTGTATTTGCTGAATCATGCAGCTATTGATGGGGAAGTCTATCATTCTGATATAGTTTGGGGAAGAAAATTCTTGATTTAACCAGGTTGACCGCATCTGAATTTCCAATACTTCGATGTTGATGGTCTTGAACTTCAAACAATAAGAACAATTTCTCATGCCAATTTTTAAACTTCCACGTGGGAAGAGAATAAAACTAAACTCCAAACTCCCATAAAAGGAGATAAAGAACCCAAAAATTGGGTAGAAAACTCTCAAATAGAGAGAGAATGTAAGATTATTAATAACAAAAATAATGAAAACTAGAAGAAAAAAGAAGAAATGGGGGCTTACCACCATCGAAAGGATGATGGCAGCAAATTAGAAGAGAAGGATTAGGGTTTTTTGAGAAGGAAGATGAGATAGGGGAGAGGAGGCTGCAAATTGTGGAGTATCACAGATTATTTAATGTGTAATTTGATAAAACAACTTGTATGTTAGATAAAAGGGAGTATATATATCAACCACCCCAATCAATCTAAGGCGGCCATAGTATTTTGTTTAATAAAGCCATGATACTTGGTAGGATACATCGTGGGGTAAGTTTAATGAGAAGCTTGATTCTATATATGTTGTTGTTACACCCAGCTCACACTTTGTTGAATTATAGTAGCTCTTAGACTCATAGTCCTTTCAAGAAATTGATCATATTTTTTACAATTAAAAGGTCATTTGCTCTGAAAATTACTACATGTTAGGCCTTCTGTGCGCCATTGTTGCATATCTGCAAAAAAATATAATGTCCTTATGTTTCATATATATTTGCAACACTAAGTTATAACTTGTGATCAACCATCCACCCTTTTAAATTAAGAAAAGAACTTGTGGTCAACTTCTTAGGCATAAACAAGCTGATGTTATGCTTAAATCCCGCGCCCTCGAACCATGAATCAGAAATCAATTCCATCTTCACCTAATCCAATCAATGTAGACTTTGTCCAGGCATATAATTGGAAATATAATTGTGGAGTATCAAATTAAGAGAGAGAAGAAAATTTAACAACAAGGGAACAGGGCCATAAATAAATTACCAAATTTAAATCGAAAATGTCCAAATTGCCAAACCAAAGGGAAAAATGAAGGGATATGAGTAAAGAGAAAGGAACGCATTGAACTTGAAAAATACCAATCAAAACATTCACATTCACTCGTAACAACAAATAATCTAAGCAATTCAAGAAAACATTGACAAATTCATACCAATAATTCAAGGTAAACAACCGTTTTATTTGATAAGAAGGGAGTTTGATTCGTGAGTTAGGGCAAATAATAAAAATTACCAACCTTGTCGTCGAACTCGCCGCTAGCATCGCCGCTGACCTCCAGCCGCCACCCACCTCACCACCTGCCATAGTAAAAAAAAGTTAGGGCAGAGCAAAAACTCATTATTCATCAATCGAATTTTCCATGAATCGAATTTTCCATCATAACCAGAGAAACGTTAGGATCTTGCCGGAAGCGCCAATAAGTCACCGGAAAAAGAGAAAGATGAGGGCGCACAGAAGAGGGTGTGAGTTGAGGAGATGAGCAATTGAAGTCTTGAAGAAGTGAAATAAGTGATTTTGTGGGAAAATATTAAAGCGGGTTCCATTTCCGCTATTTTCTTTTGGGTTTGTGCAACGAAACATAATTTGAATTGGCCGATTTACTAACCAAGGGCAACAAAATATATAATTCTGTCGCCTAATTAAGGTAACGGGCAACCCAAGACTTATCTTGTCGCCCAAATATGAATTTGGGCAACAACAACGGATTTAGTCTCCCATAATTTACACTACGGGCAACAAATTCAGCCCGTCGCCCTTGTTTTCAACTATGGGCCACGACATTTCGTTTTGTTGCCCTTAAGTTTCAATTCCATCGCCCAAAACTTATTTTCTTGTAGTGATGAAAAGAAAAGAAAAAGAAGAAATAAAAGAAAAAGGGGGAAAGAAAGAAGAATAAGAAGAAAGAAAAGATCAGAGGGGAAGGGCGCGTGAAACAGGAGGCGGCCGGAGCGGGGATGGCGGAGTTGTAGGTGGTCAAAGGAGGTGTTGAGCGGGGGGTGCAGATTGATGTGGGTGAGAAGGGTGGAATGCGGCTAAGAAATAAAGAAGGGAAAGTGGTGCGTGTATGGGCGCCGACGAAGAAGTCCAACGCGAGTAGAACAGATGTGTCCGGTGCAGTGCGGTTGGGCTGCGAGTCTGATGGTGGTGGTGCGCAAAGGAGGTGACCGGCGTTGTTTTCTGTGGCGAGATGGAGAGGAAAGCCACGGGCCTGGCGTGGCTTTGGGATGAAGCCCACTACCTAGCTGTGGTGTCTACTACTTGCTCGCCGCTGCTACAGTGCTAGTGCTCCTTGTTCTTTTTTTTTCTTTTTTTTACCTACAACCACAAAAACCAACAAAAAAACTACTACCCAAAAATTAAAATTAGACCTAAAGAAAATGAAATAGAGAAATGAAATTTTTGAAAAAATAAAAGAAAGAAAATAATTCAAAACTCGGGTTGCCTCCCGAGAAGCGCAAACTTAAGGTCTTGCATGACCGTTTAAGATTAGTAGCCCACTCGCAATAGTTCAATGCTCTAAGAAGCTTATCATATGTTCCTGCAAACAACTGAAAGCATATTATATAAGAATGAAAAGGAAAAATGAAATAAGTTAGTTCTAAAAATCTATGAAGACTATATAAATAAAAATCAAAAGAGAAGTTATATTTAAAAGGGAAAGAAGAAGATAAAACGTTAGCCTTTTTACATGACTCAAAAGGAAGAAAAGAAACTAAGTCTACATTAGTTACATGATCATAAGAGTCATTCCAAAGGGGAGAAAGAAGGAACGATGGAGGATATAATATAGGAGAAGAAGGAATAAGGTCAAGTTTTTGAGAGAATGGAACATGAGACTCAAAAATAGTAGGTGGTACCGATAAAGACTCATAAATCACCTCACATTCAACTTGACTTTTTTCCAAAGAGAAAATTTCAACTATGGTTTCCTCCTCATGAATAACATCCATCACATTAGTCGTTCTTTCAATCTTTTTATCATCCCAACAGTTCTCATTTATTATCCACCCCTCGTTATCATCATTAATAAACGGTTTGGGGCTAGAATTCTAAGTAGATTGACATTCAAATTAGAAAGAGGGGTCAAAGCCATTTACTACTATCACATCACACCAAGAAATATCTTGACAATTAAACTGACAATTAGAACAATAAAGAAGTGGTGTCATGTAAGTTTGGGGTAAAAGAGCATATGAAGACATCTCCCACTCATAAGTATCCCTAGATTCTACCACCATCCTAGTTTCTTCATTTAACCCCTCATAAATCACTAAACACATATCCCACAGTTCAATTCCATGATTAGGACCAATAAAATCACCAAGCCTATACTCATGTAAAAATTGGGAGGATTTTGATATGATGTATCAAAACTGTAAACATGAGAATCCCAAGAATTATTACTATGTTGCCAAACAAAAGAATTATCCCCATCATCAAAATAGCATGACTCCATGATACAGAAAAGTTATAAATTATTTTATTTACAAAAGGGAAATATATATATATATATATATATATATATATATATATATATATATATATATATATATATATATACAGTTTAGTCTCACCAACAATAAAAACTAAATAAAATTATACCGTCTCCCTGGCAACGGCGCCAAAATTTGATAGGTTGTCGTACATCTGTCAAAAATAATTCCTAGCAATACCTTCTAACAATGTAGTAGGGTAAGTAGGGTCGAATCCACAGAGAGATGGTTGTTTTAAATCTAGCTTCTAAGGTATGGAGAAACTAAACAAGATCACAGATATGAGAATTAAGGTTCTAAACTAATAAAATATGAAAATCAAACTAAAAGAATCTAGGGCAATGGTTCACCATGTTCATAACCAAAATCTATCAAGAAGTCATCAATAGTTCAATTAATCAGATATCTAGAGCACATGTTAATCCTACGGTCGGGTCTTAACGCTCTCAAATCAACATATGCAATACGGTCGCTAACATAATCAGATTTGCTAATTGTAGGCAAGCCTCTAAAAAGTCGATCTTTCGATTTTAACCCTTATTAGCAAGACATAATCAAACAATTGATCAGGTTGCAAGATTAACAATAAACACTAATCAATTAGAAATATCAATGACCAATCAAACCATCAATAAACATCAATCAAGATTCATAGGATATAAGCATGGATTCCCAAACCCTAGAAAACAAGACTACTCAAACATGAAATAAATAAGAAAATCTAAATCTACAAAGAAAAGCATAATTAAAGAAATCAAGGAAATAAACTAATGAAACACATGAATTAATGAAGAATAAGAAAAACTAGGGTTTACAACTAAAGCTAGAGAGAAAGAGAAGAGAAAACTAAACTAAACCTCAGAAAACAAACATAACGTCTGTGTGGGGGAGAAGAGGAAGAAAAGAGAGTTATTCCTAATCTAAATAATACTAGTCGCATATGCACGCGATGCGTGCGTCAACAACCTTATGTAGCTATATATACAAATGAACATGTTTTTTTATCTAAAATTATTTTATTAGTGAAGTAAATTATTGAGGTTCTATTGTAGATGTTATTATCTTTTTAAATTGAAGGTGATTGATTTTTAACTGTTCAATACCGTCACTGAAAAATTTGGTCGATGATCTAATAATTCCGTATTAACGACTTTAATATAGTTCTTTAACGATTATAAATGTTAATAAACAATATTGTTTGACCTTTGTAAATATGAAGTATTATGTTGTCACGATATATCGCTAACTTTTTTTTTATTAAAGATTCTAATTAATTTCGTGAATTGATTGTGTCAATTGATTTTGTCAAGTTATTAATGGTGATTGCATATTCCATTTTTTATTTACTCATATGGCAAGTTGCATTGATTCTCATTTTTTATTTTTTATAAAAAGAAAACATTGTTTTAAATTATTAGAGGGTAATCTAGTCATTTTAAAGGGGAACACCACACCTCCTCCCTTGACTTTTATAATAGAGAATAAGTAACCTAATATAAATAGGAAAGTAAGTTACACGATAAGAATAGTCGAAATATTCATTAAATGGGCGGAATTAGTGATCCGTGCGTACGAAAACAAATTACAGCAGAAACAGCCCGAACTTCCTAAAGGCATAACTCCTTGACTAGAAGTCTTCTAGGGGCGTGCCAACTATCGTTGGAAAGATATTTAAGTCTAGTTTCCAAATATGCTAGAATTATTCAATTCTCAGAAGCACATCAAAAGTTATGATAAGAAGAGTAGACCTGGCTCCCTTTTCACATTTCTTCTAACGATTTTCCACTTTGTTTTCGCTCAAACTCATACTAATTATACTTCAAACGTTCCTTATGCAATGTATCTTCCTTCCAAATGCTCCTAATCCTGAAATTTGGCTAATCATACTCCAAATACGTTCTCAATACCTGAAATTCATCAAATACAAGAAAACATACCAAATTGGAGTAGAATAACATAACTTAAGAATATTATGCAAATATGAATCTAAATATGAAACTAAATGCTCTAAAATGCAACCTAATTGCACCTAAAAACTATATATAAATATGACTTATCAGACTCCCCAAAGCTAAACTATTGCTTGTCCTCAAGCAATAAGACATAAACACGGGCAAAGTAAGACAACCTACAATATAGGACTACAATAGGGATAAACACTCAACTGAAAACACAAGAGATATAATCACTACATAAACCAAGCATCGAAACAAATTCGAACAAAGCCGCATAGCATGTCATGTATCGTAATCGACTCTCCAATCATACCACAAACCATCTCGCCCAAGATGGACTTAAAAAAACCTAACAGACCTCACTAATGTGCACTCATGCATACTCTCATGTGTTTAAAGGATAAATGATGACACTCAACCTAAAACAAGTCGACTCAGATGAGGCATATACTCTTTAACTTTGATTTTTTTTACTCACTTAATACTCAACAACACAATACACGACGATCAAGAGGACTTTTAAGGGTTGTAATGGGGCTGAGGTTATTAAAGGTATGGAAAATATATAATTTGGGAATTGTGGTGGAAAAACCAAGAAGGGGGAGCATCATATAACTAAAAACTTGACCATGAAAGATCATAACAACTCCATGCAACAACCAACAATCTCGAAATTTAATCAACAACACTTTTCACTTAAGAAATTCAAGAATAACCTTTTTCTTCACTTTAATCAAAACTCTCTTTTCACTTTTTTTTTCATTTCATTTTTCACTTTTCTTTTGTATTTCTTTTTCATACTTTCAATTCAATTTTCAACCTCACTAAACATATTTTCCCATCCATTTAAACCACAAATAAAGCACTTTAATACAAACCAAACCAAAACTAATACTCGCTCCCCCAAGCTAGGCTTGGGACAAGAATCAAATAAGGCTAATGCTTGTAATGTAGGTATCAATCAAAAACAGTCAGGAAGGCTCAACGGGGCTAGAGGAAAGATAATATGAAAACAAGAATAACTCTGGAGCTAAGATCATGAAATAAAACGCACCAATCATATCAATATGTATGCACTATCAAATATTAAGGAGTACCAAGTCAAAGTCAAGATCAATGGAATAACTGAGGAACTAATCACACATGAAAAAAAAATAGAACTGACATAGATACGTCAGTTTATATGCACAAAAGCTCACTTCGGTTAAGTTGTCTGCACAATAAAGTTAAATCGAGCCAGAGATAGATCAATCAATCTTACCACAAACAATCAATTGCAAAACAATCGTGCTATGAAGAATCGTGAACAAGATGAATGATGCTTAGGAATTGTAGTATAATATCAGCAAGGTTCTCAAAAAGTGCCAGTAATAGTCCCATAGATGCAACTAAAATAAGATGAAGTATAATATGAGATGAAATATGCTAATGAAACTAAGAAAGCAGTATAATTTTTTTTGGTTACACGTAAACTCCCCCTCCTAGTGAGTGGTACAAACCGTGCAACATCCTACGAAAGCAATTAAATCTACACTAGAAAGCAATAAAAGATAGAATATCCCTCCCCCAAGCGAGAATATGCAGTGTCCTCACTGCAAGAAACAAGATTAGAGAAGGAACCAAAACCAAACCCCAAGATCACAAAATCACCAAAGTCGCCCACCAAGAGCCACAATACACCACTAAAACCATACACAAACTCCGACAATCCAATAAACCAATAATTCAATCAATGTGCTCAAAAGATTTCCAACAAGATGGCATCAAAACAAAATTCCAAGCAAAAATTCGGAATAAACATCAACAACAGGTAGAAGTGAAAATAGATGCTTACTCCCCAATTAATTGGGGAGAAGAGTCAAATATGCTCAAAAATATGTTGTGATGCTTCACGAAGGCGAACTTGAATCAGTTTGGTGCCTACTTGAGAGAATCCTATAACAACAATTGATAAAAATAATTAATTAAAAGTTCATTGGGAAAAAGAAATAACAAAAGAAAAATTAAAAAGAAAAAGGAAATCAAATTAATACAAATGAAAAGAAAAGAAAAAGAAGAAATAAAAGAAAAAAGGGGAAAGAAAGAAGAATAAGAAGAAAGAAAAGATTAGAGGGGAAGGGCGCGTGAAACAGGAGGCGGCCGGAGCGGGGCTGGCGGAGTTGTAATTGGCCGAAGGAGGTGTTGAGCGAGGGGTGCAGATTATGATATGGGTGAGAACGGTGGAACGCGGCTAAGAAAAAAAGAAAGGAAAGTAGTGCGTGTATGGACGCCGACGAAAAACTCCGGCGCGGGTAGAACAGATGTGTCTGGTGCAGTGCGGTTGGGCTGTGGGTTTGATGGTGGTGGTGCGCAGAGGAGGTGACCGGCGTTGGTTTCTGTGGCGAGATGGAGAGGGAGCCACGGGCCTAGCGTGGCGTGGGGATAAAGCCCACGGCCTGGCCGTGGTGTCTACTGCCCGTTCGGCACTGCTATAGTGCTACTGCTCCTTGTTCTCTTTTTTTTTCGGTTTTTTCACCATATACCCCTGACAATTTTTTTTTTGCACCGTATACCCTCGCAAGTTTCCAAATTCACCATATACCCCCCACTTTTCAAAAAATACATCAAAATGCCCTTATGACTAACGGTGTTAGACTTCCGTTAGTCATTATGCCCTAATCCCCCTAACCCTAATTAACTAACCTAAACCTAAGCTAAATCCAAGCTAAACCCTAACCCTAACCCCCTAATCTAATAACCCTAACCCTAACCCCCTAATCTAATAACCCTAATCCTAACCATCCTAACCACCACCCCTCCCCCCACCCCTTACCCCTAGCCACCCACCGCCCCACTTCACCCCCCCTACCCTCCCCTTCCACGTCGGCCGCACCGCCCCCTCCCATCCCCTTCCCCGCCGCCGCGCCGCCCCTCCCCCCCCCCCTTCCCCTGTAGTCGCACAACACCCCTCCCCTTCTTATTCTCCCACAGCCGTCGCTCAACCCCCCTCCCCTCCTCTTCCCCCGCAACCGTCGCGCAACCCCCTGCAGTCGTGTACCCCTGAAACCCACCCTTGCTTGGTTCGATTTGTTTAAATTCATATGGGTAAATCGAATTCAAGATCATATTATCATACAATTGAAGAATTTGTTTAAATTTGCAAGAATTTGAAAAACCCTATTGTAAAGTTCCAAACTTAGGTTTGAAATTGGATTAAAAACATGTAAAGAGATGCAATGGAAACCGAGATTGGCATAACACTCAAGGACCTTAGAGGAGAGAGAAAGGTTTTGGTGATGGCCATGAAGGATGCGCGGCGATTGCGGGGAAAGGGAAGGGGGGTTGCCGGCGGTTGGAGGGAAGGGGAGGGGTGGTTGGGCGACTGCTGGGGAGGGGGAGGGGGAGTGGGGCTGCAGGGGAGGGGGCTGCGGGGGGTCCCCTCCCCTTCCCCTGCAACCGTCGCTCAACCCCCTGCAGTCGTGTACCCCTGAAACCCACCCTCGCTTGGTTCGATTTGTTTAAATTCATCTGGGTAAATCGAATTCAAGATCATATTATCATACAATTGAAGAATTTGTTTAAATTCACCTGAATTTGCAAGAATTTGAAAAACCCTATTGTAAAGTTCCAAACTTAGGTTTGAAATTGAATTAAAAACATGTAAAGAGAGGCAATGGAGACCAAGATTGGCATAACACTCAAGGAGTTTAGAGGAGAGATAAAGGTTTTGGTGATGGCCATGAAGGACGCGCGGCGGTTGCGGGGGAAGAGGAGGGGAGGGGTTGGAGCGACGGCTGCGGGGAAGGGGAGGGGAGGGGAGGGGGGGTTGGGCGACTGCAGGGGAGGAGGGGAGGGGGAGTGGGGCTACGGGGGGAGGGGCTGCGGGGGTGGGGGGAAGGGGGAGGGGGGCTGGCGGTGGGGTGGGAGAAAGGGGTGGGGTGGGGTGGGGGGGAGGGATGGTGGGTGGGTGGTGGGGGAAATGGGTGGGGTGGGGGGGAGGAGTGGTGGGTGGGTGGCTAGGGTTAGGGTATTAGATTAGAGTTAGGGTTAGAGTTAGGTTTAATTTAGGTTAGTTAATTAGGGTTAGAGGGGGGCTTAGGGCTTAATGACTAACGGTGTTAGACTTCCGTTAGTCATAAGGGTATGTTGATGTATTTTTTAAAACGTCGAGGGTATATGGTGAATTTGGAAACTCGAAAGGGCATATGGTGTAAAAAAAAAAATTGTCAAAGGTATATGGTGAAAAAACCGTTTCTTTTTTTTAACCTACAAGCACGCACTAGAGGGAAAAAAATCTCAAGGGCTATAGTTTTAACATAAACGCAGCCTTTAATCTATCCGCGAAAAAAGAAAGTTAAACTGGAAAACCGCAGCCCTACCACCCGCATATTTTCATTCAGCCCCGAAACGCCTCACTCTCTGTTTCGGTAGTTCCTTTCTCTTTCTCTCTCTTCTCTCTCTCACACCCTCGCCTTACTTGGGCCACCGATGACCGATCATTGGGCAGTGCTTTCGCTCGGTATGGAGATGTCGTTGATTCGAAGGTTTCTTGTTTTAAAAGAAGTCCGGAAACGGTATGTCCATTCCAGAACGAACGATCAATCAATCAATTTTTTTCCACAATTTTTCTTATGATTTCTTAATAGATCTATAATTTAACATCAATTTTTTCGATTTTTTCAGGTGATCTAGAGGTTTCGGATTCGTGACTTTCTCATCAAAAGAAAGCCTCGACGCTGCGATTGAAGCAATGAATGTATCTGAACTTGATGGACGTGAAATCACTGTTAACGAGGCGGTGGATACCGCGGCATTAGCGGTGGTGGTGGCGGGTCTTCTTCTAATTTTCTGGGTAATCTTTCTTTTGATTTTGCCTTCCAACTTTTTGTTAAAATTCCTCTGTGAAAATTATTGTTGTTCATATTTTTTAACTGATTTTGTTCGTAGATCTGAAGTTTTGGCTTTTTTATGAGATGGGTTTAGTTCATCTAATCTTAATTATGATCTACTTGATTGTTATGTATTTTTTTAATGTCTATGTAGTATTATATGCTCTGTGAAAGTTGTGGAGTGGTGATCTTTGATTTTGGTCAAGTTACTTCTATTAGTTTGATACAAGGGATCGAATGGAGATTATTAACAAAAAATTAATGTAAATTGGATGAGCATCATGGGAAAGAAAGTAGCATGAGCCATGAGGAAACTGATTGTAAGCCACATCTTTAATGCACTGAAGGATTGCTGACTTGAACAGTTGATGAATTTGGAACTCTAGAAACAATAACTGTGGTTCTTGCTGCTTTTCATGTAAATTGCGCGACTTTTAGGTAGGTAGAAAACCTGAGGCACATCATACTTCTAGTAATGTCTTTCACCATTAAATTTGTTCAGAATAATTCAAAACTAATTGTTTACTTCTTGAATCCTTATGCTTATAATTGTGATTTTTAAGATAGCTAATTGATTAGGTTCTGGAACTCACTTTTAAGCCTGTAGATTTAAACTGTAAGGAATCAATATTTACACCATTCTTATTTTAAAAGAAGTCTTTTTGGTTTGCTTGACTGAAATTAGGTTTGAATTGGTTTAATAAGATGTGGGGTGATTTAAATTTGTACATGTGATGATTATGTTTGTTAGGCTCGAGCTCAATGATCAGTTTCGAAGATGTTTATGGAGGAAAAAGATCGGAGAGGCAATTCTTCTGCACATATGATCCAGAAGAGAATGGAGGTGAAGATTTCTGCTAATGTGGAAGGTATGTTAGCTTTACATTATATCTAGAAACTACTCTTGGCAGGTGCTGAATACGTTTCCATTTGTGTGCTTTGTGCTGAAAATTTGTTGGTGAAACATCCAGGTCCCATGTTTTACTTTATTGTTAATTGAGGGTATGGTTTAATTGTGCTCTGCAGTAACATATAAGTTCATATTTATGTTCAATTGTGTCGTCGTGAAACCTACTAACTTGCAACTTTTAAAAAAAAATGCATGCTGGTGAAGAAAAATTGAGCTATTTGGTCAAGGTTGTAACCTGATTTAGCATCAGGTTAGTGCAAAATGCAGGGGAATTTGTTGTCACATTCCCAAGGGCTTATCATTCTGGCTTCAGTCATGGTGAACAAACTTTTTTTTTATCTTGTTGGTTGTTCGCTGTATATATCACAGATGAGTGTGCCTCAATTATCACAACTTTGAGATATAGGTTTGAATGCTAAATTCCAAGATTTGTCATTTGAGAGCCAAAACCATGAAACCAGCAGTTGAGACTTTAGGGTTTTTGTTCAAGGGTGAATTGTAGAACCACACACCTCCTCTTCGTCATTTGGCTGATACTGGCAGCTTGCCTGTTGTCTTCTCCTGCTAGACTTGGGGTATTTTTAATGTCCCTTTTCACCTCTTGTTTCGTAATTTGCTTTTAAGTAAAGGAAAGAATGGAATTGATATAACTCAAACTGATGTATTTTCTCTCTCTCGATTGCTTTGGAACAGGGTGTGATGGTTTATAAAAGTCAAGAATGGAAATTGCCAAGATAGAGCACCTGAATGCTTTCTGCTTATTATGCTTATTAATGAGGTTGTGCAGCCGATTACTTTTTTCTATGTACATCAATCTTTACTAATTTGCTCAAGTATTTTAGGGCCCGTTCGGTATTATTGTGGTTTTCTGTTTTTTGGTTTTTTGATTTTCAAAGTCATATGATATATGTCCGATAATTAATAAAAAATTAGGCAAATTTATTGGGAACATGATAATTTTGAAAACTGACAATTAAAAAGTGAAAACCACTTTTTCTGGTTTCCTGTTTTTGGTTTTTAGTTTTCAAAAAAACTGAAAACAAAAAACGATAACGAACTAGATAGTAGATACATATACAAAGTAATGTAGGATTGTTTTGTGTATCATGATAAGCGAGCAATTTAAGCATTCATATTTTTGTAACTTTCTCTATATTTATATAAAAAACATAATGTGCAATGGGAAATGCTTATATATATATATATATATATATATATATATATATATATATATATATATATATATATATATCTGTTTGGGGATCAATTAGGACTAAAAAATGCAAAAAAAAAAATTGTTTTTTATTTTTTTTAGGTCACAAGGGCTGCGGTTTTTTCAATAACCGAAGCCCTTAATTGTCATGGGTTGTGGTTATTAACCGCAGCCCTTCAAAAACGTTACGGGCTGCAGTTGAAAAACGCAGCCCTTAGGCCACTTTTGACTAGGGACAAAAATCAACAAAAAAATACACACCAAAAATCAAAATTAGACTTAAAGAAAATGACTTTTTTTTCAAAAAAAAAAAGAAAATAAGTCAAAACTCGGGTTGCTTCTCAAAAAGCGCAAATTTAAGGTCTTGCATGACTGTTTAAGATTAGTAGACTACTCATAATAGTTCAATACTCTAAGAAGCTAATAATATGTTCCTGCAAACAGCTCAAAGCATAATATATAAGAGTGAAACGGAAAAATGAAATAAGTTAGTTTTAAAAATCCATGAAAACTACAAAAATAAAAATCAAAACAGAAGTTATAATTAAAAGAGAAAGAAGGAGAGAAAACGTTAGTTTTTTTACATGACTCAAAAGGTAGAAAAGAAACTAAGTCTACATTAGTTACATGATCATAAGAGTCATTCCAAAGGGGCAAACAAAGGAACGATGGAGGATATAATATAAGAAAAGAAGGAATAAGGTCATGTTTTTGAGAGAATGAGACATGAGACTCAAAAATAGTAGGTGGTACCAATAAAGACTCATAAATCACCTCACCTTCAACTTGACTTTTTTCCAAAGAGGAAATTTCAACTATGGTTTCTTCCTCATGCATAACATCCATCACATTAGTCGTTCTTTCAATCTTTTCATCATCCCAATTGTTCTCATTTATTACCCACCCCTCATTATCATCATAAATAAACGGTTTGGAGCTAGAATTATAAGTAGATTGACATTCAAATTGGAACGAGGGATCAAAGCCATTTACTACCACTACAAAAATTAGAGCATTATAGAAACCTATTTTGGCAAGGAATTTTTGAATTGTTGATAGATAGCAACATAGATTATTTATCGGTTGCCTATTATTAAGTGGCATTATTTACTCTGATTTTCTAACAAATAAAAGCAACATATTTTTGATTGGTTGCTATTAGAAACTAGTTGTTTTACTATTTGTTGCTAGATGACAACATATTTTCAATTTGTTGCCATTTAACAACAAACTATGACAACAAATATTTGATTTGTTGTCATTGGAAACAGGTAATTTTACTATTTGTTACTAGGTGGCATCATATTTGCGATTTGTTGTCATTTAACAACAAATTACGACAACCAATATTGATTTTGTTGACATAAAGAACAATTAATTTTACTATTTGTTACTAGATGACATCATATTTCCGATATGTTGTTATTTAGCAACAAACTACGGCAACTATTATTTCATTTGTTGACATTAGAAACAATTAATTATTTGTTGATAGATGGCATCATATTTTCAATTTGTTGTCATTTAGAAACAAATATGGAAATAGATATATGATTTGTTGCCGTTGGAAACAATATATTATACAGTTTGTTGTTGAAATAACATTAGATTTTTTTCTCAAATTGTGTCCCATATCGAAGAAAGACAAGCCAAAGTACCACCTTATAATCTAAAGAAGTTTCACATACTATTATTAGTGCTATTAGTATGGAACATCATTCAGACTTGTAAATGGACTGATTCATCTCCTCTTTATTGGTTTGCCCAAACGCATTCTCATATTATCAAACAATTAACAACTATGTTATATAGATAGTGCATTAGTCAAAGTATAAGTCTGTAATAATTAAAAATGATTAATAATTTGCTAATTTATGGCAATAAAATATTAATAATTTGTTGTGATATGTAGCAACAATCATTCATAACTCGTTGCTAGAGTTAGCAACAAATGCGCCAAACATAGCAACCAACATGGCAACAATATTTTAATGGATGCGATATGGCGACGAAATTATTTTGGATTTTGTAGCTAAAATCATATGGCAAAAAGCCTTTTAGCTACAACTTTTTTTTGTTTCCAATTTGTTGCCAATTCGAGTTGCCAACAAATTTCTATGAATAGCAACAATTTTTAACAGTTGTTAAATTGATTTATTTTTGTAGTGTATTGTCACATCACACAAAGAAATATCATGAGAATTAGACTGACAATTAGAACAATAAAGAAGTGTCATGTAAGTTTGGGATGAAAGAGCATATGAAGACATCTCCCACTCATAAGTATCCTAACTAACCAAGCAATCAAATCCCAACAATAATCAGGTGATTGGAATAGAAATCCCCCATTAGACATAGATTTTACCACCATCATAGTTTCTCTATTTAACCCCTCATAAATCACTAGACACATATCCCATAGTTCAATTCCATGATTAGGATCAATAAAATCACCAAGCCTATGATAGTACTTTCAAAACACTTCATTCTCATACTGAGGAAAAGAAAAATTGCTCTAGAATTACTAACATGTACATGGGGTTCACATAACATATCAGGTAATTCAGGAGAACTCATGTAAAAATTGGGAGGATTTTGGTATGATATATCAAAAATATAAACATGAGAATCGGATTTTTCACCAATTGTAGCCTTTTGTAGTTGCGAGTTTGTTAATTGTAGCCTATTCATTTCAAACTCTCCAATTGCAGCCTCATAAAATCAAGGTTCCTTTAAGTTGCAGCCCAATTTCAATTTCAGGCCAAAAACGACGTCATATTAACCATGGTTAAGCGACTTCTCTCTCTCCTCTGACCTCCATTTGCTCTCTCTCCTCTGACCTCCATTTTCTCTCTTCTCTCTCTCCAGGACCACCATTTTCTCTCTCTCCTCTCTCTCTCCATTTACTCTCTCCTAAGTGCATTTTCAAGCTGCTCAAGAGGCTCCCGAGTTTCCGGGTACCTCTTGAGCTCCGAGATCTTGAGCTGCTCCAGCAAGTTGCCAATCAACTTCAAGTGATTGGCAAATTGCCGGCAGTTCTTCCGGTGCATTCGGGCAGTGTTCGCCGCCTTCACTATCAACTCGATTAACTTCACCGCATCAAGCCTAGTGAGCTGGGCTATTGTTGCTACATCCTCCATGTGATCCATCTTCAATCTTAACTTCAATACTACTTCCTCCTCTTTGTTCAATTAAAACAAGGACAGAAACTAAAACAATCCTAAGTAACAATCTCAATCAAAATCAACAATTCCAAAACAACCCCATTTCTGGAACATTCTCAAATCTTCACAAAAAAAAACCAATTAAATTACGGCTTTAGATTGATGTAAAAAAACAAATGGGTTTTTCCAAATTGATGCTAAGATTGAACATGCATTTTCTTCAACAAAAAAAAGAATAGATCTTTAGCTTCAAATTTCCACACTTGTCACTTGACCTCACTTCAGTAGCAAAATAATTACCTGAAATAGAAATAAATTCGTCAAAGATTTTAATTTTGGTAAAAATAAATTTGAGTGGAAAAAGAAAAAAGCGAGGTCAAAGAAGAAAAGTAAAAGACTCCATGTCTGCTTCAATATCTTCAACAAGAAGTGAAGTCAGACACCAGAATTAAAGAGACTTAAAAGGGGTAAAAAAATAAAAAATAAAATCCTCATTTTATCTTACATTATCAAACATTAGCCATAATTCTGCGGAGAAAAATCAGAAGAATTTAATTTGCACCGAAGAAAAATATATTATATGAATTATACGTAAAATAGAAACTAAAACCCAGAAGAAAATTAAAATCACGAGTATGGTTCTGCACCGCTGTCAAAAAAATATTCGGATTAAATAAAGTAAGAGGAGAGAGAGGAGAGTGAACAAATGGAGGTCAGAGGAGAAAGAGAAGTCGAGGGTTTTGGAAAAGGGTTGAGGCAAAAAAGACCGTTGGACCTTCATGGTTAACTATGACGTCATTTTTGGCCTGAAATTGAAATTGGGCTGCAACTTAAAGGTACCTTGATTTTATGAGGCTGCAATTGGAGAGTTTGAAATGAATAGGCTGCAATTAACAAACTCGCAACTACAAAAGGCTGCAATTGGCGAAAAATCCCATGAGAATCCCAAGAATTATTACTATGTTGCCTAGCAAAAGAATTATCCCCATCATCAAAATAGCATGACTCCATGATACAGAAAAGTTATAAAAAAATAAAAAATATTTACAAAAGGGAAAATTTATATATATACAATTTACACTAGTAGAATAATTGCTTATTGCTGCGGCTGAATTGCTGCGGTTTTACCCATACGCAGCAATAAACCACGTCAAAACAAAAGGAAAAATCGAAAATCAACCTATTGTTGCGGTTCTGGGTGAAAACCGCAGAAATAGATGTCAACGGGAATTTTTCAAAAATGTTTGACTAGTTTGACCAGAGTTATTGCAGCGGTTTCCACCCAGAATCGCAGCAATAGATTAAAATATTTTTTTTAAATAAAATTTTAATCTATTGTTGCGGTTCTTGGTGGGAACGCAACAATAGATCTAGGCTAGATCTAAAAAAAAAAATTAACGGGTCTCCTTCACTATACACGAGGGTTTAGTACTTCACTCTCCCCACTCACATTCATTTTCGCCCTCATCTCTCATCCCTCAGTCGTTTTTCCTCCCTCATCTATCTTCTCTCAACCCTCACTCATTTTCGCCTCTCTCTTCTCTCAACCCTCACTCATTTTTGCCTCTCTCTCTCTTCCAGGTAACCCGCACTTGGTAGTTCATTCCCATCCCTCAGTCGTCGACGAAGCAGTGGCGAATTTTCAGATCTATTGTCGTCATCGAGGAAGCTTCGCTCATAGATCTGAATGCGGGGTGAAGTGCGCCGACGTCATCGTGTCTCCACCTTCTCTTCTCTCCAATGTTCCGCGATATTTTCTCACTCTCCTCCTCGAGCTTCCTTCTCATCGTTCGTCGGCCTTTTCTCGTCGCTCTAACCGTCACCGGACGAAGACGATAACTCCATCGTCGCTCGAATCGTCACCGGACGAAGACGAGGACGACCTTTCTTTGCTCGACCTCGTCACCAGACGAATTATGTTAGATCTGATGTTAGTCGGTCTGTATTTTTTTTCTTCATTTTTTATTTATTTTGATTTAGATCTGATGTAGTGGATTTGTATTTTTTTTGTTTTTACCTTATTATGATGATGTTAGTCGGCTCCTGTAACTTTTTTTATTTAATTTTTTTTTCAAATTTTTGTATGTTATTAGTTTCAATTTGTTCTTTAGTTAGTTTCATTTCCTCATTCTATTTTCTTATTTCTTTTATTTTATCTTTTATATATTATAATTGTTTTATTTTCATTACTTATGATTTTATACTCAATACATGGATTCAATGTGTTGTACCAGTGGGTTTTAGTTACTTTTAGGTTTTTGTTGCATCTTAACAATGAATATAGTAATGAAGATTTTAATTTCAAATTTTTTTTAAAAAAAGTGCACCTATTGCTACGGTAGCAATAACTAATAAGTGCACTTTTTTAATATCTAAAAAATGCATATTGCTGCGGTTTTGGGAAGAAACCGCAGCAATAAGTTGACGTATTGCTGCGGCCAAAAACCGCAACAATAGGTAATTACCTATTGTTGCGCCGTAAATTGTTGCGCGGCTAAACCCGCAGCAATAGGCCACTTAATGACCGCCGCAATAAGCAATTATTCTACTAGTGTTAGTCTCACCAACAATAAAAACTAAATAAAACTATACCGTCTCCCTGGCAACGACGCCAAAATTTGATAGGCTGTCGTACATCTGTCAAAAATAATTCCTAGTAATACCTTCTAACAATGTAGTAGGGTAAGTAGGGTCGAATCCACAGAGAGATGGTTGTTTTAAATCTAGCTTCTAAGGTATGGAGAAACTAAATAAGATCACAGATATGAGAATTAAGGTTCTAAACTAATAAAATATGAAAATCAAACTAAAAGAATCTAGGGCAATGGTTCACCATGTTCATAACCAAAATCTACTAAAAAGTCATCAATAGTTCAATTAATCAAATATCTAGAGCACAGGTTAATCCTACGGTCGGGTCTTAACGCTATCAAATCAACATATGCCGTACGGTCGCTAACATAATCAGATTTGCTAATTGTAGGCAAGCCTCTAAAAAGTCGATCTTTCGATTCTACCCCTTAATAGCAAGATATAATCAAACAATTGCTCAGGTTGCAAGATTAACAATAAAAACACTAATCAATTAGAAATATCAACGACTAATCAAACCATCAATAAACATCAATCAAGATTCATAGGATATAAACATGGATTCGAAAACCCTAGAAAACAATACTACTCAAACATGAAATAAATAAGAAAATCTAAATCTAGAAAGAAAAGCATAATTAAAGAAATCAAGGATATAAACTAATGAAACTCATGAATTAATGAAGAATAAGAAAAATTAGGGTTTAAAACTAAAGCTAGAGAGAAAGAGAAGAGAAAACTAAACTAAACCTCAGAAAACAAAAATAACGTGTGTGTGGAGGACGAGAGGAAAAAAAAAGAGTTATTCCTAATCTAAATAATACTAGTCGCATATCATATGCACGCGATGCGTGCGTCAACAACCTTATGTAACTATATATACGAATGAACATGTTTTTTTTTTTATCTAAAATTATTTCGTTAGTGATGTAAATTATTGAGGTTCTATTGTAGATGTTATTATCTTTTTAAATTGAAGGTGATTGATTTTTAACTGTTTAATACCGTCACTGGAAAATTTGGTCGATGATCTAATAATTCCTTTTCAGCGACTTTAGTATAGTTCTTTAACGATTATAAATGTTAATAAACCATATTATTTTACCTTTGTAAATACGAAGTATTATGTTGTCATGATATATCGCTAACTTTTTTTGATTGAAGATTCTAATTAATTTCGTGAATTGATTGTGTCAACCTATTTTGTCAAGTTATTAATGGTGATTGGATATTCCATTTTTGATTTATTCATATGACAAGTTGCATTGATTCTCATTTTTTAATTTTTTTTAAAAAGAAAACATTGTTTTAAATTATTTTTTTTTTGGTAAAATGTAAGCTTTTATTACCAAAAAACCATAAAAAAGCCACCCACAACAATACAACCAACAGCAATAACAGTACAACACACTGTCACGGTAAAAACCAACACACCATCCAAACTAACTCAATTACAATCTAACACAAGTTGTGAAACCCATGCTCTATCAGCAGCAGACCATTTAGCATTTAAGCAATTCTTCACTCTATTACAAACACTTGACTGAATTTCTTTAATAATTTTATCAGGACACTTGACAGAATCATACCATAAAGCATGATTCCTACAATTCCATATGTAATAAACCAGAGCAGTTAAAACAACATAGCTTACTTTCTGCCTATTTTTGGATCTGAAGTGCCTGCCCCATTTCTTCCATGAAGTATAGATTGTTTCCTGCATGCCCATTCTAATACCAATCCACTGCATTATGCCTTGACAAATTCTCATGCTGCAAGGACATCTGAAGAATAAGTGGTGACTTGTCTCCTCTTCATTGTAACACAACAAGCATCTACCTTCATGAACAACACCAGCAGTTTTTAGCCTATCTCGAGTCTTTAGCTTCCCTAGCATCATTATCCAAGCAATAAAAGAATGCTTGGGAATGTTGTAGCTAATCCAAACCCAATTATGCCATCCCACCTTCAATTGTGAACCTTTAGGCCACTGATAACCTGCCTTCACAGTGTAAGCTTTGTCTCCATTCAACCATTTATTATTCTGATAAGCACTCTTAAACACATTCTTGATTTTACAAATGACCTTCCACACCCAACTTGCAGTGGTAGGAGCTTCATACTCCCACCAATTTGCCTCTTTTATATACACATTATGGACCCACTTTATCCATAAAACATCTTCCTTCCGTGCCACTTGCCAAATATACTTACCTACAGCTGCAAAATTCCATGTAATACAATCCTGCAAACCCAAACCCCCATACATTTTGGGTCTACAAACCCACTCCCAAGCAACAGGTGGACTCTTAGTTAGAACCGCCTTACCTTCCCACAGAAAAGCTCTACATAATTGGACAATTCTTTTCAACACACTTCTAGGCAGAAGAAAAACCTGAGCCCAGTAAGTATGGATGCTCATAAGAACAGAATAAACAAGAACAAATCTTCCAGCATAAGACAGGTGTCTAGAACTCCTGCACATAATTCTATGCATTATCCTGTCAATCAATACATCACAATATGCTGCAGCAATCCTTTTTGAAGTAATGGGCACACCTAAATATCGAAAAGGAAACTGCCCCTTCTTATAACCAGTGAGCTGAAGAATCCTATCCTGAATCTCCTCCTTCACATTCCCATAATAAATTGTTATCTTTGCAGGACTAGCATTTAATCCAGACACTTGAGCAAATGCCTTCAAAGTTCTCACCATTAAAACCACAGATTGCACATTACCTTTGCTGAACAACATTAAATCATCCGCAAAAATTAAATGTGTAAGACTAAGGTTCCTGCATCTATGATGAAAGTCAAACTTGTCTTTTTTTACACATCTTCTTCACGAGTCTAGTGAAATATTCCATTGCTAACACAAATATCAAAGGTGATATTGGATCACCCTGTCTAAGCTCTCTCTTCCCTTTTAAAAAACCATAAGTTTCCCCATTTATACACAGAGAAAAGGAAGGGCTAGTCATACACTCCATAACCCAATTCACAAACTTCTCAGGAAAGTGAAGACCCATCAACAATTCCTTGACAAAATCCCAACTTAAAGAATCATAAGCCTTCCTTAAATCTATCTTCAATGTGCATCTAGGAGGCTGAGAGCTTCGTTTATAATGTTTCAACATATCATGGCATATTAAAATATTATGCATAATCTTCCTATTAGCCACAAAGGCACTTTGAACTTCATCAATGATATGTGGTAGAACCAATTTTAGCCTATTACACATCAATTTAGAGATGATTTTATATAGGACATTGCAACACGCAATAGGCCTAAATTGTGTAACATCATGTGGCTGATCAACCTTAGGAATAAGACACAAGTTAGTAGCATTAACCTGTTTCAGTAGTTTACCAGTGTGAAAAAAGTTCTTCACTGCAAGGCAAACATCAGGTCCAATACAAGACCATGTCTTCTTATAAAACAAACTGGTGAGCCTTATTATCATCAATGTCCCATAATGCAGCCTTGATGTCATCATTAGTGAACTCTGCACATAAAGCTAATTGCTGCTCCCTAGTAACCACCTTCCCTTCTTGTATAATGGCCCTACTAACATGAGCTTCCATAGGATAAGTTGTACCAAGTTAGTCTTGATAAAACTCAATAAATACATATTCAATTCCACACCTATCCTCTCTCTAAACCCCTTGCATATCTTGAATTCTACAAATTTGATTCTGCAACCTTCTTTTCTTCAAACAAGCATGGAAATAATGTGTGTTAAAATCACCACTATTAAGCCACTCCTGCTTAGCCTTCTGCTGAAGAAAGCTTGTTCTAGCCTTGTTTAGCTCAGAGTAACTTTGTCTTGCTTTTGTCTCCAGACGATGCAGCTCAACATTTGCAGGGTCTTGCTAAATACTCTCCTGCACACTCAGTAATTTCTGCTTAGCTTCTTCAGCAACATTTTCTATATTAGAAAATTTCATTTTATTAAGCTCCTTCAGCACCCCTTTTAATTTTTTCAGTTTGGTGATCACTTGAAACATGGGCACACCAGAAATTTTATCACGCCAAACTCTCTGCACCTTATCCATGAACTTCTCAGCCTGAGTCCACATATTATAGAACCTAAATGCTTTAGGTTTCGCTGTCACAGTACTATCTAAACTAACCACACATGGACAGTGGTCAGATACACTCTCTGGCATAAACTTAGCTATAGCATTTGTGAACATCAAGTCCCAAGCATCATTTGCTATAACTCTATCAATACGTGAAAAAACTCTATCCCCTCCCGCTTGCTTATTACTGAAGACAGGACCAGTAGTAATGTGCTCATTCAACCCACATTCTCTCATACAACTCCTAAACTCATAAACTTCAGCCAAAGTTACAGCAGAGCCCAGTCTCTCATTCAAGTTCAGCACATTATTGAAATCACCCCCCAAAATCCAAGCACCCCTCACATGATCACTTATTTTTTTTCAGACCCTGCCATAACTCTTCTCTATCTTTGGCATCATTCATCCCATACACAAAAGAAACATAAAAACTACTACCAGAAGCTCTGTGATCAACCTTGCAATGAATATACTGAGCATGACACTCAATTATATTCACACTAAATTTCTGAGGTAACTAAATAACCCAAATTCGACCTCCTCTATGTTGGTGGTAGTTAGTAACAACACTCCACCCAGAACACACACTATTAAAAACTTTAGGGAAGTTGCCACACTTCACCCTTGTTTCCAGAAGCCCACATAGCCCCAAGTTATTGTGATTCAAGAACCACCTAACATCTGTGTGTTTCACTGGGCTATTGAGGCCTCTGGTGTTCCATAACCCAAGCTTATCCATTAGGAGGAATAACCTCCCCTCCTTCATGCCCTGAACCATCATACTCCTCAGGACCCCTGATTTCCATAACTGGATTCACATAATTGTCCTTCAACTAAGCTCCTTCCTCTTCTGTAACTCCTTCACTAGGCCCCTCGGTAATTGTTGCTAAGCTAGTAGTGGCTTTACCACCTAACTCCTTGTGAGCAATGCATCCAGTATTCGAACCACCAGACACAACAACAGGACCAGAAACATCACCTTTTTGAACCCATACCTTCCTTGGCTTGATCTTCCTCTGAGCCACCTCAAACCTTTTCTGCCTACATTCTTCCATAGTGTGTCCTATACCCTTACATTCATAGCATATAATAGGCTTACACTCATAATGAATAGGTTGCACAACTACTAGCCCTTTCTCATTCATGAATGCAATTTCCTTGGGAAATTCCTGATCAACCCTCACTTCCACTAATACCGGAGCATACTCAAGAATGTCTTCCAAATTTCCCCCACACACGTCTAACAAATCTATCCACAATCCGAAATGGAGGCTTAACCCTCAAAATATAGCAAATCAAAGCAGATTTCCAATATTCCAATTTCGGTTTAATATCATCATCAGTAATTATAAGCAAATCATCCTCATCATTCACATTCAAATTAGCGCTTTCATTACGAGTTAAATCCAACCCCTCTTCCCTAATATTAGCAAACAACGACTTGCTCCAAGTAGTATGGTTACCTGTATTACTAATCAATTGCTGCATAGGATGTGGCGATGGATTGACTGTTCCATTCCCCGTCTGTCTCAGAGGAGTATGCACCAAAGCTACCCAATATGCTAATTGATTCCTTGCCGCCTCAAAACTAGCTCGATCTTGCTCCGAAGCCGCCATATCCAACGAAGCATGAGAATCAACATCATCTTCCTCTGTGGTCCAACTTAGAGCTGCTACATCCTGAATTTCATTCACATCCTTCTGTTTCCTTGCATCCCTTGACTGTGGAATACGTATCGATTTTGCTTTCTGAGCTTGAGAGATCGATTTCTTGCCTTTTAGATGAGACTTCTTGCTACCATTACCCTTCTTTGAACCCTTTGCCCATTGTTTTAAATTATTAGAGGGTATTCTTGTCATTTTAAAGAGGACACCACACCTCCTCCCTTGGCTTATATAATAGAGATTAAGTAACCTAATTTAAATAGGAAAGTAAGTTACAAGATAAGGAAAGTCGAAACATTCATTAAATGGGCGGAATTAGTGATCCACGCGTACGAAAACAGATTCCACCAGAAACAGCCCGAGCTTCCTAAAGGCATAACTCCTTGATTAGAAGTCTCCTTGGGATGTGCCAACTATCTTTTGAAAGCTCTTTAAGTAGTTTCCAAATATGCTGGACTTATCAAATTCTTAGAAGCACATCAAAAGTTATGATAAGAAGAGTAGACCTGACTTCTTTTTTCACATTTCTTCTAATGATTTTCTACTTTGTTTTCGCTCAAACTCATACTAATTATACTTCAAATGTTCCTTATGCAATGTATCTTCCTTTCAAAAGCTCCTAATCCTGAAGTTTGGCTAATCATACTCCAAATACGTTCTCAATACCTGAAATTCATCAAAAACATGAAAACATACCGACAGGAGTAGAACAACATAACTTAAGAATATTATGCAAATATGAACCTAAATATGAAACTAAATGCTCTAAAATGCAACCTAAATGCACCTAAAAACTATATATAAATATGACTTATCACTAGGTCTTCCTTCCTCCTCTTTCTCTCACGCTACAAGCCAGTATTTCTCCATTTGATTTTTCTTTTTAGTGGTTTTTCGTGTTGCAAGAATAATTTTTACTTAATTTAAATATCTATAATGATAATTGTGTTTATTGATATATACTCCCTCCATCCCATAAAGATCTGAACATTTGTTGGGACACGTAGTTTAAGGTGATAAGTTGTAGTGTGGTTATCAAATGTTATTTTATTTAAAAAGTAGATGTGATAGGAGTTGGTAGGGTATTTTTTATTAGAGGAGAGAGAAAGTTGGGTAATTTTTTTTATTAAAGGTAGAGTGTGGGCCAAAGATTGTAAAAGAAATAATATATTAATGGTGGGACTATGCCAAAAAAAGAAGTGTTCAAACTAATTTGGGACAAATACAAAAGGAAAGTGTTCAAACTATTCTGGGACGGAGGGAGTACTTTTTTTTTTCTCATTGGAGATCTTTGGTTGTTGATGTAACGGAAACTTCAATCGTGAAGATCAGACATCAAATAAGATTAAGACTTATTCTTTCAAATTTTTTGTATTGGAGTTGTGAATTTTAGTCTTAGTTTCTTAGTTTTTTCTTCTCCTTTTGTTGCCAAAGAAAAATTAATTCAGATATAGGTTTCTATCTTTTTTTATAGAGAAATTTATATTGTTGATTGTAATTTTTATATATATATTTTTGTTCAATTATAACTATTTAATATATATGAGCAAATGTTCAATTGTTTTAGTATGTGTTAGGTTTTACATTTGTCATTGGTCTAGAGTAATTATATGCAAATTCATCAATCTTGTTTTTGCCAAGTATCTTCAATAGAATTAATGTAGTGTACTGAGGAAGGTGTTTTTATGTTCCTATACTGATAGGCAAAGAGAACGCCTATTTTCAATAGAGTTCTCTTGTTATAAAACGTCTCATGGAAATAGGTTTTCTCTTTGTTTCTTCAAACAAAATGCCCCAAAGAGGAGTTCGCTTAGCCTAAGACTACGCTGACTTGGAGAACTGTAGTGAAGAGTTCTCTTAAGCCCTAATTAATAGTTCTCTTAAGCGAAATTTGTAGTAGTGATATCTATTAATTAATTAAATTAGATTATACCCCACTAAAAGCTATCGTCTACCTTTAGGACAAAGGGAGTATTATAGATATTGGTTCCACTATAAATATCATGATTTAAATAATATATTTAAAGATTCTTAACACATCAAGTTTGAATTTTCTATTGTTTAAACTTATATATTATGATTAATAGGATTCCATAAATATTTCAATAAATAATCAACTGATTTTTTTAGATTTGAAAATTTCATGTGATGGAATAAATCAGCTTCAATCTTGGTTACATATATTATAAATTAAAACTAAACTAACTTGTAACCTAACATAAAGTCCCATCCATTTTATTCATAACATAGCTAATCAATCGTGTTGATTACAATGTACATTGTGTTTTGATCCATGCCATTGTTGTGGGGGCGTATTGTTGACTTTAAAAATATATATTTCCCCCAATAAGACCTCTTCTGAAATTTTTTCATTTCACTATTTTATAATTAACGATAAGTATGCAAAAAAAAATTTATCTGAGAAACCATTTTTTATATATAGATTTTCTTATCAATTAAAAAATTAACACAATTAGATGATTAGAAGAAAAGAAAGAAAAGTAAAGATCACCTTTTCTTGTAAATCCAATAAATCTTTAGCAGACTTGTTGACCAATTTTCTTGCTTCTCGGTCAAGAATTAGAAAAGTCTTATCAAAAATCTTATTAGAAACAATTATCCTTATCTTGAACCTATTATTACTAAAAACCCACGCTTAAGCTGAAAACTGAAAACCATCCTCATTTTACAATTTTTTGTTGATTTTACAAATTTTTGCTCATTTTAAAAAATATTCGCTCATTTGATGAAATTTTTGTTCATTTTATGTTTTTGCTCATTGTAAGAAATTTTTACTGATTTTATGAAATATTTGTTTATTTTACAAAGTTTTTCGTCATTTTATGTTGTTGGCTTATTTTAACTTTTTGCTCATTTTAAGAGATTATCGTTCAAAATCAGCAAAACTACTTAAAATGAGAAAAATGAACCTTAAAATAGCAAATTTACAACAAGAAACAAAAATCAAGGCTGAATCTTTAAAAAAAATAAACCACTATTTAGCTAAAGTAAAAGAAAATTAGCTTGATTCTCGAAATAGACCGATAAGAGAAAACGAACAACCAAATGCAGACACTAATCCAAACCAAAATATTGAAAAAATCACTAAAAAGGTTAGAAAATGAAAGCTGATTAAAGAACTTACCTTCAAGTTGTTTTAAAAAAGAAAGATTAAAAGAATAATATTGCACTACTTTTCTTCTTACTCCCGAGCTTCTGCTCATGTCCTCCAATCGAGGACATACTACTACAAAGCAACCTCTCGTAGCGATGATTTTTCAGTAGAAATATCACCAACTTCACCTTCTATTGTCGCCATTTGAGATTGATTTAAGCTCAGTCCATTGATTATTTGGTATCTTTTGTAAGTTTAATGTTTTCGAGGTCTAACCAAAGGATTTGAAAGTGAAAGAACTGGAGAATCGCGTGTGAGAGAATCACCGGTGAGAATACAGGAGAATGATTAGGGCAATGATTAGGGTGATGTCGCTTTTGATAAAAAGAAACACCCTAATCCTTGCAACATTACTCAGAGATAATGATCAATGATGTAGTGCTGCCCCCTTCTTGCAATTGCTACAAAGAAGGCGTATTTGGAGAGCAGTGAAAAGACAATGCAGGCACTAAGCATTTCCCACTACAACGAAGCTCCTGTATTTTATTGCATTTCCATTATGAATTATACAGCGATCACTATGCTTGTTTCCTTACTGTACCGTCTTCAAACTGTAAGCATTACTCCAATATATGCATGAGTTCATCTGAACTATCATCAAACTAACAGTGTATATACTAGTGATAATGTGATATAAATCTTAGAAAAACAAGAGTTTACTAGTAGATAATGCCATGAATCCCGAAGGCCAACTCCCAGTTAATGCTAGTGAGATCAGCAGCTGGAGTTTTCCTAGCTGAAGTAATCTGTGATTGACCAGCGTTATCTGAAAAGTCTTCCCATGGAGTATGCTTACCAACAGTAGCATAAGTCACATATGTCTTAACAGAATTAAGATGATACTCCATCCCCGAAAATTGATCCGATCCCTCACACTCACATTCACATTCAAATCCTCCGAATTAATCAAAATTTCATAAACTGTCTATGAATTGTTTATGAGCTGCTGTCTGCTCGGTATTTCTGCATGTATCAACCACCAATTGTTTATGAACTATTAATCGAAACTTCATCTATAATCATTACAAAGCATATATCAGCGCATAGCTTAAGAAACATTATGAAGAAACAAAATGTATAGGTTTAAGAGATGTTTAGCAATTAGAAATAAGCATACAACATTGAATGGAGGAGATTTTCAGCAACTTAAATATTCTCTTAGGACACAAGAAATAGGATACAAACTACTTCTATATTATAAGACGGAAGGAGTACTTTATTTTGAGAGGAAAGGAGTAGTCCTCAATCATAATTACTTCCAAAACAAACTGTGTGCTTGAAACTACTAAAAGTAAACTATGACATTTCAACTAAAACGGAGATCACACTCCTCCATGTGTTGCTTTTTTTTTTCCTTACACACTGTAGTTCCTCCGTCTTTTATTAGTTTTGCCGTACCCCTTTGTTTCTTTTATGGTCTTTCTGACCATTACTATCTTTCAACTGTGTATTAAGGCCTAGGGCTTGAGAAAGTTCTCAACACTGTTAAGGCCTGGTTCAAGAACTTGAGTCTCCCATGATTCCCACCAACTGCTTGATCCTTCCAATAATGCCATAAACGACTTAGTAGCATCCAATCTCTTAATTATCCACCCTCCTGCTTTCAGACATTTGATCTTTTCCACCTGTGTCTTTGCTAACTTACAAGTATTTTCCTGTACAGCTTTCACAGCATCCTTATACAAACCCCTCTGCATGTGATCCCACTCCCACACTGCAGACTTCTTGGTGCAGCCATAGGTTCTAAAATACTCCTCAAATTCTGGCACGCCAATTGATTTTGCCACCCCGGTGTTTGGCTCCAACTTGGCCATCTCAGACTGATGAAACTCGGCAAGCTCATCAAGCATCCCCGCGTCAAGCATGTCTTCAAGTCGGTTGCTTATATATTGGTTCAACACTGGAAGTGAGACATCGATCCAAAGGAGGCAACATTTGTACCTCAACTTTGAACACATTTGGGATGAGCCTGAAAATATGTCCAAGTCCGGGTTATAATGTTTGGCTAAAAGGGCATAGATAAACGAGGTCGACCCACCCACAATGACAGGGAGGTTTCCACGAGCTGTGATTTGAGAGATCAATGAGGAAGCCATATAGCGGTACTGAATCGGGGACATGTCACCGTGAGTTGCTGAGTCAATGTTACCGAGTAAGTGGTGGGGAACGCCAAGTTGCTCCTCAAAGGGTATTTTGTTAGTGGTTATGTTAAGGCCTTTGTAAACTTGCATTTTGTCACAGTTGATGATTTCAGAGGAGAAACGGGTGGCAATCTCGACAGAAAGCCGAGACTTTCCAGAGGCAGTGGGTCCCATTATCACCAACACTTTCTCTTCTGGGAATGAAAGAGCCATGGTAGGGAGTTGAGTAGTGATACTGGACAGTGGTCAAGGAAAGAGGAGTGTTGGGTCTAAGCACACAATATGGCTTCCTAGTGGCTTGCTGTTGCAATTCCAGAGGCATGCTTTTATAACCCATGTTTTAGAAACTTTTAGGCTAAATCTTTCATCAAAAAGATTGTAAGAGATTCTTTACTTTTTAGGTGTTATTAGGGGGGTTGCATTATTTGATATCGGATCTGATCCGATTCAAAGGTTCGGATATTCAAAAGATCCGGATCAACAAAAAAGTAATACGGAAAAAATTCGGATATCCGGTTTTTCGGATTGGATCGGATGTCAATCTTATTCAACATAAGCAAATATTGCAATGAAAAAGAAAAAATAAGAAAAGATACAATCGTTTATAACGACAAAAGATTTCAGTCATTAAAAAGATCGCAGTTCTATAAAAAATATTTCGGATTTTCAGATTGTCAAAATTTTTAAAGATTTGATCCATATCCAATCTGAAAATCCGATTTCTTTAAATACCCGATATAAAATATACGAAATGAAAAATTAGATCGGATATCCGAAATTTCACATGTGCGAACTAATATAATTGTTTTTTGTAGTTGTATAAGAGATTGTACTTGATTATTTACTTTTTACATGTTATGTTGTTATCTCACGTTTAAGTTAAATATCACAATCCCTTTTATAAAAGAGATTGTGCGAGATTCTTTACCTTATATCATATCAAAAGTCTTGGATGAGACCTCTCATGAGATGACTCAACCCAAATTCTCATTTTTTTAGTTCCTTTGTCGTCTTCCTTCCTCTCCCTATGCGTTTCTCTCTCCTTCCACATATGTTCTAAATGTCCAACGATCAAGTGTTTAACTCTAATTAATGGTGAATTAATTATTTATATTCAATTAAGTTTAGGAGTACATTAATAAATGAGTAATTTACTATTAAGCTGAATTGGACTAACAAGTTCACTCCTAATTAAACTATTATTGTAGGTATTTGTTTATTAGATTAGGCCAAATCATATGTTTTTATTTTCTAAGTGAGTTAGAATTATATTCACACAAAAAAAAGGATACAACCCTAGTCTAGCCAAAGCAAGAACAAACTAATTAGGTTGAACCCTTCTCAGGCTAAATTATATTTTACTCTTAGTAATCATATTAATCTAATTATGATTATTTTTATCCTAATCAAGTAATAGACGTATGGAATTTGCTAATTAAGGAAGAGATCAATCATGATTGCTGAATATCTCCTAAGGAGGAATGATATCAATAAATTAGAGATTGATCGATATCTCCTTAAGATGGAAAACCATTAATTAATTTCATAATTAAAGGGATTTTGTTTCACATAATGATGTAATAAATGAAAGAGAAATAGTTCTTATTCTTATTAGAAGTCTGCCGTGAGATACAAAGAATAGAGGGAAAAGTTCTCAACGTACAAGTAAGAGTGAATACCAAAATCCAAACCTATGTGAATACCAAATTGTGGAATTATATTTTGTTGAACGCCAAAATGAGAATTTTTTTATGGGAAATTCCCAATAGTAGGCTCCTATTTTTGAGAATTCCCAATGGTAGATTCAACTATTCCCAATGAAAATTTCTTTTTTTTTCCCATTGCTAGGCCTCAACTATTGTTTATTTGCTAAATGTGGCATTCGTGATAATTTTCCATTAAAACACAAGGTATATGATGATTAAAACATTAACAGATAGTATCTTCTATGGTTGAGAGCAAGCACCATCATAATTTTGATATGTCAATACTCATTTGTTGGTTAATGGAGGCAATATTAGTTGTTAAACTTTAGTCTGGATGTAAATCAAGTGTCGAAAGAATCTTGATCATGGCTGCTAGGAGAAGCTGGTGTTCATGTGTTAATTCTGTATTTTGTTGAGCTATTTAATTTGATTGTCGAAAGCTGTAACATTATGTTGTTTGATTGTATAACTAATCTTATCACCATGCTTGACTTTGCTATGTTTTCAACTATTCTTTTTGGCAAAAAAAACATGCTCTGTTTTGACCTATCATCTCTATGATATGTATAGCAGTTGTGGAATGGCTGGGGGTCAACGAAATCAATTTTTTTTTGACATTTTTTTACAGTAAACGAAATTAACTTGATCTTTTGTTTTGAAACTTAATATATGCATTGTTGGCTTGACAGTTACAAGTATTAGAATTGGAGGGAAACATTTTTGTTAGTTAGTTAGGAGTCTAGAACTAAATATATCATGGTTAATTAGTAGGGGTAAAGGCAAAACTTAACAAAAGTATTAAAAATAAACATGAAATTAACATATAATCCTCATTAATGCTACATTTGGGTAAATTAGAAAAATTGAGGCCTAGCAATGGAGAAAAAAAATAGTCGAATCTACCATTGGGATTGCTCAAGATTAGGAGCCTACCAATGGGAATTTCCCTTTCTTTATTTTGAACACCATTTCAGGAAAACATTCTTGTTTTAAGGGTGTTTAGGACGAATATTTCAAGTTTAGTTGTTGTTAGAAATGAAAAGCATGAATATAGTGAAAACATTTTTATGTTTTGGTGTTATTTGGAGGATGCCATAGTTGTTGAATGAATAATTGATTAGAACTTATTGGAAATATGAGACATGGGTTAAAAGTATAAAATTGATAAAAAAAAACTTGTATAACCTCTATTTATATTAGAAATAATGTCTACACGATATTAACATATTTACCCATAGGGTTCGACTAATACTTATATTAAATATGTATAATTGATAAACGACTAATAAGAAGTATCTAGAAATTATTATTATTATTTTTCTAAAAAAAAGGTAAGATCAAATCCCTTGCACAAGAGGATGGAAATTGCGAATTCCACTTTGCAAGGGGGAAGAATCACACCTTTGTCACAAGGGTGGAAGGAGGGTGGAAGGAGGGCCTCCAACCAACTAAGCCAACCTTGATTATTATAAGTAACAGTGAATTGATTTATGTCCATTAACTTATACAAATTTGTACGAACTAATATTAAATGTATAAACTAATCAAAAGTATTTATAAACTAATAGTGTATGCCAATGAAATGATAGTTTATGCCCAAAAACTGACATGGTCTGTCTATAAACTAATACTAAAATTTCTATAAACTGATTAAAAAATATCTATAAACTGATGGTATAAAACAATATAAACTAATGATAAATATACATAAATTGGTGATATATATACTACTTAAACTAATATAAACATGTCTTAAACTGATAAAATTGTCATAAAATGAAACTTGTCTCAGTCATGTTGATGAGTGAGATGCGTCTCAACCAAGAGGCTCTATTTATCATATACTAGACTTGTCCTCATGTCATATACAAGTTCCAATTTTGTTATGAAATTATATTTTTATTTGGTTAGAGAATTCACAAATAAATTGATTCTAAGAAGTAATTAAATAATACAACAATTGACTAAAAACAAATATTATGGAAAGATCACGGAGGATTAACAATTTCAACTATTTTCTATAGTGGCCCTGTTTGGCACTAGCGTTTTAGGTAGCGGGTAGCGCGCGGTTGGACAAGATCAAACTGCTACTTAAGAAAACTATGAGCGTTTGGTAAGGTAGTGGTTGTAGTAGCTGGTAGCATCTGGAGTAGATTATGGACAGCAGTTGTAGTACGTTACTACAAGTAACGTTTGAGATTTATAGGTAGCGGTCTAGCAAATAAACTCTATATAATAGCACAAGGTAGAATTGTTAACCAATGTTTTAAATTTCTTTTTCCTTCATCTGTTTATTAATTGCTTTATTTTATAACAATTCATTGTTTTTCCTTTACAATAGCAGGGATGTGATTTAAATATTCATTCTAAAGTGAAGGTTTAACAATATTTAACAATATTTTATACTCCAAATTCTACAAGCATTTTAGTTTAAAATAGGTAATATAAATTTTTTGAGGGTTGAATATTATCTTAAATTTATACATTTCTTTGAGTAATTAAAAAGTCGTATACTCCATTTTCTGTGTAAGTTCTTTGAAAAATAAATATTAAATTTAACTATTGAATTAACTACTCAGTTGTTGTCGTTCATTTCATATTTGAATACATGCGCATGTCTTTAATTATCTTTTACAATTTCAACAACTGTTTTTGCCAAACAATTCTAATTAAACAACTACTTTAGACGCTAATGAACTACTAGTAGACAGCTAGCAGCTACCCCCAACAGTTACAGCTACAACTACAGCTACTGCAACAACTAACAGCTACTAGCTAGAACCGCTAATTCTAAACAGACCCAATATATTATGGTTCATACTTATATGATCAAACATAACTGAAAGTGACTTGGCTCTAACTCAGTATCGTTCTTTCGCTTCGTCGTAGAGATGTTTCAAATCTAAAAGTAATGTAATTCCTTTATCATTTCATTACCCAAAAGCTTATTTACATACAGGATATGTTTACATAAACTAAGGCTAAGATTACGGTAACAGTTTATACACTTTCTTAATACAAAGGCTAGAATATTTACTTCACTAAAATAGGATGAAGAATATATGTGCATATATTCTATCACATCCTTGCAGTGGAAGCGGAATGTTCTCGGACGCTGAGACTGTCCCTGAAGTCTTGGAACAATATCAAAGGGAGACCCTCTGTAAAAATGTCGGCAATCTGATATTGAGATGGGGCATGGAGAACACGAACTTGCCCTCGAGCTACTTTTTCTCGAACAAAGTGGATATCCATCTCTATATGTTTTGTGGCGCTGATGTTGGACTGGATTACCCGAAAGATAAATGACGCTAACATTATCATAATAGACTAAAGTAGCTTTCTGGATAGGACAATGAAGCTCTAGAAGCAAATTACGTAGCCAACAAGATTTTGAAACAACATTAGCAACTCCACGGAATTCCGCCTCTGCACTAGAGCGGGATAACGTAGCCTGTCTCTTAGCTGAACAAGATAATAGATTGTCTACAAGGAAAAGACAAAAACCAGACGTAGATGTCGGGTTTCTTGACACCCTCCCCCAATCAGCATCAGTATAAGAAACAAGAACGGTGATTGAAGAGGGATAGAGATGAAGACTGTGATCAAGAGTACCCTGAATGTAGCGCACAATGCGCTTGAGAGCATACATGTGCTCTTCTCGTGGGTCATGCATGAATAAGCATACATGTTGCGCAACATAGGAAATATTTGACCTCGTGAAAGTGAGGTGATGTAGAGCTCCAGCAAGACTACGATAATGAGAGGGATCCTCATAAGGTTGGCCAACTTTAGCATTGAGCTCTGGGTTAGTGTCAACCGGAGTAGGAGAGGGCTTACATGAGGACGTACCAGCACAATCAATAATTTCGTAGCATATTTTCTCTAAAAAAGAAATAAACCTCCTGCATGACGAGTAATAGCTAAGCCCAAGAAGTAACTCAAAGGTCCCAAGTTGATCTTTCATTGCAACTTCAGAGCTAAGAAGAGAAATGATATGCTGGCGGAGAGTATCAGATGAAGTTGTCAAAATAATATCATCCACATATAATAAGAGATAGGCCATCTCACTACCATTACGGTAGATAAAGAGAGTATGATCAGACCTGCTGTGAGAAAGCCCCAAAGTGGATACATAATCTGCAAAACGTTTGTACCATGCACGAGGACTCCGTTTGAGTCCATACAAAGATTTTTTCAACAAGCAAACATGATTAGGATAAGTAGGATCCTGGAAACCCAAAGGTTGATGCATGTATACAGTTTATTTGAGCTCGCCATGTAAGAAGGCATTTTTGACATCTAGCTAATGTATAGACCATGCTTTGGATAAAGCTAAACTGAGAACAGTGTGAATAGTTGATAGGTTGTCGTACAACTGTCAAAAATAATTCCTAGCAAACCTTCTAACAATGTAGTAAGGTAAGTAGGGTCGAATCCACAGAGAGATGGTCGTTTTAATCTAGTTTCTAAGGTATGGAGAAACTAAACAAGATCACATATATGAGAATTAAGGTTCTAAACTAATATAATATAAAAATCAAACTAAAAGGATTTAGGGTAATGGTTCACCATGTTTATACTTATAATCTATCAAAAAATCAAAAATAGCTCAATTAATCAGATATCTAGAGCACATGTTAATTCTGCGGTCGGGTCTTAATGCTCTCAAATCAACATATGCAGTACGGTCGCTAACATAATCAGATTTACTAATTCTAGGTAAGCCTCTAAAAGTCAATCTTTCAATTCTAACTCTTATTAGCAAGATTTAATAAGACAATTGATCAGATTGCAAGATTAACAATGAAAACACTAATCAATTAGAGATATCAATAACTAATCAAACCATCAATAAATATCATTCCAGATTCATAGCATATAAACATGGATTCCCAAATCCTAGAAAATAAGACTACTCAATCATAAAATAAATAAGAAGATCTAAATCTACAAAGGAAATCATAATAAAACAAAACAATGAAAGAAACTAATAGAACTCATGAATTAATGAAGAAAAACTAGGATTTAGTACTACAACTAGAGAGAAAAAGAAGAAGAAAACTAAACTAAACCTAGGAAATAAAATAATCTGATAGGAAGGAGAGAAAGAGAGAGGAGTTATTCCTAATCTGAATAATATTAAGTAACCTAATAACACTAGAAAATTAAGTTACAAGATAAGGAAAGTTGAAATATTCATTAAATGAGCGGAATTAGTGATCCGCGCGTACGAAAACAGATTCCATCAAAAACAGTATGAACTTCCAAAAAGCATAATTTCTTGACTAGAAGTCTCCTCGGGGCGTTCCACCTATTGTTTGAAAGCTCTTTAAGTCTAGTTTCCAAATCTGTTGGAATTATTTAATTATCAAAAGCACATCAAAAGTTCTGGTCATAAGAGTATACGTGACTCCTTTCCCACATTTCTTCTAATGATTTTCCGCTTTGATTTCGCTCAGATTCGTACTCTAACCTATCCAAACGATCTTTATGCAACACATATTCTTTCCAAGTGGTCCTAGTACTCAAGTTTAGCTAATTATACTCCAAATATGTTCTCATGATACCTGAAATTCATTAAAAACAAGAAAACATACCGAATAGGAGTACAATAACATAACTTAAGAATACGATGCAATAATGAACCTAAATATGAAGCTAAATGGTCTAAAATGCAACCTAAATGCACCTAAAAACTATATATGAATATGATTCATCAAACTCCCCCAAGCTAAACCATTGCTTGTCCTCAAGCAATGAGATATAAACATTGGAAAAGAAAGACAACCTACAATATAAGACTACAACAGGGCTAGACACTCAACTGAAAACACAAGAGATATAATAACTACACAAAACAAGCATCAAAACAAACCCGAGCAAAGCCGCATAGAATGTCATGTACCGCAATCGACTCTCCAATCATACCACAAACCATCTCCCCTAAGTTGTATTAAACAAAACCTAACAGACCTCACTATAGTTTATGTGTACTCAAATCTCTCAAGCGTTTAAAGGATAAATAATGACACTCAACCTAAGATAAGTAGATTCAGATGACACATATACTCTTTAACTTTGACTTTTTGACTCACTTTTTAATCAACAATACAATACATAATGATCAATAGGACTTTTAGGGTTGTAATGGGACTAAGGTAAAAGGTATGGAAAATAATTTGGAAATTGTGGTAGAAAAACCAAGAAGGGGGAGCATCATATAACTGAACACATGACCAAGAAAGGTCACAATAACAACTCCACAAAACAACCAACAATTTCCAAATATAACCAACACTTTTTTCCATTCAAGAAATTCAATGACCCTTTTTATTTGATCATTTTATTCAAATTTTTTTTGTTTCACTTTTTAAATTTCATTTTGCTTTCACACTTTTTTTTTTTCTTCTTTTTTTTTTTTTTTTTTTTTAACTTTCAATTCAATTTCCAAGCTCATAAAACATATTTTTCCATCCATCTAAACAACAAATAAAGCACCTTAATTCAATACAATACTCGCTCTCCCAAGCTAGGCTTGGAACAAGAATCAAATGAGGCCAAGGGCTTGTAATGTAGGTATTAATCAAACATAGTTATAAAGGCTCAGTGGAGCTAGAGGAAGGATAATATGAAAACAAGAATAACTATGGAGCTAAGATCATGAAATAAAACGCCTCAATCTTATCAAAATGTATGCACTATCAAATATCAAGGAGTACCAAGTCAAAATCAAGATCAATGCGACAACTGAGAAAAACTAATCACACATGAAAGAACAGAACTGACACATATATGTCAGTTTATAGGCATAGAAGCTCACTTAGGTTAGGGTGTCTGCATAGTCTAGTTAAATCAAGCCAGAGAGAGATCAATCAATCTTACCACAAACAATCGATTGCGAAACAATCGTGCTATGAAGATGTAATATCCTGAAAATCTAAACATGCTTAATTAAGCTAACTAGTTGTTGTTTTACTAATTATGTTATCAATGAAATTCTAATTAAACTATTATAAGCTATTATGGTATTTTATTTCTAAAATAAATAAAAGAGAAGAATGTAATTTTTGTTAAGTAGTTATGAATTATAATTAGTTTAACAAGTAAGTAATTAAAAATCACAACTTCTCTTTTAATATGAATTATGCAAGGAGAAGTTATTTTTGGTTTAAAATAATAATAATAAAAATAATAATAATAATAATAATAATAATAATAATAATAATAATAAAAATAGAAAAATAAGGAGGTAGTAGTCAAGATGAACTTAAGTTTGACTTTTGTTTTTCCCACCAAAATTCTTTCTTCATCCTCCTTCCTCCTCCTTCTTCCACCTCCTCCTTTCTCTTACATGGCAACTAAAGGTGAAACTTTGTCATCTTCAAACCTCTAAGATAATGCCACCATTACACCAAGAAAACAATTCTCACTCAACTTCTCTACAACCTCATTTGTATCTCAAGCTTTCTAGAAGTTCATCAATGGCTATAAATAGCATTGTCACCCATAGGGCTGTTCACATGGGTGGGTCGGACCGGAATTTGGACCGGACCGGACCGGATTTTGGACCGGACCGGACCGGACCGGAGATTCCGGTCCGGTCCCCGGTCCGTGGAAAGTGACGATTCCGGGTTTCCGGTCCGGTCCGGTCCAAACCCGGAAAAATCAGGTCCGGACCGGAAATCCGGAATTTTAGTATTTTTTTTTTTTAAACTGCCAGCCCAAGTCATTTTTACAGGTCCAACAGGTCCAAACAGGTCCAACCGGTCCAAACAGGTCCAACAGGTCCAAACAGGTCCAACAAGTCCAAATAGAATATTTAAAATCCAAAAAAAAAAAAAAAAAAAAAATTCAAAAATCGGGTCCAACGAGTCCGGACCGGGGACCGGACTCGATTTTTCCGGTCCAGCACTGGACCGGACCGGAAAAATCAGGTCCGGTCCCCGGTCCACCAAATCCTACAAATCCGGTCCACCGGTCCAAGCAGGTCCGGTCCGGTCCGGTCCGGTCTTGGACCGGTGAACAGCCCTAGTCACCCACCTTCAAACATCACCCCTCCTTCTCCTCTGTTTATGGGCTGCTGCCCACGCCACCACTACACAACTGTCGAACCACCCTTCTGACCACCAGCTCGCCACCCGCACGCCACCGCACCCAGCTACTCCCTCGCTCGCACCATCCTCCCTCTCGCTGCTGTGCCGCGTCGCGCACCACCAGCCCTGAACCCAGCCTCTCCGGCGCACCCTCTGTCCACCGGAGTCGAAACTCCGACCCTCCTGCTACACGACCTACACCAGTTATACCCGACACTCCCTCCTGCTTCTTTCTTTTTTGTTCTAAGTCAGGTATGTTACCTATTCTAATGTTCTAATTACTTGTGATAGTTGGGTTACTAATTAATAGATGATGATGGGCTTAGTTTCAAATTAGATTAATAGTTGGTGTTTAGGCTTAACTAAATATGGTAGTATCATTTGTTGAGTTGTTAATGTTAGGCTAATAGCATATATTATGTTTCTAGGAACTAATATATAGCTTATTCATATACACTATATTTTATCACTTGCTAATATTGTTTAGTTTTATAAATATGCTCTTTGCTAGAAACTTAATACTATTCATGGATTAATTAATTAAAGGATTCTAATAAGCTTGGTTAATAATATAATTTGAGAATGAGTTATAATCATATTTACACACCTAATAATATTGATTATGCACCACTAATATTTATATCCACTTATAATGTTTAATTAAATTGTTTTGTCAAATACGATATGACTAAATAATAATACAATTATTAGCTGACTAAATTTTAATAAGTTTGCGTAACGATGATAGGAAATACAATTTAAACGACTATTAATAGGTCTACTTATAACTCAGAGTAACACGTATGACCTTAAGATCAGGATAATGATGATTTATAACAATAACTTTACTAGTAGAAAGCTCTAATTAATACTAAGACATAAATATTAAATAACCAAATATTTATTTATATCATAATTCTTGGTTAGATTAAAAGGATAAAGGACATTACAAGCCTCCCCCGGCTACGAAAGTCATTACGAAGGATTTCAGGTAACGTCTACTGCTAACACCCGCATTCCATTTCTAAGTATGTTTTATAATAATGCTTACGTTAATAGTATTATTTTGTATATGGATTGCGGGATATGAAACGTTTTGTGACAAATGTGATGATATGAAATAATGTTAAAAAATAATGACGTTATGGAAGCAAGACGATGTTTTGTTATGGATGCAAAGAAAAGAATATGATATATCATGGTGATTATGAATACACTTAAAAGTTATGAAACATGATAAATTCAAGTGAAAGACGGTTCTTGGCAGTATTCTGTTATCCTGGGTCGTGCACGTACCTTCTGGCCGGTTCCCCACCTTCCGTTTATAAGGACTAATGTCCTCGGGTGGCACCGCATTACTATACTTTGGGCACTAACACCACCTTCCGTTTGTGAGGGCTTTCGTCCTCGGGTGGTTGCCTTCCGTTTACGATGATGTTATGTTCTGGGGAGACGTCCCTTCTGTTGTACTCGCCAAGTTACCAAGTAAATGATCTATGCTTATGAACATGATTAAGGATATATGATAATGATTATGATCAAATGTTATAGTTTTACTTTTCTCTCCTCCCTGTTTGTTTGCTAATAAAACGATTTAAAATGAGTTTACGTTGTTAGAGTAGTATGTTACTGAGCCTCGGCTCATGACGTTTTGTTTTTCTGTTTTAGGTACTGATGGTGATAACGGGATGGCGTAGCAGTGAGGAATAGTTATGTAGTTAAATAGTTTAAGCTTTCTTAAAACACTTATGATCATAATAAATGTCAGACTATGTACAATACTTAAGTTTTAACTTAAGTTTTTGTTAATGGATAATCTCGTTTTCTGGTTATAACATGTTTAGGCTTTTATGAATTTATGTTTGCCTTGTGCTTTCTAATTGGAAAGTACGGCAGTAACGCACCGACTATATAGGTTCCACTGCTAATAACCGATTAACTAACCTAATGATGTTGATTAGTAGTCGGGGCGTTACAGAAGAATCATGAACAAGATGAATGATGCTTAGTAAATGTAGTAAAATATCAACAAGGTTCTCCAAAAGTGCTAGCAATAGTCCTATAGATGCAACTAAAATGAGATGAAGTCTAATATGAGATGAAATATGCTAATGAAACTAAGAAAGCAGTACAATTTTTTTGTTACACGTAAATTCCCACTCCTAGTGAGTGGTACAAACCGTGCAACATCCTACGAAAGCAATAAAATCTACACTAGAAAGCAATAAAAGATAGAATATTCCTCCCCCCAAGCTACAATCTGCATTGTCCTCACTGCAAGAAACCAAAATAAGAGAAGGAACTCAAACCAACCCAAGGACCACCAAATCACCAAAGTTGCCTACCAAGAGCCATAACACACCACTAAAACATACACAAAATCTGACAATCAAATAAACCAATAATTCAATCAATGTGTTTAAAAGATTCTCAACAAGATGGCATCAAAACATAAATCCAAGCAAAATTTCGGAATGAACATCAACAACATGTACAGGTGAGAGTAGATGCTTACTACCCAATTAATTGGAAGATGAGTCAAATATGCTAAAAAATCATGTTGTAATGCTTCATGAAGGCGAACTTGAACCTATTTGGTGCCTACTTGACAGAATCCTATAACAACCATTGATCAAAAGGGAAAAAACAAAGATCATTAGAATTAGGTGTCGAGTGGGAAAAGTAAAATAATAAAAAGAAATAAAAAAGAAAAAAAAAGCAGAAATAAAAAGAAACAAGAAAAAAAGAGAAGAGAGAGAAGGCTGGATGGAAAACGGAATGGCGTGGTTCTGGGTGCGGATGCCGGTGAGTGGAAATGTCGGAGAGTTGACAGTGGTGGTCGATGATGGTGGCGTGCTGGCGATATTTGCCATGCGCAGATGGAACGGGGAGTGGGGCGTAGCGCATGGCAGCAGGCTGGACGAGAAACGCAGAGAACAGGGTGATGCTGACCAGTAGGGGGTCGCGAGGGGAACGAAGGAGAAGGTGACGCTGGTGGTCCGGTGATAATTCAGGTGGTGGTGTGTGGCGCAAGGGAGGAGAGCCACGGGCCAGGCGTGGTGTGGAGATGAAGCCCACGACCTGGCCGTGGTGTCTACTGCCTGCTGGGCGCTGCTACAGTGCTACTGCTCCTTGTTCTTTTTTTTGTTTTGTTTTTTTTTACCTATAACCATAAAAACCAACAAAAAAAATACACACCAAAAATTAAAATCAGACTTAAAGAAAATGAAATAGAGAAATGAAATTTTTTTTTAAAAAAGAAGGAAAAGAAAAGAAAGAAAATAAGTCAAAACTCGGGTTGCCTCCCGAGAAGCGCAAATTAAAATCTTGCATGACCGTTTAAGATTAGTAGAATACTCATAATGGTTCAATGCTCTAAGAAGCTTATCATATGTTCCTACAAACATCTCAGAGCATATTATATAAGAGTGAAAAGGAAAAATGAAATAAATTAGTTCTAAAAATCTATGAAAACAACAAAAATAAAATCAAAAGAGAAGTTATATTTACAAGAGAAAGAAGAAGACAAAATGTTAGTCTTTTTACATGACTCAAAAGGAAGAAAAGAAACTAAGTCTACATTAGTTACATGATCATAAGAGTCATTCAAAAGGGGAGAAAGAAAGAATGATGGAGGATATAATATTGGAGAAGAAGGAATAAGGTCAAGTTTTTGAGAGAATGGAACATGAGACTCAAAAACAATAGGTGGTACTGATAAAGACTCATAAATCACCTCACGTTCAACTTGACTTTTCTCCAAAGAGGAAATTTCAGGAGAACTCATACAAAAATTGGGAGAACATGGGGTTCACTAAACATATTGTTTTTGAGTCAAGTTGAACTAATAAGGTGGTACCGATAAGGTGTCACGTGGCGCTCTCCCTAAAGGAGTTTTACTCCATGTAATCCACAACAATAAAAAAAATTAGAAATTACGTAGCATAGGATTTGATCCCGAGACCTCAAGAACATATATTAAAGTTTTAACCACTAGACCAAATAACATTTAGTGTTATCATGTTAAAGTATAATATTAATAAATGAAAATTTTCCTTACCCGAGGCGTAGCCCGGGCCTAATAACTAGTTAAGTAACCTAATAACACTAGAAAATTTTTTTTTTTTTTTTTTGACAGACACTAGAAAATTAAGTTACAAGATAAGAAAAGTCGAAATATTCATTAAATGAGCGGAATTAGTGATTCGCGTACGAAAACAGATTCCAGCAAAAACAGTCTGAACTTCCGAAAGGCATAACTTCTTGATTAGAAGTATCCTCGGGGCGTGCCACCTATCGTTGGAAAGCTTTTTAAGTCTAGTTTTCAAATATGCTAGAATTATTCAATTATCAGAAGTAAATAAAAAGTTATGGTCAAAAGAGTATGCGTGACTCCTTTTCCATATTTCTAATAAATGATTTTCCGCTTTGTTTTCGCTTAAATTCGTACTCTAACCTATCCAAACGATCCTTATGCAATGCATCTTCTTTCCAAGTACTACTAATCCTCAAGTTTAGCTAATTATACTCGAAATATGTTCTCATGATACCTATAATTGATCAAAAACAAGAAAACATACCGAATAGGAGTAGAATAACATAACTTAAGAATACGATACAATAATGAACCTAAATATGAATCTAAATGGTCTATAATGCAACCTAAATACACCTAAAAACTATATATGAATATGATTCATCAATAGTGGCGGATTGACTACTGGGCTAAATGTCTCACCGCAATCAACACCAACCTGTTGAGTTTTACCATCACCTACAAGACGAGCCTTATGCCTCTCAAAAGATCCGTCAGAAATGTTCTGTATGAGCAAAAATCCACATAGAACGAATAACATTAACATCTGGAGGATGGGGCACCAACTTTGTAACACCCGACCCATCAGGAGTCGAGTATTTTGTCACCAATGCGCATCCAGGGACAACAACTGTCTTCAATAACCAACACAAATTCTTCCGGCGCATTTTTGTCCTCACTCATGCGCACCCCGAGAAACTTCCCAGGAGGTCACCCATCCCTGGACTACTCTCAGCCAAGCACGCTTAACTATGGAGTAACTACGGGAATGAGCTCTCTAGAAGAAAGATGCATCTTGTTGGAATGAGTAGCCTGCTAAATCCCTTTAAATCAATTATGAGGGGTATTACAAACTCCCACATTTTATTTTTTAAAAATAGCATTATATTCATCATCCATAGCTATTTTCCAATTCAGGTCTTTAAGAGCAGACATATGATTACAAGGAAGTAGGGAATGGTCTACATGAGTGTGAAGACTGTATTTTTAATTTGGTTTAAATATCCCATGTTGACTCCGAGTGGTGACCCTAGGGGTGTTCAGAAAAACGCGACCCGAACTACCCGACCCGAAAACCCGCTGACCCGCCCCAAAAAATCCGGGTGAAAATCAGTTTTTTTGGATTTTATCGGGCCGGGTACCCGACCCGGTAAAAACAAGGAAATCCGGGTCGGGTAATGGGCCGGAGATAAAATGCAAGCGGGTACTCGGTGCCCGGTTATATGAGAATTTATTGCATTTATTTGGACCAGCTAGCCCAGCGCTACTTTCGAATTTTTGGCCGAATGCCCCAACTTACCTTTGTTGTCAACCAAACCTGAGATGTCGTAAAATTGAGAGTTGAGACCAAATTGAAAAACCCTTTACTCCACCAGACCTGAGACCACCACCGCACTCCTCACTACTCCTCCTCACTCCGTCACTCGCACTCCACCACCGGCGACTACGTCAAGCGCCGCTGCGCGCAGCCGCGCACCACCAGCCAACCACTGCACCACCCACCATTCTCTTTCTTTGAGATAATCTTCATTCTTTTCTTAATTTCATCACAAACATTATTGCGAATAGCCTCTACCTTGTTTGGTTGTTTGCTATGCTCTACGTTTGATCATATTTTGGGAAGTGAAAATTTTGCTTGATTTCTTTGATGACTTGCAGCGATTACTTTTAACTTGTGCACAAGATTAACTTGTCTTTTGTGATTTTGAATGTCAATGGCAAGTTGGCAACTAATTAGGCTTTAATAGTGCAGTGGGCTAATGCCTATGGCTAGCCTTTTTTTTTTTTAAAAAAAGGGGAAAACTAACCGGGTACGCTATCCGGTTTTCCCGGGTCGGGTCATGGGCCGCCTTTTCAAGTACCCGCATATCCGGGTACCCGGTTATGAACACCCCTAGGTGACCCTAGGTACGGTAGGAGAAGTAGGCTGAAGAGAATGAGATGAATTTTGAGAGGTTGAAACTGGGCCAGTGGCAGCGGGCCCAAGAGGAGCCTAATGTAGGTGAGGCGAAGAAATGAAAAGAGGGGAGGTTGAAGCTGGACCAGGAGGCCCACTGGTCGGCGCTGGGTGGGCAGAATTAGGGTGGTTGTTTTGTGATTGAGGGGGAGTTAGCGCTGGTTCCGTGGCAGGAGGCCTATGACCCAATGATGCTGGATTAGGTGCTGGATTAGGTGCTGGAGAGGTAAGAGAGCCAGCAAGGCTACTGGGTCAGGCAAGGGGATAGGTGGGTTGTGGGAGGAGAGGGGGCCAGGAGGAGGAGTGTTTTGTGTTTGTGGGCTAGGTGAGAGCAAGTGGTGGACTAAGTAGGGGAATATGTCATCAGTGAGAAAATCAAAAGATATGGGCACAATATTGTTTTGTGGGGCAAATGGGAAATGTTGCTCATCAAACAAAACATGACGACTAATAATGATCTTTTTAGATGACAAAACATAACATTTATAGCCATGATGATGTGACGGATAGCCTAAAAAAACACATGGAGTGGAACGGGATTGGAGTTTGTTGATAGTAGTAGAGGAAAAGAGAGGAAAGCATAAACATCCAAAAACCCGGAGTTGAGAGTAGGAAGGGTCCCGTTGATAGAGGATTTTGAGGGGGGATTGGTAGGCTAACACTAGTGGAAAAAAACGGAAGGGCTGTGGTCAAAACAGCCCTAAGGGCTGCGTTTTTGGCCTGCAGCCCTTAAACCGCAGCCGTTCACAACGAAGGGCTGCGGTTGAGGTCCAAAAACGCAGCCCTTCCATATTGGAAGGGCTGCGGTTTTAGGCCTAAAACGCAGCCTTTCTTTGTAGAAAGGGCTGCGGTTTTGACCAAAACCGCAGCCCTTTTGACCCAAAAAAATAAAAAATAAAAAAAAATTTTAATTTTTTTTGTCATTTTTTTACTCCTAAATATATCAAGAAATTTACAACGGGGAAAATCAACAAGAACAGTAGAAATTTATAGATCTGAAAATGAAAAAAAAGAACGAAAATTAAAAAAAGAACGAAAATTTAAAAAAAAGAACGAAAATAAAAAAAAAGAACGAAAATTTAAAAAAGAACGAAAATTTAAAAAAAAGAACGAAAATGAAAAAAAAAAGAACGAAATGAAAAAAAAAAGGGAAAGAAAATGGAAAAAAACGAACAAAAACGAAAAAAAAGCAAACGAAAATACAAAAGAGAAAAAATTATAGATCTGAAATTACATAAACATTAATCAAAACAAAGATCAAGAAATTATAGATCTGAAATTACATAAACATTAATCAAAACAAAGATCAAGAAATTATAGATTTGAAAAACGAAAAATTTATCACTTGTTGAATTGCTATCGGAGTTCGATGACGAGGAAGAACAGCACCGGCGCGGCAAGGCACGGCACGGCAAGGCACGTCAAGGGTGAACGAACGACGAACCAAGAGGACGAAGAGAACAAGGTTGCGGCGGAGGCACATGAAGACGAGGTGATTTCTGAACTAGGGCTGTCTCTGAACTCGAGGTGATTTCTGGCAGTGGCATCAGAATTTCGGACTTCCCCGCCGCTGTGAAGTATGATGTGAACCGGCCCCATTCGTCCATTGTGGCCATTGCTGCTGCATACGAAGGGACGTGAGAGAGAAGGAGGGTGAAAGCGAAGGAGGGTGAAGGGAGGAGGAGAAGGAGGGAGGCTGAGAGAGGATGTGAGAGAGAAGGAGGAGAAGGGAGGAGGGTGAGAGAGGACGTGAGAGAGGAGAGAGAATGAGGGAGAGGAAATTGTGAGAACCCTAGCCCGCTTAACATTTTAAGCCTGCGAATTCGTTTCAACTTTTTTTTAAAAAGCCCATAAAGTGCTGCGTTTTTTAAAAAACCGCAGCCCTTCGTTTATGAAGGGCTGCGGTTTTTTAAAAAACGCAGCCCTTCGTTTATGAAGGGCTGCGGTTTTTTAAAAAACGCAGCCCTTCACTAATAGGGCTGCGGTTAGCCTAAAAACCGCAGCCCTTCATACAGTATGAAGGGCTGCGATTTCTTATTAACCGCAGCCCTTCACCAAAAGGGCTGCGTTTTTCTTTAAAACCGCAGCCCTTTCAGTGCAGCCCTTCATTTTTTTTCCCCTAGTGTAAAGTCTTACTTGGAAGGATATTAAGGGGGTAAGTAGCCATTTGTAAAGTATGATACCAAAACCAGGGAGGTAAAGAAGCATACGCCATAAGAGTTCGAACAATATTGTTAATGGTGCGGATTTTGCGTTCGGTTTTTCCATTTTGAGATGAGGTGTAAGGACAAGATAGGCGAATAGACAAACCATGAGTCTTACAAAATTCCCAAAAAGGCGCATTATCAAACTCCTACCATTGTCACATTGGATATCTTTGATTTCTCGTTCAAACTGAGTGTGGTTAAATTTCTAAATGTGAGAAAAAGTGGAGTGAACTTGAGATTTTTGAGATAACGGAAATGTCCACAAATAATTAGAATAATCATGCAACACAACAAGATGATATTTATAGCCCAATGAACTCAAAACGGGAGAAGACCAAAGATCACAATGTACAATGTCAAAAGGTATAAAAGTGCATGAAGAAGAAGCAACAAATGGCAATTTAATATGTTTTCCAAGAGGACAAGAGTGACAAACATGATCTCGAGATTGTTTATTACACTCAATAAATTTATTTAGCCTAAGAGACTAAAATACATGAGCTCCTAGATGACCTAACCGCTCATGCCACAAAGAAGGAGCTAAAGCAGCACAAGTAGATGGTCAAGATAAAGTAGAGGTTGTGGTAAGAGGATATAACTCGCCTTGACTATCACATCTCATTAGATTTATAATTTTTCTATAATCTATTTTCCCCTGTGTTTTCAGATTTTTAGTTTTTAATTAAAGAATATTTTGTAATACTTTATTTATATTTCCAAGTGTCTTGTGTTTCATCGTGGCGGTAACACCTCTAAGTTCCTTCAAAATCCGCTCAATCAGATGGTCTTACAAAACTGCTTTACTTTGCGTTATACAAGGATGAAATCCAACAAACGCTTGAAAATGCTTGGCCAATGTTGGAATGTTGTTCCTCGCAAATCTTTTTAGGTTGTTTCTCACAAAAATTGACAAGAACACTTCTAACTATAGGCGTTCCGCTTATTTCAGTCCTACCTTTTGATTAATCCTCACTGATCCTAACTTTGAGGTATATTTTACAAAAATGGTCTCAGTTGACTGTTGATCTATTTTACCGGTTAATTTCTCTTTTACTTTTTTTTAATCGATTTTACTATCTTCCTCCTCTTTCTTCTCTCTCCTCGGTCCTCCCTCCTTTCTACCAGACCACCACTCCTCTTTCCCTTCTCTTGCCACCACAGATTCCTCCCCCTCCCTTGCCACTTTTCAATTTTGCTAACAAGATATAAATAGGTAATCATGATTTGTGGGCCATATAGATAAGGAAGAAGATACAAGCATTTCTACCCAAACCCCTTAAAGATTTCCCTCATTGTCTGACGTAGGAAGGTTAGCTGTACGGTTCGACGAAGAAGCCCATCATCGAAAAACTCTGAAATGATTTCTACTAGTCAGGCTCCCGGTGTCAGAATGCTTAATAAAGCACCTTTTAAGGAAACGGGCCAACGAGCAAGACTCATCACTTTGCCATGACCTACAGGATTTTTAAGCCATATGAGTTCGTTTAGGGCCTGAAAATAGCCTTTTAATAATTTTCGGATTTTTTTTTAGTTAATTTTCGTTTTAGGGTTTTGCTTAGACTATTTAAATGATTTTAACCGTAATTAGAAGGCAATTTTTTATTCTAATAATAATATTTGAGAGAGTAACTATTTTCTGGTGGATTCAGGATTTTTGACAGGTTTATCGCTTGTAAATCTGTTTGTTCGTACTAGGAATTGCGCTTGTTTTTCCTTTGATAATTCCGACTGCGTCATTTTCTCTGCAAAGTAATTAAAGTGTTTTTTATACTGCCACAAAAACACAACAATGGCAAATAAATTTGGAGCTGTAACTGTAACTGTAACTGTAACTGGAACAACAATTCTTCCAACGGCTCTAGCTTCCAGCTTCCATTAGTGGCGGTAACTTGTTTCTTTGTCTTCCAAATTCGTCGTTTTACTCCAGCAACAATTCGCATTTTCTCACTCCTCCTCTTGCTCTCTCCTCCTTCCTCCCTTGCCAGCCCATTAATGGCAAATTCATTTCTCAATTGCGACAAAAAAACTTAGATGAAATTAGTCATAGCACCATGAATTTTAACAGTTCCAAGAAGATAAAAGCACAAAATATGAATCATATCCAAATTATCATATAAAAAAATATTGAAACAAGAATTTTGACAACTAGATACTGAGTAGGTTATTAGAAAGAATTGGATAAAAAAAGAATGGCTACTTGCCAAGAACAGAAGAAAAGGGTGCGAAGGTGGAACGACTATGATCAGAGATTCATAACTCCGTTCTACAGGCAGAAAGAAATCAAGAAAAAAAAAGAGGGAGAGATAAAATTAATTTTACAAATTCACTAATAGGACTAAAAATTTCTTCAAATTGCCAATTTGGGTCTTGTTCTGCAAGTAAATACTTCAATTTTAATTTCCCTTCTTTCTTCACTGTCACCCTTGAATTTCTATTCCTTACTGAAGCTTGAAGGTCTAACAATGGTGGAAACTGGAACGAGGGGCTAATTTAAATTTTGAGGAAGAAAAAAATATATGAAATTGGCAGTGGGTTCCGGCGATGAAGTGGTGGTTTAGGTGAGAAAAGGGTGTTTCTATGGGGGAGGTTTGGGTGGGGTTGATGGTGGTCCGGGTTATTTAGGTGGATGGGGTGCTAGTGGCAGGGTGGTGGTACTTTTGGAGTGCTGGAGTGGTTTTACCTGTTGTAATAAGTCATTAAAATGTTTGCATCATTTTTACAAGATATACCTCAAAGTTGGACCACTAAAGGATTAGGGGTGGCAATGATGCGAGTCGAACTCGAGTTTGACTATACTCGACTCGAACTCGAAATCTCATGCCTAAACTTGACTCGACTCGAAAACTAGCGAGCTCGAAATTATCAAGCTCGAACTCGAAAACACAAACTCGAGCTCGAACTCAAACTCAAACTCGGTTCAAGCTCGAGCTCCGATCCAACTTGAACTCGGTTCAAGCTCGAACTCGAACTCATTAATTAATAATGCTTGAAATTTGAAAATGCATTGCATATCTGCATTCTTTGTGGATTCTTTTTATGAACAAGAAATTTCAAAACTACATTAATCTATTTCAAAGTTCAAATACCAGTACATGAAGCTAAACATAAATCATTAAATCCCCTAAAAGTACTTAATCATACATCAAGCTATCAACATGAAAAGTTTTTCGATATCAATCCCAAACAACTAATACAAATCCACAACTATTAAGAATCATAATTTGCACATCACATGATGGCTACATTCTAGGTTGTGCAACTTTAACATCAAATCATGCACCTAGCTCAAACTTTTTTCACAAAAAACCTGCCAAAAAAATAAAATAAAACCTTGTTAATAGGGGTTATTCATAATAACACTATTTTAAAAGCATCAAAACATAATTAACTTGCAAAAATGAAAATACAAAATCGAAACAGAGCAACTGGAAACGATGTACAACTGGAAAACTAAAACATATCAATGGATGGCATCTTAATTCTTAAACATAAAACACTAATCACATTAATATAAAATTCAATAATTCCTTGCTTGGTTTTCGTGTCATATGGACTTTTAATGGCTATAGATAAAAACCCCAAATTATCCCAAAAAAAAAAATCAATGAAACAAAGACATACCTCAGGTTGTGCGGCGCTGAGGTGAGGTGGTGGCTTGGTGTTGCAGGCTTGCAGCGTCGACTGAATGGTGAAATGGGTGCAGCGTCGGCCGTCGAGTGAATTAGTGGCAGCGCCAAGTGAGTTGGATCTTGTTGGTGGTTGGTGCAAAGGGAGATGGAGATTGGAGAGGGAGGGGGAGAGCCATAGAGGCCTTGACTGCGTGTTGTGAGTTTCTGACTGCATTTAGAGACCTAAAGTTGAGGGTTTGCTCTTTCTTTACTTGCCCATAACGAACGACTAAGATCTTATTTTTTGGGTTTCTTTATATCCCATCCATTGATCTAATTATATTTCTTCTAGGGGAAATTCCTTCACTTTGCCTTTTAGTCATTTAATGTGTTTTTTTCATGTATTTTTTTTTAAAAGAAAAGTTCAAGTATTTTTTAGAAAAAAAGTTTATACTTTCTTACAAAAATAAAAAATATATATATAATATTTTTTTCGAGTATCTCACGAGTTTTTCGAGTCGAGTATTGAATAGCTCGACTCGGCTCGTTAGTATGTCGAGTCGAGTTCGAGCTCAATCGAGCCGAACTTTGACCGAGTCGAGTTCGAGTAGCTCGCTAGCTGTCTCGACTCATTGCCACCCTTAATAAGGATTAATCAAAATTTGAGGCTCAAATTTACTGAACGCCCACAATTGAAAATTAAAAATGGATAATGTAGACAGATAAACGAGTACTGGCTTATTGGGGATGTGTCGATTCATGGACCCCATAAAAAAAAAGTCTACGTACAAGTAAATGATTAGAAGTTAGAACAACTAGACAGGTACAAAATTTATTCAATATATGGCGGAGAAAAACCAGAAACTTCGAATAAACTTTGAGCAAACCAGTGGAAGTCATTCCTGCAAATGAACTCAAAACTCCATTAAATTAAACCGAAATCAATTCATATATAGTTTCATAATATAACATTCCTCTAAATTAACGTCATTTCATTTGAAGCTTTGGCGTTACCTTCTATATCAATTTAGCAGCACCGTTTCAAATTAATTGTTAATAAATAGAGGCAAAAAAAAACAAAAAAAAACCAATGACGATTACAATTCAAATTCAATCAGACATGCGTTATTCTTTCCACTTTTCGTCAATTTTCCGACGTTTATCGCCGTCTACCACTAATTACCGTCACCGTCTTCCGTCACGTTTGGCGGTTAAATCCTTCTCAAACGACGCCGTTGAGAAGATTGTTAACAAACCCTCCATTTGCACCGCCGATGAGCTTCATTATGTCCACGTGGCCAATTCTGATTGGCGTCTCGCTCTCTGGCGGTACCATCCCCACCCCGAGGTTAGTTGATCTACAAAAAGACCGTCTCGTCTTATTATTTGATCTAAAGGGGTCACTTAAAAAGTAGTGGAGCCGTAGCCGAAAAGTGACCTTAATTGGGTTTTAAATTCTGATTTTAGTATTTTTTTTTTTGGGTGTTTAATTTTTCCTGATGTTTGATGAAAATATGCAGGCTCGTGCAAGGAATCATCCTCTTTTGTTGTTATCAGGTGTTGGGACGAATGCTATTGGTTATGATCTCGCGCCTGAGGTAGTTATAATTTATATTTACATTACCTATTTTTCTGGGTTTATTCCAACTTTGTCATTTGCTTTGTCAAAGTATTGATTTTTTAGGTGAATTATCTGTCATATGGTGTTTAGCTGTTTGCTTGCAATGATGCAATCTTAGCTCACCATCCTTGTTCCTTGTCGCGGCCGCTAATTAGTTTATTGATATTTGCAACTTGATATATGTAGACAGTAGGAAAACTTTTTTGTTTGCAGCAGTAAGTTGGTGCACCTAAGTGCATATATTTCATGTAATGTGGCAACTGGCAACAACCCACAGGTCATATAAGGTCTTTTTAATTTTTGTCACGTTAGCTGGGAGCATTAAGCACTTCAAAATGTGTTGTTTTGTTCTTCGAGTTATATGACTGATGATAAGCTGTTAGTGGTGTCCTGTTGACAACCATGAGAAATCTTCAAATCTTGGTAGGTATTTGTGATCTAGGTTCTTAGGTATTGTCCCGGTGATGTGCCTAGGTGGACAACCGTGAGCAATGTTGTTTGAAATAGAGGATTGATGAAGACATCATCTTAACTGCCAAGATCTGAATGACCAAGTATTTTGGTGTTGTATGATCTGATCATGTTATGCTTCTGGCTTAAAGTTTTGTGAAGTTAAGTGGCAATTATAAATAGAGTTTGTATCTTAAACGGAATACTAATGAAGTTAATATTCTTCCTTCCATAGTATGGTGTATATTCTATTTTCTTTTGGAGAAAGAATGGCAACTTTATTCCTGGAAACATCTGTCCATATTATCCAACCAATTCTTCAGCCCTGGATACCCAATGGAAGCCAAATATTTTTTTTGAATTTGAATGCTTTTCTGTAAATTTATTATAAAACATGACATGACATTCTTTATGTAATAGATATTGCATAGAGTTGGAAAATTCTAATTATGCTCCCATTGTCAAGCAGTTGGTGACTGCATCATTAGTTTGTAACCGTCTAATCTACTAAAATAACTTCTCTCTAGTCTTTCCCGTAATTATCTATGAGAGGTTATATATTTGGCAGGTGTCCAGTTCCTAACCCTGTAATCCCTATTATAGTCACCTTGTGCTTTGATGGAAAGGGTAGTTTATGAGAGGAATGTATATTGTGAGTGTATTTACCCACCTTCTTTGAATATGCATGCTGTACAGTGTCTAGCTGGTTATATCATGAAAGCTTAAGTTCCTTAAGGACCGCATTTTTGTATTTCAATTGTATGTTAGCACAGGCTTGGGTTGTTAATTCTAGATAAGGAGTGAATTCTTTCATTGCTGTCAAGAGAGTTGCATTTGCGAACATTTTGTAAAAGCACCCAGAAGCTATGGCTCGTTAGCGGAGTCAGTGTCACGAAATCGCAGATTGCTTCGGAACTCAGAACGAATGTGGGAAAGGGATTCACTGCATAGAGTTCTGATTATAGGGAAGAGCCTCCTTTAGAGGTGAACAGTGAATTGCAAAATAGCGAATTGGTTTTCCCATACAAATTTACAATTCGCTGCCACCCCTGCAAATACTGCGACACTGAGAGGGGCGTCTTATTTGATGGTTATTAGGGGAAGTTTGTGGGCTTTTATTTGAGAGCTAAGATCTCTATGTAAAAAAAGGAGGGGAATATTTGGAAGCTGTTTTCTCTAGTTTGCTGATTAGGCTCTTTCTCTTGGTTTATTCACTCAAAATGATGAAGCTACATTCTTATTTTATAGTGGTAGAAGTTGGTGATTGGTAATCGACTTACCATGCTCTAGAATTTCCTGTTATGCTCTAGAGTTTTCGACTTGTTTCTTCTTTCATTTAGCAAATCAGAGTATAGCTAGATATTTCTAGGCTCTTTAGTTTTATATATAAAGTTTTTTAGTATGTACCTGATATTTTACAATATTTTTCTGGATTTTTTATATTTCCCCTAATTTGAAAGATCTTGTACTCTGAGATGTTTTCTGAACTCGATTTCAGTTGGAATTGCCTTGGTTAATATATTCTCAAGTTGCTTAGTCGTCTTGTAAAATTGTAGCTCGGTCTCTTACTTGTCAACCAACTTTAGGATGAAGTGGTGATGTCCTTCAATGTGCTTTGTGTGACTGGAAAATCAAATTTTTTGTCATGGCTGTTGCACACATTTTTATTGGCTTTGTTATTGCTACTTGTAGATCTCCCAAAATTCTAGTGCTTCACATGGTGTGCTTATTGCAACTTTATACTCGGACTTAAGATTGAGCAACTGTTGCTTGTTTCTTTGAAGACCTTAAGATAGCTTTGGTTCCTTAGCTCGAACGCGTGTCCACTTGTACTCTTTCTGACATCCATACTTACGGTCCAATTGCTCTATGTATATCCAGTTAGTTTGCGATCCTTATATGTTTCATATAGAATTCCATAACTTTTTTTTTTCCTTTGACGTACCTCAGAATCCTTGCCTGCTAGTAACTGAGCTCTCCATGACGTATTTGACATCATGTACTGCGGCGGGCTTTGTGTGCGGGAGATAAAGGAGAGAGTCGACCAAACTTTGATATAATGATGCATTGAGCTTCTCCTTGCCATCATTCTTTTATAGTTTTTGAATGAGTGCTATTAGGGTAGTTAATGGCTTGCAGTAACTCATGTTGAATTTATGTTGGATTTCTTAAGTAGATCTTTTGGATAGTTTTCTTGTGAGAGGAATATTGTCCGTGGGCTTTGCTTTACTTGTATGCTAAGACAATATTTTATTGCTCAAAGGTATCTAGTAGGCCGATATCACTGTCTTCTTGAACTCTTCGATCATTCTTGGATTGTTGCCTGTGTGGATTGTGGGAAGAATTGTTTCATATACATTCCGGTATATTATTGATCGGGCATAGTGAATACTGGTTCTTTTTTTTTTTTGTTTATAATGATTTCTTTTTTTTTGGGAAATTCTACATGGTGGCCTCCTACTTTGGGTTTTTCTACTTGGTGTCAGGCCAAATTTTTTTTTATGTCAAGTGACCTCCTACTTTGGCTAATTATACTTAGTGCCTTAATTCACTTAAAACCTAACTAACCCATCATTTAAAGTAAATTTACTATCCCACCCCTCTAGTTAATTATAATTTTAATAAAAATCCTCCCATTCTCCATTAAAACTCCCATTCTAGACTTTACTTTAACAGTTCCTGATTTTTTTTATTTGATGTAGATTAGGATGAAAGTTCTAGCTTCATCATCTTTGTAATTTGTAGTTTTTTCTTGTAATTTAATGATGAAAATGAGAAAAAAGGGCAAAACGTTAGTGTTTGTAATAATTTGTGGTTTTTCTAATGATGAAAATTCGTTGTTAATCCAAAGGAAGAAAATACTGCTATTATATGTACACTTGCGGAGTTTCAGGTCTGCTGGTCATTTGGTAGGGTGGGTTAAGGATTTTGAAAATAAGAGGATGAGGTAAAAGATTAAAAATTAGTGTTAAGGATAAAGATTGAATTTTGTTTTTTTTGGTATGGTTGATTGAGATTAAGTTCGAAATAAAGTAAAGTTGTTGAGTACTCTTTACTAATTCTACAATTTTCATTACCTATAAGAATGGTTTATTCCTGTCAAAAAAAAAAAAAAAAAGAAGGGTTTATTCTCCATGCCTGTCTGCTATGGTTTTTGCCGTTTTGCCCTGATGTTAGTTAGACTTGAACATAAAAACATGGAACTCTAGGAGTGAGAAGGAGAAAAGGACCAGATTAGAGAAGGCAAGAAGGAAAGGAAGGCGGAAGGTTTAATCGAGAATTGGAGGGTTTTTATTAAAATTATAATTAACTAGAGGGGGTAGGTTAGTAAGTTTACTATAATGATGAGTTATTTAAGTGAATTAAGGTCACTAAGTATAATTAGCCAAAATAAGAGGTCACTTGATATAAATTTTTTTAGACCTGCCACCAAGTAGAAAAACCCAAAGTAGGAGGCCACCATGTAGAATTTCCCTTTTTTTTTTCTTATTAAGAAGCCTCATTGGCATCTCTGGGTTTTTCATATTTTTCTTTTACGATATGTCTGAGGCCTTGTGATGAGTATTGACCTCTTCTGGATGCTCCCAATTAATTTTTATTGTACGATATTTTTCTTTTCCTGTTCTGTTCATGCTTCTCCCTTTTCACTGTAGGCCCCCAATTAATTTTTGGGGATTAAAAGGTTTGAGGTTGCAGTGTTTGGGGAAATTTATTTATTTATTTTGCTTTTATCTAAGGGAATTGGTTAGTGTGGGCTTTTGTTATCTGTATATGGAAAAGTAGCAAAATGTTTTGGCTAGGATTATTGGAGGCATTGGATTATGTTTGCTGTGATACCACTGGTGGTAATCAGCGGAAGTTCGTGGGTTTTGATAAGATAGCTAAGATCTTTATGTAAAAATGGAGCGATGGGAATATTTAGAAGCCATTTCATTTTGCTTGCTCAAAAGGCTCTTTTTCTTTGTTTATTCATCCAAAATGATTAAGGTACATACTTAGCTATGCTCTCTTCACGTGAAATAAGGTCATTTGGTATGAATTTGGTGGTTTGCTTCTAATTTGATTTGGTCCCCTGGTTTGACCATATTTTGACACTGAAATGACATATTCAAGTAGACTCTTGTTGGGTTTGTCTCGTCGTATATTTTTCGTAAATCTGATGTTCATACTTTTTACTAATTAGAAATCAAACATATTTTTTAACAAGTAAACAAAAAAAAAGGTCTGGTATGAATTTATCTGGTTTGGTCTGATGATATCGTATTCTTATAAAAATAAGGGTTTGTTCTCTTTACCCTATTTTCCTAAACTTGTCTTCTTTTTTTTTGAACTTTTCTAAATTTTTCCAAATTTTCTGAACTTCTCTTATTTTTTCTAGAAGTTTTCTTCTTCTTTTTTTTTTTATAACTTCTCAAAACTACTCCCTACATTTTGTTAATTTTTGCTTATTTTTTCTGAACTTCTCCTGAACTTTTCTTATTTTTCTGAACTTTTCTAGATAAAAAGTAAAGATAAAAAGTAGATTATACTATAGCTAGATATTCAAAGTATTTGGTTTAATTTCTCGAGTTTACCACTGATATTTAAGATATTTAAATTTAGTAGAGTTGTTGTTAAAACTATTCCCGAAGTGTTGTTCTGTGAAATAATTAGCCCATTTTTTTGGTCAAGTCGAAATTATATTTGGAGCCAGTTTTCATAAAATGTCTTCTTTTTATGGCTCTTCCAATTTGGACTCACTAACTTTAGATTGGTTTCAGGTTTAAGTGACCCCGAATCAAGACTGAGGTTTAAGATTTTATGTTAATATGATCCATTGTTAAGACAGACGTCAATCTTAATAGGTAGCATCATCATAAATAGACAACACTATAAATTGTAATATTGCTGCAAATATGACAGGAATTGAATGGAAAAGAGCCGTAGGTAGGAATGCTTATTTCAAACTTTTTCTGTTGAGCGCCTTAAGGAGAGTAGAAGCACTTACGGGGTTTTAAATATTTTGTTTTGGGTAAATTATGTTTGCACACATCACAGTGTGTTTTCAGTTTGCAGAAAAAAGGCCAGTACTGTTTTTAAGTTGATCACCGATACTCCTTTGAATGATAGAGTGTGTTTTCTTTTCATATTGCTGTTGAAGAAATGCTTGTTACTTTCCTAGTAGATAGGATGGGATATGTGCTCTTGTTTTTCGGGAAATTTCTAGATGGCTGTATTGTAATTTATCTGTTTGAATGCAGTGTTCATTTGCTCGCCATATGTCTGGACAAGGATTTGATACATGGATTCTTGAAGTTAGAGGGGCCGGATTAAGCATGAATGCAACACACTCAAAAGATGTAGAACAGTCAGCCCATGAAATATCTGATAAGATGGAGTCTACTGCTGAAAAGGCAAAAGAAGTTGTGGCTCATACTGGGCGGTCCCTCGATTCCAAGGATGGGGCATTAGTTGATGCGGATGTCCCAGCTATAAATGGAGCTCCATTGACAGTTGCGACAATGTGGGATGAATCAGAACTTGTTTCAAAATTGACAGATACATTCATGCGTTTGTCTCAGAGGCTCTCCGGATTTCTCAGTGAAGGACAATCAAGAATTATTTCGGCAAGACTTTTTGATCAACTTCAGAAACTTTTGGAGGATTCTCATGTACTTGACCGCTTTAATGAGACAAGGGGAAAGCTTTTGAGCTTGTTAGAAACTAATGACAACTCTGCTGTAGCTAATCAAATAACAGATCTGAGCCAAAGGCTAGTGAATATATTTGAAGAAGGGCAACGCTCAATTTCACCTCAGATCTTTGATTTGCAGGCCAGCTTCTTTACAACCATAGAAGATTTTCAAAAACAGCTTGACCTGATGGTGAAGTATGATTGGGATTTTGATCATTACTTGGACGAGGATATTCCTGCTGTGGTGAGGTGACATTCTTTCTTACTAGGTGGTTCGACACAGTTTTTACTTCTGCTACTATCCTCAGGATGATTCCAAGAAACCATTGGATGTCCAACACTTCATATTACTCGTATCTAGTTTCTGATCGTCCTCCCTCACCCCTCGTGTTATGAAAGTGATAATTTTTTTTAGCTGTGAAGCTATTGCGCTTTCAAGCATGATGATTTTTGCGAAGTTTCTATGCCTTACAATTAATACAATGGCCCCTCTAATATTGCACTCTCGCACTTTGTGTCGTCATGAGTGTAGATGGAATATATAAGAGGTGAAAGCAAACCCAAGGATGGTAAATTGCTTGCGATTGGACACTCGATGGGCGGTATACTGTTGTATGGGATGCTCTCCAGATGTGGTAAGATGTGACATTATTTAACCTGTTATACGAGTGTGTCTATTACTTACTTTTCCATCTGTCTGTTTTGCTGCATGAAAGAGTCAAGCAATGAGCTAATGTGTCTGCCTGTATTTTGATTACAGAGATATGTATGCTTTTAAAATTGGACTTGATATTATTATGGTTTATTGCGATGCTGAGCAAGAAGCTATAAGGGCTCAACTGGTGTTCCAAACCTATTTATATCTCTCTTTTGGTCTGCTTTGAGGGTTATTGGTACCTTCCATGTAGAAGATTCACAATTTCTTTCCAGTTCGTTTTCTTAATCACCATGGCTGAGATATTAATTTGAAAGTCTTTTGACTGTTCATTGAGAAGTTAATTATTTTGTAGCACCAACATGGCATCAGCTAGACTCTTTTGATTTGTCTGAGATACTTAATATCCAGGATTTAATTCGAGTCTTTTTCAGGTTAAGTGGACGCATGAATTTATTATATCAGTATTTCTGTTAATCTCTGAATCCATTTTGGTATGTGATCTATGTTACTAGACTCTTCATTCAACCAAGTTTTAGTGTAAGTAGTAGTGTCGTGTCCTCAACATTCCGACATGGTATGGGCAGTTGACACTTTATATTGGACTCAAATCATGGAATTTATTTTTTTATTAAATACTGATGTGTATATGGACCATTGTAATTTTCTTTTAATTTAGGATTAATGTATTAAAAGTTAAGTTGCTACTTTTTCATTTGAGATTTGTGTTTGACTTCAAAGGGGAAACTCAGAAAAGCACAAAATACTCAGTCTGAATAATAATGGTTTTAATCTAGTATAAGCACACATTATAAATTAGATCTCTTCGTTTAAAAGCATGTCACGTGAAGCACTTTAGGCATTCCTTTTTGTCTCCCTTCTTTCTCCAAATTTTCAAATGATGTTAATATCTTAAGCCTAATAATAGCCAACCGCACTTTTAGCAAGTGGGTTTTAGGTTACTCAGAGAAATAGTGTAACTCCCGACCCATACGGAGTCGAGTATATCGTCACCAATGCGCATCCAGGACCAACAACTGTCCTCAATAACCAACACAAGTTCTTCTGGCGCATTTTGTCCTCACTTATGCGCACCCCGAGAAACTTACGAGGAGACTACTCCCAGCCAAGCACGCTTAACTGTGGAGTAACTAAGGAAATGAGCTCCCTAAAAGAAAGATGCATCTTGTTGGAATGAGTAGCATGCTAAATCCCTTTAAAGCAATCATGAGGGGTATTACAAATAGAGAGAGGGGAAATAGTATTGAGTTAAAGGGGATTAGAGAGGGGAAAGAAAATTGAGTTGGGAATTAGAGAGAAAATGTAACAATAAGAGAGGAATGGAAAATATTATGTGTTATTTTTCGAATTGTCAAAATGTGTCTCCGAAATCGAACCATAGACAAAAATCATAGACTAGTGGCATTAGTTTCTTTATGCAACTAATAAATTATTGAAATAAATCTTAACTGAACTAGAAAAGTAAATCTGAAAAGCTTGAGAAAGTTATAGGTATTTATTCCCTTGAATAAAATTTGTAATCTTAGCTTCTACCAAAGAGATGAACCTGAATGTTGAGATGTATGTTTTCTTTCCTCTTTCTACTGATTCTGAATTTCTAATCCTAATTCGTGGAAGCATATTGCCACCTTTAAGTGGCATTAGTTTCTTTATGCAACTAGTAAATTATTGAAATAAATCTTAACTGAACTAGGAAAAGTAAATCTGAAAAGCTTCAGAGAGTTTTAGTTTTTTGTTCCCTTAAATAAAATTTGTAATCTTAGCTTCTACCAAAGAGATGAACCTGAATGTTGAGATGTATGTTTTCTTTCCTCTTTCTACTGATTCTGAATTTCTAATCCTAATTCGTGGAAGCATATTGCCACCTTTCATAGGTATTATTTTGTGGTAGATCTTCTGTAAATCATAGATAGATGGTAGTTCCATAAATGTTATTTAGAAGTTTGTTGTTAAACTAAACTCCCCGACCTAAACCGTAACCTTACCTTTCTTCTATCTAAGTAGCTAATTAGGTAATAAGACATTCATGACAATTTTTGAGACATGTGAAGTTTCTCTATGTAGGAGCTTACTCTCAATAGAAAATGTAAAAGTTAGGGGAAGTCCATCAGTTGATGTAACTTGTGTAAATTTCTTTGTCATAAATGTAAGCTTCGTGATTATATGTTATTGAACCTTCTTTGTCTTCTTGGAGAATCCATTTATTAACAGTTGTGTTCAAATTATCTCCATCAATGCGTCTTTCAATGTCTATTTCCCGTTTATTCTATAGTCTTCGTTGTTGCCCATGTTTCTAGTACCATTATTCATGACATTGTTGGAAAATGGGGTTAGCTGTTTCATATGTCTATATACTTCTGGTTTTTAGCCTAGCCATGAGGGCTTGGTCAAGAGTAAATCTCCATGAAATGGATTGTTTTCTTGGGGGAAATTTGAAGATTTGAGGACTAGAGGTCTGTAATACTCCCTGTGTTTTGAAATGAGTGCAACACTTTTATTTTAGTTTAGGACGTTTCAAAAAAATGCAACATTTCCTTATCTGATTAATGGGTTCTCTATCTCTCTCCACATGACATGGGCCCCTGATTTTATCTCTCTCTATCTCTTTCCTCTTCACATGGGCACCTAAATTATTATGCCTCCTCCATATTGCCCTTAATATAGAACGAGGGAAGTATGAAGAAATTGGTTTGTGGTTTGGTTAAATAAAGTGGTGGCAGACTATTAGTGTGTTTTTTTGGAATGGGTTTGAGAAATGGATAGGAGGTTGCAGATCTAGAGGTCTTACATGGGTTGAGGAAGCGCTGGTGTTTGATGACATTACCCAGATCAAATGTCCAATGAAACGTTGTTTTGAATTCTCTATAACCAAGCAAAGGTTTGCTTTGACTTAAATTTTTTTTTTTGATTTATATTTATCTCCTTGTGATATTTATAGAAGTTTGGATCAAAACAAAAGAATAAGGTTGATTTTTCTTAGCAACGTGTTCGGGTTCAAAGGATGAACTAAAAAAAAAAAATGAACTTAGTTTACGAGAGGAAGCAAAAAGTGAGCATCCGAAATCTAAGGTCTAACTCCATGAACCTAGAACCAACCAAGTATTATAGGGAGCAAAAATCTTGAATGAGTTAACACAAGAAGCATCAATAAAGGGGAGTGTGACGAAGTCACGAAAAGGAGAATTCTCAACTGACCATGCATCATTTCAAACTAATGAGAGTCTCTTGTGTTTTTACAATGCTGTAGGGTGGCACCCCATTTACGTGATTAACCCTAGATTACATTAGCTGCAGACTTTAAAGCTTTAAATGAAGGGCTGTGATCGCCAGGAAAGGTTCCTGTGCACAGAATAGCCTCTGCAACAAAGGTACAGGTGTTCTGTGGAATACTGTTCTTCGCGCAGCACAGAGTTGTGCTGTACAGTACTGTCTAGTCTCACGATCTACTGGACAAATGAATGCTTGCGGTCCTACAGGGACACAAACCGTACCTTTTAAGCCTACATGGACCATGCGTTCTTCTGGCCTCTATGGTTCAGCTCTCCCTTATTTTACACTTTCACTTACTTTTCCTAGGCTAATAAACCATTGCCAAGCCTGCTGTCATGCACCCAAGTTTTGTCATTTACTTGGCGAGTCTTGATGTAAGGTCGGTCCTAATAAACTGCTAAAGAAACTGGTTACGAAACTGAATATGACCCTTGAAGTTTCTCTTGAAAGTTGAAACCACGATGGATCACTTTGTAAGTGATTTAAGTGGGACATCTCTTAACTCTCTTAATAAGCATCTCTTTTTTTAAGGGAAAATTCTTATCAACGATGAATTATATCATGAAATTCTTCACAGGGTCTATGTCTTATTCCCTGGGTATTGTGTTGACATGGTTATGACATGGCACGGAAGATCTACATAGATTTTTTGTTTACTCTATTTACTGATATGTTACTTAATACAAGTGCAGCATGAATATCAAAATTTGATATTGTTTGATATTCCAGTTTAATATGCCAAGTTTGTACCTTTATGAAAGATGACTAGTGATGGCTAATATTGTCTGGAAGTCTTTAAATTCATACTTCTTTTCAAAGTTTTGCTTATACATGTTGGCCAAGACTTGCTTTCTTTTAGTGTGTATCTTGTGTGTAGCGTGTGTCGCACATTGCGGTTGTTGCATCTGTGACTCTCATCTATCTTAGGGATGTTCACTGTTTGTCTATTGTTTTAATCAGGATATGAAGGTAAAGATCCAAGATTAGCAGCTATTGTGAGCTTGGCATCTTCACTTGACTACACAACTTCCAAATCATCACTTAAGATGCTCATACCCCTAGTAAGTGGAAACTAGTCATTTTGGTTTTATGTTGGTTTGTTCTTTATACAAGTGAGATAAAATTATTTCATCTATCTGTGCTTATAATATTGTATATCAGGCTAATCCTGCACAGGTCCTCAATGTTCCTGTTGTTCCTTTAGGAGCCATGCTATCCGCCACATACCCTCTCTCATCCAGTCCTCCGTATGTTTTGTCTTGGCTCAATAACTTAATTTCAGCTGAGGACATGATGGATCCAGAGTTGTTAAAGAAGCTTGTTCTCAACAATTTTTGTAAGTATAAGCATCGACCCTCACTGGTTTGTGGTTTTTTGTGCAGTTTGTGATGAGGGAACAAAGCCCATGTAAAACTCACAGCTTGGTATAGAACCTTTTGTGAATGTTTAGCTTGACAAACTTCTAGAAACCATCATAAGAGCACATCACATGTTATTTTACTGTTTTTTTTGTATGTAATAAGTGTTAATTAATCAGTTCTTTGTTTACATCCTTCACTAGCTTGAATTCTCCTATATTCTGTTTATTAGGCACATAGAAATGTTTATTCCAAACTTTTTTTTTCTTGTTGGAGTTCCCATTTAGTCTGTTTCCCAAGTATTCTTTAACTGCTTCTGTGAATTCGTTTAATGTTGTTACTTGGACTTTTCATTACACTTGAACAGGGGTAGGACACTTGGGCAGTTCATTTTGAGCCAAAAAGTTGAAAAAGTTCCACAAAATAGTCGAGTGTGGACACGTATCCGTGTCGAACACGAGTACCCAAGTCTGTGTAACATAATATTCTTTAGATTGTCTTTAGCTGTAAAATTTGGTGGTTTTATCTATTAAATTTTCACCTTTAATATTAATTCTTGTGGACCAAATTTGTTTTCGCTAAGCACCTGTTTTTGTTCATTGCTATTACTTCCAGGCACTATACCAGCTAAACTTTTATTACAATTAACAACAGCTTTCCGTGAGGGTGGATTATGTGATCGGAGTGGTACCTTCTTCTACAAGGATCATTTGCACAAAAGTAGCACCCCTGTGTTAGCTCTTGCGGGAGATCAGGACCTCATTTGCCCTCCTGAAGCTGTTTATGGTTTGTAGAATCTAATTTAATTAATTAGTTAGGTCCTTTGTTCACGTTCAATTTTTTGATGTTCTTCTTTTTGAGATAAAATGAAGCTGAATTTGACTATCATTTGATAAAGGTCTTTACCAAGTTTTCATATACTACTTTTTCAAAACAGCAAGTTATGGACAAAATCAGTTTTTGAGTAGACTACCTTCATTTTAATATTTAGTAGAGCCATATCTTTTGATAGTGTTTTTTGGTATCTGGTTCCCTTGAAGCCCTAGCCCCTATAGAAAGGAAAATAAGAACCTATCTTTCGCAGCCTCGTTATTAATAATTATCGACTGCTAGGCAGCTCAAAATCAGGAATTTGGTTTTTATCCAATCAAATAAAACCCTATGATACGAAGTGCAGTGAGGTACATTTATTTTGTTGTTTAATTTCGTTGTTTAAAGTCTTAACCTGACACTACTCGTGCAACAGAAACCGTTAAACTCCTTCCTGAACACTTGGTTACCTATAAAGTTGTTGGACAACCTGGAGGTCCACATTATGCGCACTATGATTTGGTTGGAGGAAGATTGGTTAGTTTGATTTCTGACCTTTTCTGTAGAAAGCATCATTATCTAACTCTCTTCAATTTAACATAGGTCTTTGTCTGGGAAGGGGTCTAAATGTCCTAGTCTCAATCTTCGCATGCATCATTATTTAACTCTCTTCCCTTCCTCTTGGGATTTCTGATAAAGTTATCATTATTCATGTTATTGCAGGCTGTAGAAGAAGTGTATCCTTGCGTAGTTGACTTTTTGAGCCGTAATGATTAGAATCCTGGATACAGGCCAAGATCTCCTTTCACAAATCACAATGGTATTTTGCGTTTTCCCAAGTGATTATATTGCTTTTAATAGCCATGTTGCTGTAACTCACTTCACCAACTTGAGTAATCTCCACATTGCTGCTCAGCTCCGTCTGGTGTATAGAACATAGAATGAGAAGCAAGTTTTTGCTCAAGGCAAGCCATGCTCTTATCGTGGGATGTTAAAAGATGCTACTAGGCCTGGCCCGCCCTGCTAATAGAGCTTTTAATTCGTTTGATCAGTTTTTGTACATCTTCATATACATCTCTGACTTTTGGTTCTTAAATTTATAGTTCATGTGTGTTTATATATAGAGTTGTCAAATCCGGTTGATCGTGTTATGCTGCAATCTTGAGTCTTGTAGTATCATTTTTTTTTTTTACATCTGAATTAATTTGATTGTAAATGTCCTATATCTGGTTAATCAAGCGGTTGATTTGAAAGTGACATTCGGTGTAGATTTGATGTAGCTCTATATTGTTTTGAAGAAATGTGGACGATATTGAGGGCCACATTGCCAAAAATATGGAACTAAAGTGAATCTCTACTCCTTTTAGTGCAGTGCCTACCCCAGTAAATGGAAATTAATGAGACAACCATAAAAGAAATCATGTCTCTATAATATGGAGTAAAGGTCAGTACTTTTGTATGGATAGGATAAGACGATCTTTTGCGAAGTGGATGTTCTATTGTCTTTGTGTTTTTGTTGGGTATTGAATATTGATTCACATGGGAATTTACTGAGGTGGCTCTAGATGTTGTGCGATGTTGGGGAGGGAAATCCACTCCCTTATGTGACTTTTAGAGCTTCTTTTGTTTTCTCCCATTATTTTTTGAGGATAGTTCTAAAAGATTATCTCATGCTCAAAATAATTTGAGGTCACGACTTTACTTTCTCTGTACACTTATTGGTTCCGTAAATTTTGTCTTTTATTAATTTCATGTAACCAAAAATTTTAAAATTAACCAAAATTTAGTGGGGTTTTCAATTGAAAAAGGACTGAGGAAGTAGACGAACATTGGACATGTTTATGTCATTCTCAAGCTCTGGAGAAAGTTATGTGCGGCGGGTGATGATAAAGAACTATGGAAGGAGTGTTAGCCAACTAGCTAGAGACTAGAGTGTCTGAATTGCAAAATTGAGTTTTTTTTTTTTTTTTTTTTTTTGGTGAACAAGGATAATTTCAAGAAAAATTAAGTGTTTTGGCCAAAGAGCCTAATACAATCCGAGGTGATAAAGTTTTGACAATAATAAGGGGGAAGGGGGAATTGCCTAATTACATTAAGGGTGTTTGACCCATGCCTACATTCTTTAGCTAATACATCTGTTACTTGGTTATCTTGTCTTCTAACGAGCTTGAGATCCATGTCCACAAAGTAATGCCGCAGCTCCCTGCAATCATGTATAATATCACAATATAAATCCTCATAACTATCTTTAGAGTTGACAAGATCAATAGCTTTTTTGCCATCCGAGTGGACAACAATGTGCGTGAAATTGGTGTTGCTGGCTATTTGTAGTCCCTGTCGAAGGGCAAGACATTCTGCATGGAGAGCATTAGTAGCATATAATAAACAATATGAACCCGTGATCCACGTCCCATAATTATCCCGAATAATACTTGCAATATTAGAAGGTGTTTCAATATTCACAAATGATTCATCAACATTCACATGGACATAAGTAGCAGAATAAATCCTCCCATTTTGTGAGATTTGAGGAGCTTGGACGAGAGTGGAGGTTTGGTTGGCAATGAATTCTTTGTCAAGGCTTATGGCTTTTTTAATGGTGATTTCAGGCAATGTGTGGGGCTTTTGTTCAAAAATAAATTTATTTCTTTCTTTCCACAACTCAAAGCAAATAAAAGGAAAGGAAACATCCCAATCCAAATCACGATATTTGTGGGTGCTACTAGAGTTATGTTTAAGCCATTCACCTATATGATCATGCCCCCAAAACCCCGGGGGAAGTGAAATAAGATTCCACACTTGTTGAGCCTTAGTACAATCACGGACGACATGCAGAGTGTTCTCAGGAAGGTTTGGGCACGAGGGACAATTAGGAGATTGAAGAATTTTTCTACAGTGAAGGAGAGAGTTATGGGGGAGGCGATCCCACCACATAAGCCACACAAAAAATCTAAGTTTAGGGAGAGTATTGAGCTTCCAAATACAGTCACTTCCAATGCAATACGGTCTTTTGTCAACAAGGGTGTTATAGGCTAAGGTCAAGGAGAACTTATTCTTCTCAACTAGGGAGGAGAAGGTGGAATCAATGTTTTGGAAAGGAATACGTGTGGAATAGATGCGTTGAGCAACGAACTCAGGGAGGGTGAAAGAAAGGTGACTAAGGTCCCATTGATTATTTATTATGATGTCCTTTACTTTCATCATCTCTTCACTTTTGTTAAAAGGCCCCTCCACAAATTTACAAATAGCTCCAATTCCAAGCCAATTATCATTCCATATATCTATAAAAGCCCCATTACCAACTCTCCAGTTAAGACTACTAGCTAATAGATCTTTTCCTTTGGCCACATTTTCCTCTCTTCTTATGCATAGAATGCAAAACCTCAGATGCCACCACAAGATTGATTTCAATACCCCTTCCCTGAATAAACCCATTTTGATTTTGAAGTACCCAATGTGGAATAAGCGGTTTTATTCTGTTTACTAGAATTTTAGTGACAAGCTTATAAATAGTATTACAGAGGCTAATCGGACGTAACTGCTTAACATTCTCAGGGTTATCTTGTTTAGGGATTAGGCATATTAGGGCATGACCAAGGTCACTAGGGATATCACCTTTTTGAAACCAAGATCTAATGGAGGTGCAAATATCAGGTCCTACAATATCCTATTCTTTTTGGAAGAATATTGGATGAAACCCATCAGGACCGGGGGCTTTAAGGGGTTTCATGGCAAAAAGAGCATTTTTTATCTCATCATTGGACGGACTTGTGCTAATATTGACTCGGTTAGTGATGTTATTAACTTGACTCCTAACCGAAATCCACTCTGTGGAATATAAATCAACATAGAACTCTCTGATATGATTGTTGAGATGGATCGGGTCAGTAATAGGATTTCCACAAATGTCTTTGAGACACCTAATGGAACTCTTATGACAATCAACACACTTCGTGAAAAAAAGCCGTGTTTCTATCCCCTTGGTTAGACCACTCAATCCTACTTTTGACAAGCCACAACCATTCCTCTTGCTGGAGTATTGAAATGAATTCTTTTTGTAAAGTTTCCTCTAAGATTAGGTGCTCTAAGGAGGAAGGATTATATTGTAAGTAGTTTTGAATCCCTTTTAGCCTAGCTAGAACACGTTTCTTTTTGGCATAAACATTACCAAAAACATGAGTATTCCAATGAGTTAATTCCATTCCTACATTGTGCAACTTGTTTTTTTATATCATGATCATCAATACTCCAAGCATCTAAAAGAACCTTTTTAAAGGTAGGATCATGCATCCACATAGGTTCGAAACGGAAAGGTTTTGGACCAATTGAAGGAGGAAGGGTATCAAAGAGACAAAGAATAGGTGCATGGTCAGATGATATACGGGTGAGATGCCAAATACACAGTTAGGAAATTTTTCAAGCCATTCTCCATTACCCAAACCCCGGTCAAGTCTCTCAAAAATAGGATTTTTCTTTCGTTTATTAGTCCATGTGAATTTTGGGCCATTGTAACCAAGATCAAGTAAATTGCAAGTATTAATAACTTGTTTAAACACATTAGCTCTCCTTTGATTTATAGGCCGACCACCCCATTTCTCACTTTGCCACATGATCTCATTAAAATCTCAAAGCACTAACCAAGGCATGCTAATAGTTGAAGCAACATCACACAGATTACCCCATACTATACTCCTAATATGCTTTTTAGGACTAGCATAAATTGCAGAAAATAAAGAAAAAAGAAGGGTTCGAATTTACCTCCACCAAAGCGTGAACCCCTTGAGCATTGTGACTAATGATGTGGAGGTTAACTCTTGCCGAGTTCCACATAATCAAAATGCCGCCTGCATAGCTTGTTGGGTCAATCAAAAACCAAGAGTCAAAGGGAAGGGAACCTACAATATTTGCGGTTTGGCTACGGGCAGTTTTAGTTTCAACGAGCACAATAATATCCGGGTGATTATGGCTAATTAAATGGAGGAGGTTTGGCTTATAAGCTGGGCGTGCCAACCCACGCGCATAGGGCTGCACACAAACCGGTCCTGACCAAACCGGATTTTGGACAGGACCGGACCGATTATGGGATTCCGGTCCGGTCTTCGGTCCAAGGGAAAAGTGGATTCCGGGTAACCGGTCCAGTCCGGGTAAAAACCGGTGGAAACCGGTCAGGGCCGGTTGACCCGATTTTTTTTTTTTTAAAATTTCTCATTTCCTAAAGATCAGTAAGTCTACTCATATCCTAAAACTAAACCCTAGCCCATTTGTTCTCCATAGTCCAGCCGCACAACGCTCTCTCTCTCCTCTTCGCTTCTCCAAGACTCCAATGCCTTCTCTTCTCTCTCTTCACTTCTCGCCAATTCGCCAGCAAGCTAACCCATTGATTTCAAGTAGCACCACAACTTTTGATAATGAGGCTTTCAACAGCTTTGTTGCTGAGTTTGATACGTCTTTTCTTAGCCCTATTAGCAATAGCACGAAATTGGGGAACGACGTACAACATTCAAGTAATTAAGCAAAATTATGTTGTTTTATGTGTATCTTTTCCTACCGATATTCACAGCAGTGCCTTCTCCTCCGACGCCTCTCTGCATAATTGAGATGAAATTATGATTTTCTTGAATCTGATTTCGTGTTTTAGTTTTTTGTATTGAATTTCTGTTTTTACTTTGTGAATTGAAACGAACTTGAATATTTAATCTGATTTCGTGTTTCTATTTTTTCTATTTGAATATATGTTTATTTTGTAATGAATATCTACATATTTTTTGTAGATGAATTTCTGTTTTCGTGTTTTTATTTTTTCTATTTGAGCAGCCTTTTTTTTAATTAGAAAAAAAAACACCTAAAAACCAAAACAGGTCCAACCGTCCAGACCTGGAGCGGACAAGAAAAAACAGGACCGGTCCGGTCTAGACCGGAATCGTATCCGGTTCGATCCAGGTCCACGCAAATGCATTGAACTGGTCCACTTGTCCAGCCGGGTCCGGTCCGGTCCGGTTCGGGACCGGTGTGCAGCCCTACACGTAGGGGTGTTCATTTCGGATATCCGATCTGATCCGATCCAATCCGAAATTTCGGATCGGGAAAAGTGCGATCCGAATCCGATCCGGAAAATTTCGGATCGGATCGGATCGGATATCCGAAATTTCGGATCGGATCATCGGATATCCAAAAACAAAAAAATTGAAATTTTCAAAGGAAAAGTTCTTAAAATATGTTCCGGATCGGATCGGATCATCGGATATTTCGGATATCCGGCCTTGAAAACGGATATTTCGGATCGGATATCCGAAAAATTCCGAAAAATTCCTATATTTCGGATATTTTCGGATATCCGAAACTTTAAAAATCCGATCCGTATCCGATCCGAAAAGTTGCGGATATCCGATCCAAAATATCCGAAAACTAAAAAAGCGGATCGGATATCCGAAAAATCGGATCGGGTCGACCGGATCACGGATCGGATATTTTGAACACCCCTACCTACTCGCGCATCCCAGTAGAGAATTGACATGTTATACTGCAGATACAGCTTGTTCATTAGCGCCTGAATCACCCCCGATGGTTCTTTTCCCCATGGTTGAACTTCCTCTCCGGTCATTGGACACACCCACCGTTTCCTTTGAGGTAGCACCAACATCTCGGTGGACCTTAGGCGTCTTGCGCCGCTTACCACGTCCCAACGTAGAAGAAGTGTCATCTGTTTTAGTATGGGTTGTATGGTCATTTCCCAAGTGGCATTCGTGTTGCAGTAGGAGGTGACCCTCAGTGGCATTTGCCTTAGTTGTACCCTCTTTCTTCTGTTGGAGATAAATGGTTTCGGGTCCAACCACTGGCCGATTTGATGTGGGGTTTCCTTCTCTTCTTCCTCTACCCCTAGCTCTTTTTTTAGGAGCCAATTGAGTAGTATCCACGGTATGGTTGGCAGGTGTGCTGCATCTTGAATTTGGGGAAGGTGAGCGGCTTCGAGTTGATCGGTTTGTCGGAACATGAGCAAGTTGGTATCGGTTAACTTAGCTCTCGCTGGATGTAGTATTAAAGCTTTCACCTCAGCGAACGAGAGTTCGTTGAGAATTTCCCCTTCCTTCCTTAGATAAAATGTGGTGCGAATATCCACTTCTGGTAACAATGGTAGCATGGTTTTCACAATAAGGCAGGGGTAATTAAGTGGGGTCGAGATGTTCGTGATGAGGGGGAGAGCGAGTGGGCGAGACGGGTTGGGTTTCGTCGGAGCTTGCTGGTGATGTTAGGGGTGGTGTTAAATCGTTCCTCACCATTTGATTGTTGAGGAGCAAATGTGGAAGCATTGGAAACATTTTGAACTTGGGTTTCTTTCTGGTTTGGCTGGGTGAAATGAGTTTCTTTTTGTTTTTCAACGGAGAGGGGTAAGAGAGATATAACATAAGGGGGGGGTGTCCAATGCACTTCGTTTGAGTTGACATTACCATGTTTCACAATTTTATTGGGTGAAAGGGGGGGGGATATTCTGCTGCAAGGGAGAGATTTTCTGAGTGATCTTGCAAAATTGAAAAAGGATTTTCAGAAAGAAGCTTCTCTTTTGAGTAAGAGTGAGAGTGATTAGACAACTTAGGATCATAGGATGGGTAGGATAGGGTGTGTTGCCCAATTAAAGTTGAAGTAGATTTTTTGGGTGTCCACCTTTTGAGAACAATTGGTGGGTCCACCCTGTTTTGACTTTTGCTATTTTGAGCATGAAGACTTCCAGCTTTCTTCCTAGCCTGCAACCGCATTGTTTCATCTTCTATTTGAGGATTTTCGGCCGATGACAATGGTGATGGGTGAAAATAAAGACTTCGATCACTATGACCAAATTTATTACATCTTGAACAAAACCAAGGACCATCCCTGAATGTGATTTTTAAAAAAAACTTGCCCAGCCATAATCCTTTAGGTGGACTATTTCCCTCTTCCATAAGCGAACATATATTTGCATATCTTCTGCCATCTCCTTTCATAGCAATGCTATCAATTTTTAGGAGTTTTCCCATGGATTTACCTATTGTTTCTAACATTTCTTCCTGAAAAAATTCAACCGGAAGTTCATACAAACTTGCCCAGGCGGCTCCCAACTTCGGAATGGATTTTGATGGCTTAAACCCCGGCTCCCAATTCTGGGTCCATAAGTGGAAATGTTGTATTAGCCATGGACCTCCTGCAAGAATAATGTTAGATTTCTCTTCTAAGGATGCACATTTATATGTGTAGAAACCTTTACCCAGAGCAAGAAGTGATGGTATTTTGGGCAACACCCAAATTTTCTTGAGTTTAGAGGCCAAGAATTCCTTTGAAAAGGATTTGTCGACGACTTTTATAATGACAACAAGGGTCCATGGTTGACTTAACTCCTCATACTTCTCAGAAGAAATGGGAATGAAAATATCACACCCCAAATCCTCCACCGGCGGCGAGGTGGCGGTAGGGTATGCGACAGGTGGCAAAAATGATTTTGGGAGAGGGATGTTTCCATGGATGAAGTAGCCAGAGCTTGGCTAAAGGTTTTAGCCACAAGGGCATGAGAGGGAAGGTTTATGGACGTGACGGTGGGGGGGGGGCTTGTCTCGGCGGCTTGGGATTGGGGGGTTGACTCTTGGATGACCTGGTTGACCCCGGTAGCAAGGCTGAAGTCCACAAGGTGGAGGGTAGTTTGTTCCATGAGGGTTGGGTCTCTTACTTGGGTTTTCTCTCTCACTCTCACTCTTTCTCATGGTTTTTTCACTAAAGATATAGAAAGTAGCTTTGCAAAATTGAGTTAGAACAATCATAACTAATAAAATGACACAATTAATATGCATGCTCTTTTTCAATTAAAGTTTCTTTTGTGGACAACTAGTGACTTTTGTTTTTGTACCATTATTCTGAAGACAGTTGCCCCAAAACATTTTTAAAGATTGCTCCATTCTAAAAAATACATTATTTTTTCAGTCATTTTGGAATGTCTCAAAATGCATTTTTTTTTCCGGGTTGTCACGAGATTCACAACTAATATTAAAATTATTTATTTCTTTTATTATATCTACATTTTTTCCAATTTTCTCAATATCTTCTTAATGGCTTACCTTAATGATAGGCGTGTCGCGCACCTAGCAAAAATAAATAACCTAACTAATCCTCCTAAGTATGTAGTAAGGTAAGTCAGGGTCGATCCCACAGAGAGAAAGTTGTTCTATGATTAGCCGTTAAGTAATGGTAAGACTAAAGGAGGTTAATATTAAAGATGGTCGAATTAACTATACTATTCAATCTATAAATAAAAGACTCTATAGTTAAGTATCCCCACTAGCATAAATTAATACAATGATAATTCCTACCCCAAACTAGTCAATTAAATATTCACAAGGAAAAATATATCCTATAAAATACCACAAATCTCTCCCGAGTATCTATGGCTTCTCTAATATGCACTCAAACCTACTCCCGTGGAATCATGCAAATTAAAGACATTAAACGCGACACTCTAACTTCCTAACAATCCATTCTACAACCTCCTGTGGAGAACTTCATGTCCTTAATTGAAATATTCAAATCCGTCAAAACCCAACTCCCGTTGTGATCAAGACAATGGAATCATAACAATTCTAGTTATCCCTAATCTAGTATTGGAATATGCACAATTTATTAAGCACGAACAATTAAGCAATTAATTTGGGAATTTAAAGGTATAATCATGAATTAATTCACACTAGGGTTCAACTTAACCATAGATTACAAAACTATGAAAGCATAATTGAAATAAATAAAGAAAATAGAGAAGAATAATAAAACATCATAATATAAAACAAGGAGAAAAGAAGAAGAAAAGAGATACTTGAATTAATGGAAGAAAGGTGGAGTCTTGGAGAACAATGGAGACCTACAAATTTCTCTCTCTAAAAACCATAAGTATAAACTAATAATGAATATATCATCCGAGGTCCTCAAAATAATGTTTAAAGTCCTATTTATAAGCTAAGATTAATATAAACCGACATAAGTTAGGTCACGCGGAAGATACGACATTACAGCAGGTTGCACGGGCAAGCAACTACGCGCATGGGAGTGCAGGGTCGTGAACGGTCGAGCGAAATCTTGCTCGGTCGTGCGAGCAAGGCAGAAACATTCGTGACTTTTGATTGCAGGTTGCACGGCCGAGCACATATCCGCACGGGCGTGCGGGCGAGACAGTGGCTTCAGCTCAACTTTGAACAGCTATAACTTTTGATCCAGAGATTTGTTTCACACATGTAATATAGCGTTGGAAAGCTCTTAAAGTCTAGTTTCCAACCCAGTTGGAATTACCTCATTATCATTCTTGTGTCAAAAGTTATGAGTGAAATAGTGCAGAGGTATCATATTTCGCACAAGTACACAAAGTCGTGTGTATCTTCTTCACTTTCAATCCGTTTTGGGCACATGATATATCGTTTTGAAGGTCATCCAAGTGCCTTAATCGTCATATCCTCAAATAGGAGTTCAAAGTACCTGAGATTACATCAAAAGACCAAAAAACCCTTGAAAGTATCGTAGCTTCTGAAAAGGGACCTAAATATGCACAAATGCAACGCAAATGCTCTAATGCTACATGAAAATGCACCTAATATGCAACTAAATTATGTTAGAATATGCACTTATCAAACTCCCCCAAGCTAAACATTTGCTTGTCCTCAAGCAAACCAAACCAATTCACAAGGGAAGAGTAAGATGAACTTTTGTACAGGATTTATACATTCAACCATTCAATCTCCAAGACATGAGATTCGGGCATATGAAAGATATTATAATTATAAGATTAGACTTAGATAGACTACAAATCGCACCTCATATAAATTCATGTAATCGCAACTTGACTCACCATGGCAAACCACAAACCTTCCCCCAAGCTAAACTCAATTTAACTCGGCAAACCTCACTTTGGTCGAGCACACATTCTCTCATGTGTTTATGGGTGATGAAATTTTCACTCAAACATATACCAAGTCAACTCAAATGAAGTATTTTTTCTTTAAACTTAACTATCGTCTCATTATCCACTTAAAACTGGCGAAAACATGCATATAGATCACGAGGACTTACAAAGGGTTGTAGCGTGGCTAAAGTAAGGGTAGGAAAAATATTTGGAAATGTGGTGCTAAAAGCCAACTAGTGGAGAAAATAACACTTCAACATCTATGACCATTAGATGCAAACGCCACAAAAACTTCTACTAGAAGTTCAACAACACATTGCCAATAAATCAAGATAATACCCAACCTTATCAACTCCAACAAACATTATTTCATCATTTATTCAATCTTTTTATTTCACTTCTTTTTTTTTTTAAATTTTTAGATCATTCTTCACAACTTCTTCATCATTCTTTCCATTTTGCACTTTGACACTATAACTTTAAGCATTTTTTTTCTTTCAACATATTTTCTTCCAATAATTACCGAAAAACCACAACACAAGCTAAAACACATGAACTTTAATGTTAATCCACTTAGCAAGGCTTGGGTAGAGAAACCATAAAAGGCTAGAGGCTTGTAATGTAGGTTGATCAAGAGAATGGGATGTCAAAAGCTCAACATGGGTTAATTAAAGGGAATAATATATATGAAAAGGAAAATGTCTGAAGGCTTAAAATAATGAAAAGAACACCTCAATCATATCAATGCATACATATGCCACATAAGTCTTAAAGAGTGCCAAGGCAAGTTCAAGAATCGTACTTCATGAGGAACTATCACACAAAAAAAAAAAAAAAATAAGAAGGCGATGTAGATGTGTCAGTCTATAAGGCTTGAAAGAATCCTCACTAGGCTTATGCTTACCAAGTAAAATCAAGTCTTTCTTGGGGAATGTCAACCAATCTTACCACAAACCATTCAAGTTGCAAAACAATCGTACCATGAAGCGGTCAATAAAGACTAACTCAATCTTATAAAATTTAATTACAATATCCAAGATATGCCGAAATCTCATGAGTTATCAATGTCATGAATTAAAACATATATTTCCTGTATGAATGCAACAAAAATGCAAAACTAAACTAAAATGTTCCTAATGCTAAGAAAGCAACAAATCCTAACTCACTTTCGTAGGAATCATGATTGCACTTAGCATGTGCAACAAGCCCTTTAAACCCCTAGGATGCCCTAGTGGACGAGTAAGGTCTCGTGAAGGTTTTCAGAAAGCATACCCACAAAGCCAAAATATGCAAAAATGCAGAAGAAATAAAAAAAAATACCAAAACGAAAATATGTGCAAAGTTATAACCCAAAAAGTAAATCCTCCTCCAAGCTAAATAACACATTGTCCTCAATGTGACAAAGAAATATAAGGAGGGGAATAAAAGGAAAACATCCACAACCACATAACAAAATCAACTTCCTCAATCACACAATCAAGTTAAACCAAAATAAATGGCAAAAAGAGATATGAGTCTCAAAAACTTGAAGAGGAAGAAAGGAAAGAGTATACCAAAAGTGTTGTGGGTGAAAACCCTTAGTTGAACCTCTTCACAGAGCATAAGATCAAGTACCTAGAAATTAACCTCAATGAATAATAGGAATTCAACCCCTGGATCACAATTTGCACAAATTTTTTTAAGTTAGTAATCAAAAAAAAAAAAAAAAATAGAATATCCTAAATCTAAATTTTTTTTAAAAAAAAAAAAAACTAATAAGGTTAGAAAACTTGGGTTGCCTCCCAGGAATAGTTCATCAAAGCCCTTAGTAGTTTGTCAAATGCATCTGCATGCATCTCACAGAAAAGCAAATGATATACAAAAGAAAATGTAGAATAAATTAGTTTTAATTCTCTAGAAGACCTGCAAAAAGGAAAATCAAAGAAAAAGTTATATCCACAAGAGAAGGAAAAAAAAGAAAAATTATTAGTCTTTTTACATGACCCGACAGGTTGGGAAGAAACCGAATGTACATAAATTTCATGATCATATGAGTCATTCAAAGAGGGAGAAATAAGGAATGAAGGAGGATATAATATAGGAGAAGAAGGAATGAGGTCAAGCTTTTGAGAGAAAGGAACATGAAACTCAAAAACAGTAGGGGGAACCGACAAAGACTCATGAATCACATCACTCTCATCTATAGACTTCTCGAAGGAAGGTTTTTCAACCAAGGTTTCTTCCTCCTTTAAAATACCCATCACATTGATCTCTCCTATAATTTGATCATCATCCTCATAACTCTCATTCTCTATACAACCCGCATCATCATCATCATAAATATACGGTTGGGGATGAGAATTTTGAGTGCAATAATCAAATTCATATCGGGGTGAGGGATTAAATTCACTAATGTCACATCACACAAAGAAATTGCATGAGAAGTAGAGTGACAATTCGAAGAATAAGAAGGTGTTGTAATACAACTATAGGGTTGTAGGGTTGGTCTAGCAGATAAAGACATATCCCATTCATAGTTATTCTTAGCCAACCACTCAATTAAATCCCAACAATAATCTGGTGATTGGGCTAGAAATTTCCCATTAGACATAGAATCAAACACCACCCTAGTTTCTTCATTTAAACCCTCATAAATTACTAGGCACATATCCCAAATTTCAATTCCATGTTTAGGACCAATAAAATCGCCAAGCCTATAATAGTATTTCCAAAACAATTCATTCTCATATTGAGGAAAAGAAAAAATTGCTCTAGAATTACTAGCAAAAATATTGGGTTCATGGAACATGTATGGTAATTCTTGAGAACTCATGCAAAAATTGGGAGAATTTTGATGTGATGCATCAAAACTATAAACATGAGAACCACAAGAATTATGACAATGGTGCCTATCAAAATAATTATCCCCATCACAATAATAATATGACTCCATGATACGAAAAAGAAAGAAAAGAAAAAAGAAAAAAGAAATTCACAAAAGAAAGTAAAAAAAATTATATACACTATAGTCTCACCAACAATAAAAACTAAATAAAACAAACTATCTCCCCGGCAACGGCGCCAAAATTTGATAGGCGTGTCGCGCACCTAACAAAAATAAATAACCTAACTAATCCTCCTAAGTATGTAGTAAGATAAGTCAGGGTCGATCCCACAGAGAGAAAGTTGTTCTATGATTAGCCGTTAAGTAATGGTAAGACTAAAGGAGGTTAATATTAAAGATGGTCGAATTAACTATACTATTCAATCTATAAATAAAAGACTCTATAGTTAAGTATCCTCACTAGCATAAATTAATACAATGATAATTCCTACTCCAAACTAGTCAATTAAATATTCACAAGGAAAGTATACCCTATAAAATACCATAAATCTCTCCTTAGTATCTATGGCTTCTCTAATATGCACTCAAGCCTACTCCCGTGGAATCATGCAAATTAAAGACATTAAACGCGGCACTCTAACTTCCTAACAATCCATTCTACAACCTCCCGTGGAGAACTTCATGTCCTTAATTGAAATATTCAAATCCATCAAAACCCAACTCCCGTTGTGATCAAGAGAATGGAATCATAACAATACTAGTTATCCCTAATCTAGTATTGGAATATGCACAATCAATTAAGGAAGAACAATTTAGCAATTAATTTGGGAATTTAAAGGTATAATCATGAATTAATTCACACTAGGGTTCAACTTAACCATAGATTACAAAACTATGAAAGCATAATTGAAATAAATAAAGAAAATAGAGAAGAATAATAAAACATCATAATATAAAACAAGGAGAAAAGAAGAAGAAAAGAGATACTTGGATTAATGGAAGAAAGGTGGAGTCTTGGAGAACAATTGAGATCTACAAACTTCTCTCTCTAACTTCTCTCTCTAAAAACCATAAGTATAAGCTAATAATGAATATATCATCCGAGGTCCTCAAAATAATGTTTAAAGTCCTATTTATAAGATAAGATTAATATAAACCGACATAAGTTAGGTCACACGGAAGATAAGACATTACAGCAGGTTGCACGGGCAAGCAACTACGCGCACGGCAGTGCAGGGTCGAGCGAAATCTTGCTCGGTCGTGCGAGCAAGGCAGAAACATTTGTGACTTTTGATTGCAGGTTGCACGGCCGAGCACATATCCGCACGGGCGTGCGGGCGAGATAGTGGCTTCAGCTCAACTTTGAACAGCTATAACTTTTGATCCAGAGCTTTGTTTCACACATGTAATATATCGTTGGAAAGCTCTTGAAGTATAGTTTCCAACCCAGTTGGAATTACCTCATTATCATTCTTGTGACAAAAGTTATGAGCGAGTGAAATGGTGCAGAGGTATCATATTTAGCACAAGTACACAAAGTCGTGTGTATCTTCTTCACTTTCAATCCGTTTTGGGCACATGATATATCGTTTTGAAGGTCATCCAAGTGCCTTAATCGTCATATCCTCAAATAGGAGTTCAAAGTACCTGAGATTACATCAAAAGACCAAAAAACCCGTGAAATATCGTAGCTTCTGAAAAAGGACCTAAATATACACAAATGCAACGCAAATGCTCTAATGCTACATGAAAATGCACCTAATATGCAACTAAATTATGTTAGAATATGCACTTATCACTTATAATCCCTCCTAAAACTTGTGTTGTATACCAATGGGTAATGTTACGTATAATTCCTATCATATCTACTTTTTTAATATTTTCTAAACAAAAAATTTACCCATTGTCTTCAAGCATACATACTTTTTCTCTTTCCTTTATATATTCTGAATGGCTTACTTTAAAATCCCTCCTAAAAGTTTGTACCTTATACTAATGGGTAAGAGCATCTACAATGGGTTAGTTGGTCTTGGTTGGTCTTGGAGCTTTTTTCTTTCTATCTCCTTTCCTCCTTCTTACACCTCACATCCCACTAAAACTCCCACCAACTCATCTTTTTTTTTTCTCACAATGGTTTGGTTGGTCTTACTTGGTTTTTCTATTTCTCTCTCCTACTTTTACCATACCCCACCATATACTCTCTCTCCTGCTCAATGTTTATTTTTATATGAAATAGATGATCTAAATTAATAAAGCTAATCAAATTACGTTAAATTAAACTACGTTTAATTAAATTACGTTAAATTAAACTACTTTTAATTAAATTACATTAAATTAAACTACGTTTAATTAAATTACGTTAAAAGCTAATTAGCTTACGTTAAATTAAATTAGCGTTAACTTGAAATTATAGTAACTATGTATTAATTAGCTTACGTTAAATTAAATTACATTAACTTGACATTATAAATTAAAAACAACGAACACATTACATAAGATAAATAATTTAAAAAACACAGATACATGAAATTTGATACATAAAGATAGATAATTTAAAACACAAAAATACATGATAATTTGATACATAAAGATAGATAATTTAAAACACACAAATACATGATAATTTGATACATAAAGATAGATAATTTAAAACACACAAATACATGAAATTTGAAATTACTTAAACCATAAGCAATTCAATAAAAGTTACTTAATCAACTTGACGATTAGGCCCAAACTTACGCCATATGTGTTAAACCAAGTTATTTTTAAGTGAAATGTGAGTTTCTCCGTCTCGCGTCTCAGATCTTCTCTCCATGTATGCACCTAAATTTCGCGCCTCAAGTCTTCCTTTGTGCACAACGAATGAGTCTCCTCCGGCTCAGTTAGATGACCCCTCGTTATTTTGAGTTTGAACTTGATCATATTCGTTCGGATCTCGGTAATTTTGATAAGTATCATGCTCATCTTCAACAATCATATTGTGCATGATGATACATGCCATGATTATTTTCCACAATATGTCCTTATCCCACGCGAGAGCGGGTTTGCGAATGATTGCAAATCTAGCTTGCAATACCCCGAATGCACGCTCTACATCTTTTCTAACAGCTTCTTGATGTTTTGTGAATAATCTTTGTTTGGGGGAGCTTTATTGCGGGGATGAATGTTGACCACCTCGGGTATATGCCATCAGTAAGATAGTAACCCATGTTATAAGTTGTCATGTTCACTGAGAAGTTGACCTTTAGAGCTCTTCCTTGTAGAACATCATCAAAGACGGGAGACCTCTGCAATACGTTTATATCATTGCATGAACCCGGGGTGCCAAAAAAAGCATGCCATATCCATAAGTCACTTGAAGCAACCGCTTCTAAGATTATTGTTGATGTTTTGCTTCTTCCTTGATACATTCTTTTCCAGCCCCGAGGACAATTATTCCAGTTCCAGTGCATGCAATCGATGCTTCCCATCATGCTTGGGAAGCCACGGCGCTCGCCTTCATGTAGGAGACGCTCAATGTCATTTGCATTTGCCTTCCTCAAGTATTCAGGTCCAAATTTAGCAACAACCCCTTCGACAAAATGAAGAAGACATTCTCTAGCGGTACTTGAAGCAATTTTCAGGTACTCGTCAACAACATCAGAGGATAGCCGCTGTGCATTTTTGGAGTGCGGATGCACCCATCCTTCCAGTAGCATCCGGTTTTTGCGTAAAGAACTCATCATCTTCAGCTGTTACACCTTCGACATTACGAAGGAAAACATGCTTGTGCATACGAAACCTTCGACGAAAAATATTCTCGGGGTACAGAGGTTCGTTGCTGAAATAGTCATGAAACAATCTTTCATGAGCTTCCTCACGTTCCATATGCATATATTTTCTAGTGCAGGGTACAATTTCTTTTTCGTTTTGCTGCTCAGCATCAATGGACTGACTCCATTCTATGTAATCTTGAACCATGTAATTAAAAAATTCAGAACCTGAACTAGAAGAACTTGAATCATTTTGGAGATATGTTGATTGAAGTGGTGTTTTTCTAGAAAATAAAAGATTGAGAAGAAAAATGAATGGAGTTGTGATTTTATTGTTGAAGTTATGTTCTATTATAGAGGAAAAATCCATCATATGTACATAACATTAATTCATTTACAAATTAGACATATCAATGCAATGTAGGAGCAGACAATTCAATGAAATGTAGGAGTAGACAATTCACTGCAATGTCGGAGTAGATAATTCAATGCGGCACTATGTGTCATACTATTCAAAGTCGGGTGAGTTGACAATTCAATGCAATAATAATAATAATAATAATAATAATAATAATAATAATAATAATAATAATAGTAATAGTAATAGTAATAGTAATAGTAATAGTAATAGTAATAGTAATAGTAATAGTAATAGTAATAGTAATAGTAATAGTAATAGTAATAGTAATAATAATAATAATAATAATAATAATAATAATAATAATAATAATAATAATAATAATTATAAAGATAATGATAATGATACATTCATAATAAAAATTTACGACACATACACATTCATAATTGAAGTACGATACAACTAAATTGCAAACTAAAACCAATTAAAAACATGAACACTAACTAAACATATTTATCCTTATATTGTAGCTTAAGTTTTTCATACATCTCTCTCTCATCCGGATCAAGGGAAGACTTAGCCATTAATGTATTCCAAATTTTGAACTTCCTATTTTCCTCTTTCGTTGATTCTCTCAAGGCATCACGCTCCTTTTGATACTCAAGCAAGTCTTCTCCCAAACTAATCATCCTCGTAAATTCTGAAGAGGATGGAGATGGAGAACTGGATATTGGGGCTTTTCTCCTACTCTTAACTTTCTTGATGCCGTCAGGACGTTTTGAGCTCGCACCTTCGTCTGGACCAGACCGTTTTGAGCTCCCGCCGCTCATTTGGGTGCCATCTGCCCATTTGTCGTAGTGTTTCATAACATTCCATGCATGCTCCAATGTAAATCGGGGCCCATGGACTTTTATCCACATCTCACGGGCTTCAGTCAGGACGTCTTCTTCATTGCAGCCGGAGCCCTTCTTTCTTTTCGCCTCGGTATATATCCCGACCCATGCATTCACATCTCCGTTGATTTTTTTCCAACGACTAGTAAGAGCTTTGAATGTCCTTAGGCGTAAAGTTGGATTGAGTCGTCGTGACTCTTCCACACTCTCAAATACTGAACCCCAAAAACCATCACCATTTTGGTCGGTTCCCTTCAACACATCTCCTCCGCACTCCAAATATGCCGAAATGAGTGCATGACCTTCCTCTGCACTCCATTGAAACTTTGGTGCTGTGGCTTTTTTTGAAGAAGGAGTGTTTTTAATTTCTTGTGATTGGATTTCAACTACATCATTGTTTTCATGAGGTTGTTCATGTTGTTGTGAAATATGTTGGGATATAGGAAAAGATGGTTGGGCTTGTTGTTGAGATATATGATTACAACTTTGTGGAGATTGTTGTGTAGCTTGTTGAGAACTTTGGTAATTCGATTGGCTTTGGAATAACATAAACATTCTTTGGAATTCCGGATTTTGTAGCACATTTGGATCGATTTGGAAATTATTTTGGGAATTTTATGGGTGGTTTGGATTATTTTGGGAGTAATTAGGATTATTTGAATCCATATTATTGGCTTTGGATATAAGTAATATTAGGTAGGAGAGAGTAATTAAAAAAAATAGGTTGGTAAGAAGTGTGGTAAAATATATAAAATTTGGGCTGAATTTATAGATAAAAATATTTTATAGCCGTTATTGTAATTTTTTTAAATTATAAACTGATTTTTTTTTAACATTACAAAATTTGTAACGTTACAAAATTAGCCGTTGAAACATCAAAACTCTTGGAAGCAAAATTGCAGGAAATAAGGACGCGTGGTGCGCTACCACTTGCTGGTCATTGGACCTCTGACGCGCGTCAGGGCCACTGACAGCAAGCTGGAGCTTTGGGCCCAGCGCTTAGCTAAGTTGTGCGTTTCACTTCTTCCTTCCCTCTCTCTGTCTCCCTTTTTCTTCCAAATGATGCGTTTGCCACGCGGCAAATTCTCACTCGTCTTGGGCGCTCCATCCAAGGCACATATGGTGTGGATTTCCAAACCAACCAACCCAAAGGGCCAAGTGCCTTAATAATAAAACTAAGTAAAGCTAGTTTTACTATTTGCTAGACCAAGTTAAAACCATCCCATTGTAGATGCTCTAATGTCAATGAACTTGGCACCCTTTTCAACTATTTTTCTGTGAACTTTTAGAAGACCAATGTGTGAGAAAGCCACGTATGGAAATGACATTTGTATGAGCTACGCTTTGGACATAGCTAACATATTGTGAATGAACCACATTATAATTTTTGTTATATTTAATTGTTTGTTATCTTTCAAACGTCTAGATTAACATTATGCTATTTCCTAAATTTCTTCTGGGGATTTCAGTATACTGTTACATAACTCTAGAATAACTAGCTTTGCTGCGCACTTTCAATCATCTCCAAGCACTTTAGCAGTTACACTAAGGCTCTGTTTGGTTGGGTGTAACACATTTTCAGTGTAAATTGGTTTTCATGGAAAACAATTTACAATGGAAAATACAATTTCAAAATTAGTTTTCCGTTGTTTGGTTCATGTAAGAAAAAGTGATGACAAGAAAGGAAAATGAAAGGGAAAGTAAGGAGGTAGTGAGAGGAGTGTACAAGAAAGATCAGGAAAAAGAAGGAAAAATGTTTTCCCTTCAAAAATGGTTTTCCATCATTGGGAACAATTTTACTCCTAGGGAAAATGGTTTTACACTCCATTGCAAACCAAACAATGTAAAATTGAAAATAGAGGAAAACAGTTTTCCAGGAAAATGTTTTACGCCCTACCAAACGGAGCCTAAATAGCACTGATAATCATAACGCCGATCTTCAATCTTCACAACAAGCTGATCATCCAATATGATAATCTATCCTGTTTAGTTTCTTTAGAGATAGAACTAAATGGTATGATTTTCATAAATAGACTTTTAAGAAAATCAAGCTTCAAAATTTAAGTAATACTAGTTGGTAAAAGCTTCTGAAATGGGAGGACAAGTGTTCAACTTTAGCACCAACAAAAATGTCTCCTTACTGTCAAGCAAAATAAATTGGGAAAAGCATCAGAATTCAGAATGTTATGGGCATATAATGTATGTATGTATTAGCAAGTTACAAGCAATAAAGTAAGGCCCTCAAAAATAATGCAAGTGCAGCTGCATCTGGTCGCCAAGAACAGTTTTATCTTAGAGGCTGCTTTGTCACCTTTTTATATTTAACCTCCAAAAGATAAATTCTGTTGCACCAATCTTGGGCTGCAAAATCTAAACCATTTCTGCCAAGATCATTTTTCCCATCCCTTGTTATTTCTGGTCATTATATGTTCTGAATTTTTCAGACGATATGATAAGTAAAAAGGCAACACTTCCAATGTGGGAACAGGGCTTTTATGTCTAATTGGTAGCTATGAAGCACGGAAACCTTTGGGACCTGATGTTTCTCCGTTTCCAAAAAATTTCCGCTCCTAGAACCTCAATCATTAATGTGCTAATGAAGTCCGAGAATGGTTATAACTTGAGGTTTTTCCAAAATCTGAAACGTCTCCATTTTTAAAACCTCAGCGGCTCCTAATTCTTACAGTGCATGGCTTGGTAGGTTCCCGCATTACACCTATCCCATCATTCATATCTCCACAATATATGTTCTGCTTCCATATTATATATATATATATATATATATATATATATATATATATATATATATATATATATATATATATATATATATATATATATATATACTTCTCTGTTTCGTTAAAATACAGAACTACACCGATCAGCTGCTCTAAGACAATTTTTTTTTTGACAGTGAAATAACCGATATTACTCTTTCCTAGTTTTAACAAGACTTGACTGCTGGTAGACGACACCGAAGAGTAGGCATGGAATCGAACATGGCAGGTTTCGTTCTCAACGCTTCAGCTCCCGAGTCGATGTATAATCAGGTGAAGGACGATGGTTTTATTGATCTTGGACTCAGCTTGAAAACACTTCACACCCAGAGTTGTTATCCAGTTGATCAAAGTATGCTTTTTATCTCACTTTTTTATCCATCTACGTTCATTTTTAGCATGTTTTCCAGGATATATTGTGAAGTTGATCCTTGGTAGGACAGTAAGTTTACTCATGTTTGATGTGATATACATTCCATAACGTGTTTATTCTAACATCTGTCTAATTTTTGAGTATATTTTTCCTATCATTGCTCGTGTAGTTCATATTCTGTTTCAACTTAACAGCTCAATTATGAATAGGTGAAGAGATACGACTAAGATTATATGGCACGCAGGCATATTAGCACACCTTTTTTTCTAACTTTAAGCACACTTTATTAAATATGATACTTTTTCTCGTCCAAAATTAAATTCTTAAATTTTGCTCACCCTGGCATAATTACTATATCCTCAAATAACTATCTTCTTACCTCTGATTTCTTAAGGACAAACTTATAAATCTTTGATCGTAGATTCTCCAATATTACTGTATATAATTATGTGAAATAACTCTTTCTAGATTTATCCAATCTATGATTTCAATATATTAAAGTTTGCTAATACTCCTATTTGCTGATTTGTAATTTAAGTTTCTAGTAGGTGTCCTGACTCCTGAAGCACTTCAAAAACTTATGCTTACTTAATACTAAGGTCTCCTTGTGTGATTTAAGTTTCTAGTCAATGTAATTTAAGTTTCTAGTAGTTGTCAAATTTTCGTAGTGGTTTCTCTTGGTTCCTGGTTTATTCTATCTCCCAAACCCTTCCTAGGTTCCTAGAAGGTGGGGGATTAGAGTTTACCCATTGATTAGTTGTTCGATATTGTTGCAACAATTAAATATTGCATGCCAAACATGTATCTAATAAAATATAAGTGATGACACATATAAACCATTGTTACTTTTATACAGGTGACAACTATTTAAAGCTATCGTAAAATATACTTCTTTTTTTTTTTTAAGTAACTAACTTCTCCATTTTATGTGAAACCTTTATCGTAGAAGCTAGTCACTTAAAAAGAAACGGGGAAAGTAATTAATATACATGACGAACTTTTAAATGAATGGAGTAAATTGTAATAGGGAAATCCACGATAACGGGTAACACAAACGAAGTTTGAAGCTTAATTTGTTTAACACTCTCCATGCTCTACCAGTCTACCATAATCATCTTTGGTTCTATGGAACAATCAAGACAGAAAACAAATCACCCTCTATAAAATCAAGCGTGCATCAATTTAAATCATTGCACACCTTGACATCCGACCTATTCAAGTTAACATGACAAAGGAGGAAAGCAACATATAGCTAGCTAGCCATATTTTGTGCACTCAATTTTTTTTGTGAATGTAGGTAGCCAGAATTTACATGTTGATCAAACAATAGTATCTGGTGGTTACAACGAGCCGATGGAGTGGACGTACCTCCGATCGGTGCACCTTAAAAGTCCTAAATGCTCGGGGACAAACCAAGATGATTGTGCTGGTGAAGACTTGGAAGGAGTCCAGAGCAAAGAACGATGGGGTTATGTGAAGGTTAACATGGAAGAGATCGTTGTAGGCAGGAAAATCAGCTTGGCCGATCATATTGATTACCCTAGCCTTGCTCGTCAACTGGAAGACATGTTTGGTAGGCTCACAAATGAATTCAGTATTGAGCTTCAAGAATATCAGAGAATATAAGTATATAATAGGAACATATCTCATTCATTTCTTATTAGACTTAATATGGAATTATGGTCTCCTAATTTCAGGTGGGTTAACATCATATGGATTACGCTTGTTCCAATGTGGGTCGGAGTTTGTTCTGGTTTACAAAGACAGAGAGGAAAAGTGGTGGTCTGCTGGCGATGTTCCATGGAAGTAGGTTTATGTTAGCTATATACTTCGTACTTTCCTCTCTTTCAGAATACTTGCAACGCTTTGACTTTTCGCTCTATAACATCCTTACTTTGATCATATTTTTAGCTAATGGATTAATTATAAACAATTGTTATTAGGGAAAATGTTGAGATCTGCTTTTGCAAGCACAAAAGACAAAAAGTGTTGCAAGTATTTTGAAATAAAGGAAGTATTATCTACAAAATTTATTAGAATTTTGTTCTTAGAGTTCCACCATCATATTGGCTGTGTACATTGTGTTTGCAGGGAGTTTGTTGATTGCGCAAAGAGGCTAAGGATTGTGCGAAAGAAGAAAGTTCTGATATCCTGATTCCTGAAGACTTTGCCTAAGTAACTCTGCTGAGCCTGACTGAAACATCAACATTTAGAAATTCTGAGATAAGATTTATTTACACGACATCTTTTGTTATAATGAATTAAAGTAATCGACTCCTTTATTTGTCTAGGCTTTTAAGACCGCATACATCGGAGCTTTATTATTGCACCAAAAGCAAGAGCCTCATTAGAAGTTTTTGGATGATGTTGATTAGGGTGTATGAGCTATTCTTGTAATAATTATTTGACAACAATTGCTAGAATCTAATATGAGTTGAACTTTGGTAATTTCACAAAGAAATCTTCCCCTCGGCCACTTTTTTGTTTGGGCAGTTGCGTAGATAAAAGGAGAGTTACAACTTACAATTACCTCTTGTTTGCCTTTACAGCAAGCAAGTGTGCTTTGGCAACTTTGTTCCTACCAATATGTAAAATATGATAAGCTGTAAAAAGGATGAGCGTATAATATATTTGTCTTTGATGATGTTTTGAATCGTATGGTGCGCTTGACTTATGGAGTTTAGGCCCTTGACAAGTTCCTCTGAATCAGTCCATATCTCAATGATCCTGCGATGCAGGTGCCGGATTCCTTGCAACCTATATAGAAAGAGCATAAGCCTCTGCTTGAAGTGGAGAGCTTGCACTTGGCCTATTTCCTTTTGAAAGTTGTTTTTTGTTTTGACACCTTATTAGCCATCCATAAGCTGCCTTCCATGGTGTTCCTTCTTCCTTACCCTTCTCCCATGCTCCATCTATGATGAGAGTTGTCCATGTACCGTTTTCGTCTCAGTTCCTAGCAATACATAGATGCTTTATTCTGTTCCCATCGCTGGACACTCTATTGCTCTTGCCTACTTTCTACTCCCTCGCGTCAAATGTAGAGGAACATCTCATTTCCAGTGTGTGAACATTGTCAAGATTCCATTTGGCTAGAGTATCTTTCGGATTAAAAACTAATTTGTTCCTATAGCCTATAGGATTACTAAAACTCAAAAATTCTTTCCTCTTCTGCTTCCAAGTTCATTAGGTACCATACCTAATTCGGAATGAGAAATCGTCATCCCATTCAATATGCCCTAGCTCTGACATGTCTCTTAGGAGGAGGAACATGAAGCTCAGAATTTTGGGTGTATTCAATACTCCCAAATGAAAAGGGAATTGATCCATGGTCGATTTCGTGACAAAGAAATCGTCCAATTAGCGACGGATCTACTTCTTGCATTTGTAGATTTAATTCATTAGGTACCCTTGGCCACTTAATATGCTTATCTTTCGCCTATATATTTATATCTTTATCATTTTATAGATAAGAAGATCAGCACAATAATTGTAAGAATTGCTTCATTGTCTTGGTAGCAAATGAACACTCATGAAGCAACATAAAAAAAACAAAAACTAGTGCTAGATTTGGGAAAACTCCTCACTTAGAGTGATTACCATTGGTCAATATTTATAGTTATAAATCCTAAGGATAGTCCTATACAGATTAGGAAACCTATCCAGATTAGAATTTTAATAACAAAATATATCCTAAATATATTATATTCTATCACACCCCCACAATCGGAGCGGGAGGAGGACGAACGCTGAAACTGGGCTTAAATTCCAAAAAATAACTGCCACGGAAGACCTTTAGTGAAGATGTTTGCAAACTGATATCTAGTAGGAACATGCAACACACGTACCTGACCCAACGCAACCTTTTCTCGAACAAAATGAATATCCATCTCAACATATTTGGTGCGTTGGTGTTGCACTAGGTTGCGAGATAAATAGATAGCACTGACATTATCACAATAAACAAAAGTAGTCTGTCAGAGAGGACAATGTAACTCCAAAAGAATATTATGTAACCAACAAGCTTCCGTGACAACATTGGCGACGCCACGATAATGCCTCGGCACTTGATCTAGAAAGAGTGACGCTTAGACTGCCAAGAAATTAAGTTATCTCCAAGAAAACAACAATATCTAGAAGTAGAACGACAAGTGTCAGGACACCTACCCCAATCAGCATCAGTATAAGTGATCAAGCGCAACCGAGTAGTAGGATATAAATGTAATCCATGATCAATGGTTCCCTGAATATAAAGCATGATGCATTTTAATGCATTATAATGTGTCTCCCGGGGATCATGCATAAAAAGGCAAATTTACTGTATTGCATAAGCAATATATGGGCGACTAAAAGTGAGGTATTGCAGATCACCTGCTAAACTGCGATAATGAGTTGGATCGGCCACAGGAGGACCCGAATCTACACTAAGCTTAGAGTTAGTGTCTACAGAAGTCGCTGCAGGCTTACAAGTCCCCATACCTGCGCACTCCAAAATTTCCTATGCATAGTTTTTCTGAGAAAGAAGCATGTAGGATGGTGTACGAGTAATTGAAATGCCTATAAAATAACTGAATTTCCCCAAATCTGACATAGGAAATTCATATTTCAAGTGAGTAATGATACGGTCCCGCAAAGCATCAGAAGATGTGCGCAAAATAATATCATCAACATATAGAGAAGATAAGCCATATCGTTACCTTGACGAAAAGTGAATAAAGAGTTGTCACTCTGAACAACAACAAATCCCATCTGTATCAGAAAAGGCGCCAAAATGCTGATACTAAGCCCGATGAGCTTGTTTGAGACCATAGAAAGCCTTGTGAAGGTGGCAAAGGTAATGAGGAAATCTCTTATCAACAAACCCGGGGGGTTGATACATATACACAGTCTCCTATAAGTCACCATGTAAAAAAGCATTTTCTACATCAAGCTGATGAATAGACCAGTTTCGAGCCATAGCTAACCCCAACATTGTACGAATAGTAGCAAGACGAACAACTGGGCTAAAAGTTTCATCACAATCCACACCAACCTCCTAAGACCTGATGCCATCACAAATAAGACGACCTTTGTGCCTTTGAAGGTCACCTTTATCATTTTCTTTGTGAGTATAAATCCACATGCAATTTACACTATTCACCCCCATAGGCCTAGGTACTAATTCCCATGTCCCTGTATTAATTAAAGCACCATATTCATCATGCATCGCCACATTCTATTTCGGGTCAAGTAAAGCATTTTTGTGACATATGGGAAGTGGAGAGCGATGGATAGGAGGGTAATTAACAATGGAACTTAGGCCATATTTAGGATTGGGGAGGGTTATGCCAGCTTTGGACCAGGTGGTCATAGGGTGAGGGGAGGGCAGGGGCCGTGTGGGCCGAATAGCGGGGAGCCAATGTAGGGGCAGTGGGCTATAACGATCGTTGAAGAACCTGTTGGGTCTGAGAGCGCACAACAAGGGAAGGAGTAGAGAATTGTGGGATGGGCGCTGGGGCAACACGGGAAGGAGAGGAGTAAGAGGGTGGGCCTAGGCCAGGGGTGAGACGCGCGTCCGCGCTGGGGTTTGGGCCAGGTGTAGCGCGCGTTGGAGGGAAATGTGGATCGTGGGCCGTATTGTTTTGTGGAGGGGAAGTCAGCGATACGGGGGAGAATAAGGGACTGGGCTCTGAATCATCCAAAAAAGAGTAATCGACATGCCTAAGAGCGAGGCTCCAAATTCCGAAAGGGAAAAGATGTCTCATCAAAAGTGACATGACGAGAGATAATGAATTTATCTGTGGCAAGATATAGACAATTATACCCCCGATGACGTGATAGATAGCCTAGTAAAACACAAGGAGTAGAGCGAGGAGCTAATTTATGAGGAGTAATGGCCGTTAAGTTTGGAAAGCAAAGACACCCAAAAACCCAAATGTGGTCATAAGACAGAGTTTTGTGAAATAATACTTCAGCAGGACGAATATTATTAAGTGTCTTAGTAGGCAAGGGATTGACAAGATAAGTAGCCATTTCAAGAGATTCTACCCAATATTGTGATGGAACAGAGGCATGACAAAGAAGAGTGTGAGACATATTATTGAGAGTTTTCATCATGTGTTCAGCTTTCCCATTGTGTGATGATGCATGTGGACAAGAGAAGCGAAAAATAATGCCATGTTTGACACATAATAGTTTAAAAGGACTATTATCAAATCCCTCCCGTGATCACATTGGAAAGCTTTAATGGGTCTTTCAAATTGAGTATGAACATATAGTCGAAAATTGATGAAGTTTTGGTAGACTTCGGATTTAAATTTGAGAGGTATGTCCACACATAATGAGTAAAATCATCCAATAATGCTAAATATGGCCTTGAGAACTACGAATAGGAGAGATCCATAAATCAGCATGAATAATATCAAAAGCAGAACTAGTAATACTGGTAGAAATATGAAACGACAAACGAAAATGTTTTCTTACTTGACAAGAATTGCAAAAATCGGAGGGAAGCTCCTGATTACAATTTATTAAATCTCTAGACATAAGAAACTTAAAACTTGAGATCCTAGATGTCCAAGGAGACTATGCCAGGTTGTTGAGGAAGTGGCCTTGAGGGCGGTAGCTAGACATGTAGATGGAAGAAGGTTGGTCATTGGATAAAGCTCCCTCGAAATATTGCACCTCGCTATTATATTCCATGTTCGAAGATCCCTCACAGAAAAACCATAAGGATCAAATTCAATGGACGCATTATTGTCAGTGGTAAATTTTCGGACGGAAATTAGATTATTTATGATTTGAGGGGCAAAATAAAACATCACGAAGGGCCAAGGGTAGGTAGGGAGTGGGGAGGGAGGATTGACCATAACCAAGAACTGGAATGCGATGACCATTACCAACTAAAATATGATTTGGAGTGCTTAAATTAAATAGGGGGCATAAGAGTACCTCAGGAGTTGGTCATATGAGTCGTGGCACCTGAATCCATGTACCAAGAGTTATCTTGCGGTAGAGTCATGGTAGCAAACGAATTACCCAACTCAGTAGGCGTCATGAGGGGGCCATACTCAGAATATGGACCATACGAGGCCTGGTGGGCCTGGGGCAGCATGCGCGCGGGTGGAGCAGGCCTGAATTTGGTGGGATAGGGCGGGCGGGATTAACAGAGCTGCTGCAGGTATGGATTCGGTGCTATAGCCCAAGGCTGGACCCAAGGAGATGGTACGGATCAGCCTTGATGCTGCAGTGGCCGACCCACTGAGCTGGAACAATATGGTGCCGCGGGGAGGGTGAGGCAGCAGATTGCTGTGAGTGTGGATTGGGCGCCACGCCCTCGGCCTCGCCCACGGCCCTAGCGGCCTCCTCTGCCGCAGCCACGACCACCGTCACCACGGTTTTGGGATTGCTACAGTGGTGGGGCGGTGGTGGTCTGCGTGGGCGCAGATGTAGATTGTGCGACAAAGCTTGAATTTTGTGATGAAGAATCTTGAGCCCGACGTGATTCTTCCAACAACAGACGGGATTGGGCGGATTCAAACGATGGAAGAGGCTCTATTTGTTGAATCATTGTAGCAACCACATCATAATATGTGTTGATAAGACCCGATACAAGTTGTAAAACCAATTTTTGCTCCGAAATTGGTTGATCAACATTAGCCAATTGATCTTTTAAGGTCTTCAACTGTTTGCACTATGAAGACACATCCGAAAAATTTGACAAGTGAAGAGCGTTAAATTGATTTTCAAGATAGACTGCCCGAGTATGTTTATTATCTTGAAAAATAGCTTTCAATTTGTCCCAAAGAGCCTGTGCAGAATCCCCACGTCAAAGAACAATTTGTAATAGAAACTTCAGATGCGCGCTTATGTGTGGAATTTATATGATTTATAACATTAAAGGCATGAACGTGACACTCAAATAACTCAACCCAATTTGAATACTGAACCTTCTCACGATCTAGGATCAAAGGAATACAATTTTTAATATTTGTAATGACGTAGGCAGGGATGGTGTTCATTGGAGTTGGTTTTGAAGGGGGCGGTTATGGGGGGCTCTTGGTTTTTGGGTGCCATTAGGGGCCGCTAAGGGGACGGTGCATGGCGCTCAACGTGATTACCATTGATCAATAATTATAGTTATACATCCTAAGGATAGTCCTATACAGATTAGGAAACCAATCCAAATTAGAATTCTAAGAACAAAATATATCCTAAATATATTATATTCTACTCCCTCTGTCCCAAAATATAGTTCCTATTTCCATTTTGGGTGTTCCAAAATATAGTTCCCATTTCCATATTTAGTTCCACATTTTTCCGTACTTTGTCTAGAAAAACTGTGTCCCATCATTTATTTGCTTCTTAAATTTTTTTTTTGCTTTGTTTATTCAACCCAAGTGTTACAATTAATGCTATTTCACCAATTATTCTCCATTCTCTCTCCTAAAATCATCTTTTCCCATACAACATTTATTTAAATAAACAAAAAATCTTTACTATCCCTCTTAGATTCTACTTGCATAAATTATCGTGAAAAAAGGGAAATGAGAACTATATTTTGGGACGGAGGGAGTATCAACTAGATTAAATCTATTTTCTGTATGTTTTAAGTTTTTTTTTTTTTTTTTTTTTGCAAGTAAATTGTATTCCATTCCTTGAAGTAGAACCATATACAAATAAGGATTTTTGTTGGAAATTAGGCGGATGTGTTATGGGCTTAGATTTTAAATGCTTAGGATGTTTTATAAAAAAGGGGAGAAATATTGAAGGCTTTTGATTGAGTTGACTAACAAAGCTCAATTTCTTTCATTGCCACATAGTAATGCTTATACATATTTATAGGTGGTTGAATTCGAAGACCATTAACCAACCTACATGCTCTACAATTTCTATACTTAGCCAGATATTTCTAGGATCTTGTACTCCCTTTGCTAGACAATTTTTACACTTCATCTTTTCCTAAATAGTACTAGATTTTTCTAGATTAATTGCTTTACCACTCCCCCATAATAAATTAAATCTTATACTTTTAATTTCTTGCTCATGATATTCTTGAACTTTGTTGATGCACTTGTCACCAACCACCACTGGATCGTAAGCTTTTGAACTTTTATATTGGCATCGGTGTTACCAATATTCATTTTCCTAATATGTCGTTATTTTGATAATCTTTATATTGGTATGCATGTTACCATTGTACTGATACACGTGTCACCAGCCATCGCCCAAAATATTTATTATCCAATTTTTCTTTTGTCATTGGTCCTCATGTCACCAACACTCCCCGCTAATTATTCTCTTGTCATTAGCCAACGTCACAAGTAATCTTCTTCAAAATAAAGTTTCTTCTTCTTTTTTTTTTTTTTGCCAAAATTGGTAATCTCATTGTTTTTCTTGATCTTGCAATTTTTTTCTATATGATCAAACCTTTTGCATTCCCAACATTGTAGCTTCCCTTTATGCCAACAATCTGCAATATCATGGTTAGTCTTTTTGCAATATCGCAAGAATTTTTTTGATTCATACCTTTGGATGACTTATCTTTGTCTTCATCCTCAACATTCTTTTGGGAATTATCTTAAATTTTGCTGAAAGAGTTGTCTCAACTACTTTTTCATTGATATGATGATTTTTCCTTTGTTCATGAGACTCCAAAGATCCCATAAGTTGTTCCACTGTAATTTTTTATATATTTTTTGTTTCCACAATAATTGCAACAGTGTTATCATATTTATCTATTACACTTAATAAAATTCTCTTCACAATTTTTTAATATGAAATTTCTTCTCCATATAATTTCAATTGATTCACTATTTCCATTACCATTGAAAAATAATCTTTCATTAATCCCTCTTTTTTCATTTTTAAGTTTTTAAATTCTCTTCTTAGAGACTGGAGTTTATACTTCTCACATTGCCATATCCTTGAAATGTACGTTGCAGGATCTCCCAAGCTTTCTTTGTCGTATTGGCTCTTAAAGTTCTTGAAAATATTGTATCCGCGACTGCATTTTGTATGAGATATAATGCCTTAGCATCCTTCATCGTTTCACCATCGAGTTGCCTCTTTTGTGCTTCAGTCAAGATACTCTCATCTTGATATTCCATATATCATTTGTCGGTATAACTCTACAACCCATGAGATGTAAGTAATATATTCATTTTAATTTTCCAAAAATTATAATTTTCTTCCCGAAAATTAGAATTGGAAAAGTTTGGTTGTTGAGTGTCATATTAATTTGTGTTGTATTTGGGTTGAATGTGTTTTGCTAAAGTAGTGAGGCTTTGGAAATTTCGGCTAGGATACTAAATTGTTGGAAATTAAGCGGAAGTGTTATGGGCTTAGATTTAAATGCTTAGGATGTTTTATAAAAGAGGGGAGAAAATATTAAAGACTTTTGATTGAGTTGACTAACAAAGCTCAATTTCTTTTATTGCCCCATAGTAGTGCTCATACATATCTATAGGTGGTTGAATTCGGTGACTATCAACCAACATACATGCTCTACAATTTCTATACTTGGCTAGATATTTCTAAGGTCTTCTACTCTCTTTGCTGGACTATTTTACACTTCATCTTTTCCAAGATGGTAATAGATTTTTCTAGATTAATTGGTATACTATTTTTTTTGTGTGATAAGACCATATAAAAAGAGTGTTTATATGGAAAGACATGATAAAAAATACTTTTCACGAAACTACAAAATATGTATAATATGTTTATTACTTAAGACCAAAATACTTGTATTTGGGAAAGAAGTCAACTTTCCCCATTGCCCGCTTATTTCCATCTAATTGCCCTTAAATGCAACATTTATTAATGACCTCTTAAATAAATCTACTTTTTTTGTCCTCTTCCAAACTTTTAAAATACTCTTTTCCTTCTCAAATAAATTTCAAATTTGACTTGGGTATGCTGTATGCATTTGGAATGTTTCTTACTAGGGTGTGTAGGTTTTCTAGTAATTAATGTAAAAGTAAGACTAAGATATTATATGATTGAGAGAAAAATTAAGTTGGAAGTATCACGATATTGAAAGAGAGTGTGTAAGAGAGATAATTAATGGGAGCCTGAGCCATTTACTTTACTTATTATGTATTGGTAAAATTTATTTTTAAGACAATAAAAATGTTTGAATGGGAAATAATTATCAGATTGGTATTCTTGTATATGAGGGAGAAAATGGGAAGAGATTTATGTTACAAAAAGTCTGCACAAACACATCAGTTGACCTAAGGAGGTTCGAGGAAGCCGAATTCGATGTTTAAGTCAACAATGTCAAGAAATAAGACTAATCAATCTAGAAGAGGTGCAAGTCACTAATAAATTTGTACCCTTATCTCTCCTTATTGGTAGCTATTTATTGGAGGTCGACAATGTGGGTGGTCTTGCATGTCTTTAATTAGTAAAGCTCATATGACCATATATAAGACCCATCTACTCTTTGGGTTGTATCTATTTTAAACAGACGACTTTACACTAATTGTGTCTGTATTAAACTAAACCAATAGAGGTGGCCTCTTGGGTATCCAAACAAGCACTTCTAGGATATTTACATATTATGTTGAATTGAATTTTGTAGACAACTTGAGGTTGGACATTTTTTTAGGAATTTATTCAGTTTGAATTTTGAAATGATGAATTGATCCCGATAATTGTTATTATGTATTAACTGTCTCATCTTCATCTCCCAAATATATCAAGTCTTTGATCACGATAGATTGTAACACCTCGTGTTTTTACTCCTAATTTTTCGCATTTTATTATACTAAATAAGTCTTTTCCATTAAAATAAATATTCTATTATTAAATTATTTTTGGGCGTGTGTGAATTTAGTTGGTATAATATCGTTTTATGATGTGTTATGGTTATATATTGTATTTACAGTGGTGGGATATTTGTTTAAGGATTATCGTAGATTCGTTATTTATTTAAGTGCTTAGGATGCAGGTTGTCACGTAGCGAGTTTTATAATCTTTTGGACCGTTGCAAGTGATGTAATAAATCCACCACTTGGTTTATCAGAGCTAGCCGGAATTCAGCTTGGAAGGGGAGAAATGTGAAGAGTTTTGAAGCTCCTAAACAACCCCTTGGAATCTCTTGTAACCCCCCTTCTTAATCCTATCATTATCCTTCATAAACCTCTTGATTTTCCCTTGGAAAAAAAATCTGATTCTAATCAGAAAATTTCAGCCGTCCATCCTCATCATTTTACACGCCATTTTTTTTATCAAAGTGTGAGAAAAAAATTCATCTTTCTTCTTCATCCAAAAGAATTGTTAAACTCTTTGCTTATGAGTTCATCATCTCAATCCTTCTAACAATCCATATTTCTTGGTGCACTAAGAAGCGAGTTGAAGATATTCATCATTCGCAAGAGGAGCACGCATAGTACTTTATAGACCTGGGCATGGGCCGGGCCTGTTCACGGGCTCGGTCCACAGGCTTGGGGTAGTTTTCAGATTTTGCCCACTGGCCGGGCTCGTGCCTCCTGCGGACCTAACCCGTGTTTTATGTTCTTTTTTTGGATTCTTGGCAGTTTTAGACTAAAAAACAAAGAGAAGGGCCTTTCGGCCCACGTGCCATATAGGCGGGCTCTTGTCGAGCCGGGCCTAAAATAAAATTTATTGACCGTGGTAGGCCCACGGCCCGCGTAGCGGACAACGGGCCGGGCCGGGCATAGCTCGAGCGGGCTCGGACCGGGGCGGGACCAAACCGTGCGGGGCCGAGCCGGCTGCGTCTTGGCTCGACCCATGCCCACCTCTAGTACTTTAGTTATGCACTTCACTAGACGATCTAGGTAACTAATGTCTTTCTTGAACGATTAGTATACGCGTTAGAATTACATGGGTTGTAGTAGTTAGGCGGGTTAGTTTCATGTAAGATTTTCGATGAAATGTGTTGATTATGATTATATGTGTTTTATGTGGAATTATGGACTGTTTTTTATATGAATTTAAAATAATTAAAGTTTTTGATTTTTGTATTATATAAGTTGTTGTTAATTTCATGAAGCGTATGTTGTACTTTCATTCACTCATCATGTTGTTGTAGTAGTTGTTCCTTGTGTTTTAATCTACTTGTCGAAAGGCATTTATTAGTATGTAAATCATGTGAAAAGTTGGTTTTCATGCGATGTTGTGAAGCTACTGTCATGTATATATTCAAATAATGGAGTATTTACGTTGATGTATAATAACGAAGGAGGAGAAGGGAAGCTCAACCGTGGTTGGGCTAGCTGCACCGAGTATTTGCATTGGAAGTTTCTTTATGAGAATTATGCTATTATTTCTTTGAAGAATTATGAATACTTATGATGTATTATTATACTTGGGATGAGATATTTGAGAAGAATGTTTTATTTGAGTCTCTTGGGTTCCGATCTGGGATTCTCTGCAGACATGGGTGCAAGGCCTTAGGGGGATCCTTGAGTATTTTGAATTTTTTTGATGATTGATGACATATTTACATAATGTTTTACTGTTTTGTTTGAGTGTAAGATGTTCCATTGGGATAGGCGTAGTTCCGGTGAAGAACATGCTACCACCTAGGTTGCAATTTAGGGATAAACCTTGGTTATGTTATCTTCCGAGAGGACGGGAAGTCTTGTCTTTGTCTACGATCCTGCATCGTAAGTTTGACCATTCTTAGATACAGACTATAACACCCTACCCATACGGAGTCGAGTATATATTGTCACCAATGCGCATCCAGGGCCAACAACTGTCCTCAATAACCAACACAAGTTCTTTCGGCGCATTTTTGTCCTCACTCATGCGTACCTTGAGAAACTTCCCAGGAGGTCACCCATCCCTAGATTACTCCCAGGCAAGCACGCTTAACTGTGAAGTAACTAAAGAAATAAGCTCCCTAAAAGAAAGATGCATCTTGTTGGAATGAGTAGCCTGCTAGCTCCCTTTAAAGCAATCATGAGGGGTATTACTAAGACAGTAGGGAACGTAATCCCATAGGTTGTTCTGGAGGTTGCAATCTGACATGTCCATTGGAAGTGAGTTGCGATCCACTAGCGTTCTGTTGTGTTTCAAACTATGAAATTACTATTTTCGAAAATGTATAACTTTTCTTTGAAAATGATTATGACAATGTGGTTATATTAGTTTTCTTATTGTTGTATTAGCTCTTTCTAAATGCTCAGTTTGTTCAGGCTATTAGCTTGATATGTATTTGTGGTTGTTACTTGATTTCTAGGACTTATTTAATACTTTTGATGAATCTTATTTGAGCTGGAAGAACGGTTAGTTACTCCCCACTGATTGTGGAATATTTGTTGTTTACTTTATATTTGCAGATGGCTCTGAAGGCTAGGCTGATAACAATTTGAGCTCGGGAAATGCTTCTTGGGAGACTTCATAAGTTTGTCGTATTTGTGTTAGTTGGTGAGATTTATGAAGGCTATAAGAAGACTTTTAGCCTTATAAGGGTTAAGTTGTACTTGGTTTTGGGTGCTTGTTTTGCCACAAGAGATTTTGTATAATTTGTTTATGATTTGGGTTTATTAGTATTATTTTCTATGGATGATGGATAAACTTGTTTTGAGGATGCTTTTAGTTTGATATTTATGATATTTACCTTATGATATTGTTTAGTTGAACTTTAGAGTGACATATCCATCTCGGCGATATTTCTGCTATCGTCTACTTTTATCATTATTTGGTTATTCATTTCTTATTTCTTTCGAACATATGGACGGAGTGTTACAGTTGGTATTAGATCAAACTTTCCAAAAACTCTCTCTGAGTTGCTACATGTTCCATGAGAAATATGTAGTCTACACTAGTGGAAAAAACCTTAAATGACACAAATAAACTGATCCGGTTTTTTCAAAACGAATCAGTTCTTGTTGGTTTAAAATGATCAATGAATTAACTGATCCGGTCCATATAAGGAACCGAATTAGCTAATTTGGGCCTTCTATATATAACACGGCCAATCTGTGGTACCCGATTTTTTACTGTCTTAATTAACGGTCTGAATCCCACAAAAGTCTCTCATTGGACTATGAGTTTTAGAAAACTTTGAAGTCGCCACCTTATTAATTTCTGAATAGGGACAAATTTATTTAATAAATCGTTTTAAAATCAATTTCAAGAAATATCATTTAAAACGATGATGACTTCATATGGATAAGACTTTTTTGAAAATTGGTCTTTCATACCATGAGATAGGGTTCGGGGGTTAGGTTAAGAGGTGCGAACGTCTGGAACTCGTCTCCTCTTCCGTTCTATAGAATGGGCTCTTACTAAATTCGTTATTTTCCATTTTAAAGTAATCATGGCTATTCAAAAGAATAAAAAATCACATAATTTGCACATATACACATCAACCATTTTTAGTTATGACCAATATATCATTTGTACATGGTAGGTTTGAGCACTGAAGTTGCACTACGTACCAATCATTGCGGGATTGAAATCCACTCATGGATCAAAACCATCGTAGTTCGATCTTATGTCTCACCCTAAATGGCCAATTCCATAGGGGAAAGGAAAGGGAAGAATAGATTATGAATAACTCACCTTTAGAATTAAACAAATCTATAAGGAATAAGGTAATCACTCCAATTAGTGATTGAAATGGGGTTAAAATAATCACTTTAATTAGCGATTAAATATGAAGGAGGATCAAGATAATCACCTTAACTAGTGATTAAAAAGAAGGTTAAGATAATCACCTTAATTAGTGACTAAACTTAAGAGGAAAGATAATCACCTAGATTAGTGATTAAAAACGAAGGAAGGAAATAATCACCCTAATTAGTGATTAAAATTTGGAGGTTAAGATAATCACTTTAATTAGTGATTAAATATGAAGCATTAAATTAATCACCTTAATTAGTAATTAACCAAGATTTAAGATAATCACTCTAATTAGTGATTGATGAAAGGTTAAGCTAATCACCCTAATTAGTAATTAACCAAGGTTTAAGATAATCACTCTAATTAGTGATTAAATATGATGAAAGGTTAAGCTAATCACCCTAATTAGTGATTAACAAAGGTTTAAGATAATCACCTTAAGTAGCGATTAAATGAAGAATGGTTAAGCTAATCACCCTAATTAATTAGTGATTAACCAAGGTTTAAGATAATCATCTTAATTAGCGATTAAATGAAGAGTTTGAGTTAATCGCTTTAATTAGCAATTAATCGAGGATTGAAATAACCACCTTAATTAGTGATCACATTTATAATTTGCAAGAGGTCTCGGGAGGTTTGCTTCCTAATTGAAGGCTTTTGAGAAATAATCTTAATTGACGATTGTTAAGTCATTTAGAGAGAAATGATCAATTTGAGATCAAATTTGGATATTGTGTTTGGCTAATTGAAATTTGGCCATTTAAAGCGAGACACGTGAAACGACCTAAAATCAATTCGGAGATTATAATTACCAATCTAATTATGTCAAATTATATGATTAATTCATTTGAAGATGGAGAACAAATTTTAAAATGTAGGATGGATCATCATACAATTTAACTTAGTTAAATTTGCAATTTTCCTCTTAATTGAGATTGGTCATTTGATTCATATACTATGATATATTGGGCCCAACATGCAATATTTATAACATTGGTTGCTCATTTTATTCAAAAGAATTGTTGAATTATTTATGAAAATTATGCATAAACATCTCCATATTTTTTTATTAATTGAGTGATGTAATAACTATTTACAAAGAAAACTATTATTACAACAATATGTACAAATTCTATTATCTATACAAATCTTCAATCTTGATCTTCACCATGATTCTCCTTGATCTTCATCTCCTTGGATGGGCTTTGAAATTCATGTTTATTTGTAAAACTTGTGAGAATTAGAGATTAATTAACCTCTTTGATTTTGATTTTTTTATGATTATTTTTATTGCATAATAACAGTGAATCATTTTAAGAGAAAAATAAGATTTCATGACTTTTAAAAAAAAAAATCGTGTGGAAAGAAAACAATTTTTTTTATGAAACTTGAGTTAATCACTTTATTTCATTTTCCAGATTGCACTTTTGTTCTTGTACTGACTTGAAAAAATCATAACTTTCTGTACAAAGTGTTAAATTAAGCATGTGATACATCTATGGATAAGTCAGGGAGTTCTTTATGTTGTGTCAAAACGTCATAAGCTTTTCGTGACAACTCGAATTATGGTGAATTTTTTGCCAAAACTGGTCAAAACATGACCTTTATTCAATTTGTGTTGTGAAATCCTTTTTTATTCATTTTTTTAACTGAAGAGAAAATCAGTTTTCTGGAATTTAGTGATTTACATGAGCGTTTTTGTAAAAATGATATAAAATTGTATAAAATTCATAGAACATGATTTTTATGTTTTTGAAAAGCTACTGATATCTAGTTTAAAGTTGATGTTATTAGTTTTGTCTAAATGGTTTTATTTTATACTTTTGATGACAGAACAAACTTATGTGGTACTAGACAAAATCAGTTTTTTCACAACAAAGTTGTATGATTTTTAATTATCAGTACAATTTTTTTTTTTCAGAAATTCCAAAGCCCAGTTGCTGGAAACATCTTGAACTTCATAGGAAAAATATTAAATCCTACAAACTATTTACATGATACAGACGAAAAATGAAATGAAGTACGAAATTAAAACTAACCATAATTACAGCATCACATTTTCTTTTTATGGAAATGTTTATACACAACTCTTCTTAATTTTTTTTTGTGAAAACATGTTTTTGGTGATGAGCAACAACTTAATTAAGAAAAATCACATAAACACATTGTTTCCTAAGAGTCTTCCCCTTAGAGTTGACTATTCTTGGTGGGGTGATTTAAGGTTGGGAACCTATTAGGACTTCCACATACCCAATTAGGGTTTGAAGAAGGTAGAAAATCAGAATTTTCACCCAAAAAATCTGATTTTTTCCATCCTAAATTACTCCCTCCGTCCGAGAATACTCTTTACACTTTTCTTTTTCATCCGTCCGTAATCTCTTTTACACTTCTATTTTTGGATATGACCCACTATTATTTTAATTCTTCTACCTTTTAAGCATTGGCCCACAATCTCTCTACTCTAAATAAAATAATACCACTCCTACTACCCACCAACTCTAACCATGGCCCACACTCTCTCTCCTTGAAATAAAATAATAGCACTTTTACTAAATACTAACTCCTATTACATCTACTTTTCAATAAAAAAACAATTGATAATTAACCAAACAATAACTTATCATCTAAAACTACGTGCATTGATAAGTGTCAAGAGTATTTTGGGACGGAGGGAGTACCTTAATGACATCACCCTAATGACATCATCAAATCTCTTTGGAAATACAAATATTCTTATTCTCTTTAGATTTTTTCATCAATGAGGCAAAATCAGATTTTCAGAAAATATTATTTTCTAAATACATCCTTATATGTAGAAATGCATCGAAAAATGTGAAAGAAGTGATGACTGGACCAACTGCGCCTAACTCAAAGTCCTGCGCTAGACACAGCACCGTGCGCTAGGCGCACAGTCCTGCGTCTGGCGCAGTAACCTGTTGTGCGCTGGGCGCATGATCATGCGTCTGGCGCATGGTTATGTGCCTGGCGCACAGTTCGAATCTTCCGAAAAAAAATCGAATTCTTGGCTCTTACACTTTGGATTTTATTCTTATTCTTATTCTTTTTCATGATTCTTAGTCCTTAATTAATGGATGAAAGAATGTGATTGGTAGTTAAAGAATATATTCTTATTCTTTATCCAATGAACAATGACTTGACCATCAAGAAAACTGATTACTACATATTTTGGGATACGATTAAAATCCCGACGCCTAATTGCGACTCTTTTTTTTTTTTTTTCTGTGTTTCGAAAAACTAACTTAAAATAATAAATGAAAACTCGTCAAATTAGTAAAAACGAGCATGATTATACTACGAATCATTTTATTAAAACGGTGGTTGTAGTTATTGACTACGACTCACGGAAAATTATATTTCTAAATCGAAACTGCATGACTAATACGCAAAAGTGGAAAACCATACGACGGAATAAAACTCGCGGTCCGGGGCGAAACATGCGTTTGACGGGCCGCGCTCCACGATGCATGACGGTTTTCGTTATTTTTATTTTTTTTTCAAAATATTTATTTATCTGAAAAAAGGGGTTCAAAATTTGGTATCTACACCATCCTCATTTTTTGGCACTTCACAAACCAACCAACCTTAATCTTCATCATCCATTTTTTTGTGGCACGTCACAACCACTCTCTTCATCCTCACTCATCCCAAATCCTAATGTCCTCCTCCCTCTCTCATTCTCTTTGCACATCCTACCCAAACCCTAATCTCCTCTTCTTTCTTTTGTTCACCCCTCCTCTCTCAACCTCCTGACTCTACCGCATTTCATCTACGAACCACCATTATTCTCTCTCGTGCGCGACCATCCCACACTACACTCTCATCCTCCCCTTCATCGAATTCGACATTAAGACATCGGTTCAATAAACTTGTAAGGCCCATACTAAGACGAGCCGACCAACCATCTTCGATGCGCCGACCAACCATGACCAACCATGAAGCGTAGTCACTTCATCTTCGCCTAGATATAGGTTCTCTTCACTGCGCCGACCACCATCTTCGCTTCATCTTCATATGCTTGGTTCGCCCAGATCTAGGGTTTTTTAATTTTTTAGTTTTTTATTGTTTAAAATTCTTGTAATTTTTTTTTCCCCGTTTTTTAGTTCAAATCTCCTCTTTCTCTATTTTCATTTCTGTTTTTTCGTTTCTTAGTTCCAGATGTGATTTTGTTTTTTCGCTTAAGATTTGTTTGATTTTTTTTTTTCGTTTTTTTAATTGTTCAATTTTTTTTTTGTTTGTAATGTTTGATATTAAAATGTTCTTTCTAATTGTTTTTGAGATGGACTGCAATTTATTGGTTATTGAGATGGAGATGGACTGCAATTTTTTGGTTATTGAGATGGACTGCAATTGTATGTGTTTGGCTGAAAGTTGGCTTGACTTTTTTTTTTTCATAAGTAACAAAAAACCGGATCAGTTAATCACTTAATGATCCGATTTTCACAAAAAACTAACTAATTAATTACAAAATGATCCGGTATCTGGTGAAAATCGGATCAGTAAGTGATTAACTGACCAATTGACTTTTGTCAACTGCACTCCTAGCCCAACTGATTCGGTCCATTTTCGGATCAGTTAAGCCAGATTTGACCGGATCGGTTGGGCTTTCTTCACTAGTGCTTGTAACTAGGATTACTAGTCTTTTAGGCTTCAAGATTAGCGAGAGTTACTTGGGTAGGAAGAAACCCCAGGAATTATTTTTGTTAAGTGATGTGCTTCATGTTTCATACGTGCGATTATTCTCTAATAATTAATTCTGTATTTAGTAGTATGCCTCCCCGACGTTTGTCTGAAGCACGTCAGGAAGCGTCTCGCCAAAGGCACCAAGCTCTAGAAAACACAAATATAGTCATGGCCAACCGTGCTACTACTCCTACTCGAGGCAGTTTGTTTTTTTATAGATTTTATCGTCATAGGCCGCCGACCTATGATGGGACTGTTGATCCAGTGATTCTTGAGAGTTAGCTCCGGGATATGGAGAAGCTATTTGCTGCTACTAGTTAACCTGCTGCTGAGATGGTGCCCATTGGTATTTATTACTTGAAGCTTGAGGCCGATAATTGGTGGAGTACTGTGAAGTGTAGTTGCATGGCTACTGTGGTTTTGGTTGGGCTCAGTTTACTGCGAAGTTGAAGCAGAGATTTTACCCCGACGAGCTCCGTTGGCAAAAGCAAGAAGAATTCCTATCTTTGTCCCACGGTACTCTCAGTGTTCAAGAGTATACCTATAGGTTTACCGAGTTATCCAGGTTTGCAACCGCTGTTGTGCCTAAAAAAGCTGATCGAGTGAAGAGGTATATTAAGAGAATGGATCCAAAGGTGAGGACCTGTGTTCTTAGTTTTGGTGCTTCTAACTTCCAGGGAGCCTATGCGATTGCCCTGAGTATCCATGCCTCTATCCAAGAGGAAGAGTCCGCCAAAGTGGTTGTTGCTGCAAAGAAGCCTACTAAAGCTTATGTTCAGAGTTCGGCTAAGAAGTCGAGGTTCGATTCTTGTAGTCGTGGTTCGATTTTAGTAGCCGAGGTGGTTATCAATAGGACAATGGTTCAGGGTTCAGGCAAAGTTATGATTCGACTAAGTGTCGAAGGTGTGAGAAAGCTGTTCATTCGGGCTGGAATTGTGAAGGTCATGTGGTTACTTGTTTCTACTGCAAGGAGTTGGGTCACAAGTCTTTTCAGTGTCCTACGAACCCGAGTGCTACATCTTCTTCTGATGGTCCTGCAAAGCCATCTCATGCATCTGTTTCGGCCAAGAATATGATTTATTTGATGATGCAGGCTGAGGCAGATGTTAATCCCGATGTCATCACTACTACCTTCCTTGTTAATAATGTGCCTGGTTATGTTCTATTTGATATTGGTGCCACTGTCTCTTTCATTGCTAGCTCATTGGTTAAAAAGGCTGGTCTCATTAATAGTTCGCCTGTGAGGAGTCTCATTTCTCTTCCATGTGAGAATAATCCTTATTTCTCAGAATACAAGAGTGTTCCTGTGGTTATTCTGGGATCCGATCTTCCGGCTGACCTATTGCCACGATCAGAAAGTTTCTCTCCATGGTCCGAAGAGTAATCGAATTTCTTATTCTAGAATTGCGCTGTAGAAGGGGGTGTAGGCGTGTTTTTATTTCGCCTACGTGGGATGAGCGCGTATTTGACTACCTCATTGTAAAGGTTTTATTGAAAACATTTTGAAGTAGAGAGAAGTCGCCAACAAGTCTTTAAAGGAAGACTCATAAACCTAATTGGATATTGGGAAATCTTAGGGACAACTGAGGGACTTATCCAATGTAGATTTCCCCGTCATGACTCCATTAATGGTCAACAAACCATAGATTCAGTTCGGGGGCGAGGGTATGAACACAGTCATGAGCCACATTCACCCATTTGGCCTCTACTTAACACGATTCATATCAAAGTTCATACCAAAAAATAACTAAAAATATTTTCAAACACCCTAAAAAAATATTACATGGGTTAATTAAATACATAAAAGACTACCTTTTTATTTAGTGATACATTATTAAGCAATCAAAATTATTGTTCCTAATAGATTGTCCAAATTATCTGATAAATGTTAGAACAGTTCCTTAGGTCTTGATTAGCAATAATAGCATGTGAGCTGATCAAAACATGAACGGGAGTATCATAACAATATATATATATATATATATATATATGTATATATGTATATATATATATGTATATATGTATATATATATATATATATATGTATATATATATATGTATATATGTATATATATATATGTATATATGTATATATATATATGTATATATGTATATATATATATGAAAAATAAATAAAACGAGTGGAGGTTAGAATATACAAGAGAATGGTTTTTATATTAAAGATCTACTTCATGGAAAAATAATAAGACACTTATTCAAGGACCCTTAGGAATATGCCGGTGTCGCTTGGGTATGAGGGGATAACGACCTTCAGGAAGAGCAATCGTGAAGCCTTTCGACGAACACTGGTAAAGATCGATCAAAGTATGTGTTTGTAGGTTTGTAAATATATGTTTGTGGGTTTGTCAATATGAAAGTGTGAGAGTTTGAGAGTTTTTGAGAGAATTCGCAAGTATTCAAGTGTATAGAGCGCATATGAAAAAGTGTCCCCTTAGATTCGAAAATCACATCTCATTTATAGCAAAATATTAGAAAAAGATAGAAAAGCAAACTACGCGTCACGCAAAGAGTGTGCTAGGCGCACGACTTTGCGTGACGCACATAACCATGTGTTAGGCACATATTGGTGCGCCTGACATGGCATAGCAAATGCGCCGCGCGCACGTGGAGCGCCAGGCACACCGCCTATGTCAAACACACTTTGACAACCTTTTCCTTAACGCGTTTTTAAATTATTTTCTTTTATCCTTTAAATCTGAAAATCAACTTTACAAGATAAAATCTGCTTTCAATTTTAAAAATATCTTTGAAATTATTTATTACTCCCTCCGTCCCAGAAAGATCTGAACACTTGTGGGGACACGTAGTATAAGGTGATAAGTTGTGGTGTGGTTATCAAATGTTATTTTATTTAAAAAGTAGATGTGATAGGAGTTGGTGAGGTATTTATATTAGAGGAGAGAGAAATTTGGGTAACTTTTTATTGATAAAAGGTAGAGTGTGGGCCAAAGATGTGTAAAAGAAATAATATGTTAATGGTGGGACCATGCCAAGAATGGAAGTGTTCAAACTAATTTGGGACAAACATAAAAGGAAAGTGTTCAGACTATTCTGGGACGGAGGTAGTATAATAAAAACAATTAATTATCATGAATATTAAAATGAGCTTTTCAAAGGATTGGGCTCGAAATATTTTATTTATGGGCTCAAGTTACAATTAATTATCAGGAATAATTAATTGGGCTTTAAAATAGGATTTCGGATCACTATTATAAATAAATAAGCTTTACACTTTAAAACAATTTTAGTCCTGGCTATTCGAACGGCTCTCCCCTCGGGTCAGACCAATTAAGAATGCGGTATGTTTCATCATTGGATCGTTAAATGGGGAGACACGATTATGTGTCTACGGAAGCCCCCACTTTGACTGAGGTTCAGGAAACCGATAGTCAAAGTATACAGTGTTGGGACGAAGAACGATTCTAAACACTCTGCAGTTTAGAACGAATCTATATATCACCTGTTTCTGCAAAACAAAGTTAGTATGACGATAACTACAAGTAATCTGATTACCTGCAGGACAAGATGTTAGCATATAGGTGCAAACAACTGAGATAATAATGCACATAATGATGCAATAATGCAAACTTAGACTCTCTAAGGATGCACCAAAAGTTGTGCAAGGATCAGGGTTATGCAAAGCTAAGGTATGAATTGAAACGTCATGCAAGGTCAGGGTTATGCAAGGATTAGAAAGATGGAATGTTATGCAAGGTCAGGGTTATGCAAGATTATGAGGTTTGAATCGGTAGAGAGATACACTAGTGGAAAAAAGTTCAACCACTTCGGTAAAATAGGCCTTAAACATTCGATTTTTGGTCCACATCGGTTGGGCTTGGAGCGGTTGACAAAAGTCAACTGCTCTGGTTGAAAATCAGATCAGTTACTTGAGTAACTGATCCGGATTTCAAAATAACCGGATTAGTTACTTGAGTAACTGATCCCGATTTCAAAATAACCGGATCAGATATGTAATAAACTGATCCAATTTTCACCCCCTAATCGGATTAGTTGAGGGTGATATGTCAACCTGCAGGCTGCACTCATCGAAAACCCAACTAAAATCAGCAATATAAAACTCTGAAATATATTATACAAATTACAAAAAAACCACCTAAAATCAAAAATTAAAATCAATATTCTACAATTTATGAAATTTATAAAAAATTACATAAATCAGAACGAAATTTATGAAACTTACAGAAACTTACAGAAATATAGAGAAATTATAAAGAAAATCATCAAAACGTATTCTACCAAAAAAGAAAACTAAAAAAAGAACAAAATTCTAAATTCAAATAAACCTAGATCCGAAACGAGAGGAACAAAAAATCGGATATTACAAAAGGAAATTAAAATTTTCTATAAAAGAAATTCAAACTCTAGCTCTAATGGCCTGAATCTCCAATAGCTCGAAAAAAGTTCAAACCCTAGATTATGTGTTTAAATTTGGGTCGCAGTTGTTGTCGAAGCCGCAACGTGGTGATGGTGACTGCACGACGAGAATGAACAGCTGGGTTATGAGATTCCTTCTTCGTTGGCGTCGCGTTGGCAGTTGGCGTTGGTGGTGGTTCGAGAAGGGTGGCGTTGGTGGTGGTTCGAGAGAGTGGCGTTGGTGGTGGTTCAGGAAACGTCGCGTTGGCGGTTGGTGTTAGCGGTTAGCGCTCGCGTGGTGGTGGTTCACGACTCGGTGGCATGTTGGTCTCCGTTTCCTGCTTTGTCGTCGGCGGGACGAGGGAGGAGATTAGAAAAGGAGAGAGGCCGGGGAATTAGGGTTTGGGGGGTTGAGAGGAGAGGCGTGTGAGGATGGAGGAGGAGATCAGAAGAGGAGGGAGGGGAGTGAGGGGAAGAGAAGTGGGGGGATGAGAGAGAGGGAGTTAGGGTTTGTTGGGAGATTTGAGAGGCGGGTGAGAGAAATAGGCCGAGTTTAAATAGCATTCTCAAGCCAAACTGATCGGGTTCCTCATATGGACCGGATAAGTTTAATATTTTACATTTTTCGCTCCAAAAACCAACATTAACTGATCCTGTTTTCACAGTACCAGATCAATTTACTTGTAACGGATCCAGTTTTTAAAAAATCGGATCAGTTTTCTTGTGTCATTTAAGGTTTTTTCCACTAGTGATAGAATGACTAGAAATAGATAAATTGATTTTCGAAAATTATTTTGGTAAATAATTGGGGTCCGCAAATGAAATCCGCAGATTACAACTTTTCGGGAGTTTGATTTGGAGGAACCACCACATATATAAGAAGCCCCCACTTTGGGTAAGCTTGTCTTGAATTATGCATTTTGAGTCTAGATTGGAATGTACTTAATCTGTATTGAGTATTCAGAGTTCTTCACTAGGGATTCTTCTTTGGGGAGTTGATATAGGCAAACTCAGATATCGCTAGAAACCATGGAATTGTCGATTATTCCTTCAGGGAAAAGGAGAGCTTGGGATTGAAAAATAAAAAGGTTGAAATTTTTTGATTCATATATATATATGTAGGTGGGAATAGGCTTTGATGTGGCTAGGTTCAGACTCAAGTCTATATCAGAATCTAGAAAGAGTATGCTTCTGAACTCTAGAAAATCAAATCATGAGACCTTAATTAAATTTTTTTATTTAAGCGGTCGGACCTCGATATGAGGATTCCTACGTATCCTTGCGGAATTAGACCATTCGTAGTTCTGGATCTGATTTCTTTCTCTTTTTTTGTGCCCTAACTTTTGGCTAGGCCACCATTTCAGGTTTTCAACCTACCAGGCTTGGACATACCTTGGACAAGGAGTTATCGTTGGATATGAAAGGTTGAAAGGTGGAGGTTTTAGGTTTTGATGAAGGTTTAATTGGCTGAGCTAAGGTAGGATCATAGATTTGGATTATATGGGTTAAGGTTTTGACGGATTGAAAATTTTGAATGAGGGATAGAACTTGTGTGCAATCCCCCTAGCTTGACTTTTTATTTCTATGCCTTTGGCGTTTTCTTTTTTGTATATTTTTCTTTTTGTCCTATGCGTTTTCTTTTGATTTTTTTTGGCACTTTGATTTTTTTCACCTTTTTATTTTTGCCTGGCATTGATTATTTTTTTTTTACGTAGATTGGCTTGCACACGAGTTTTTGATTTAGGATATTCGAAGGCTTGAAGGTCAATTTATGGAGCTTTGATTTTGAAAGGTTATATGGCAAAGGATAAATCATGGAGAATGATGGTTTAAGGGATATTTTTTTTTGGATTGCATGGATGAGGATGGTTTATTGAAGGTGATGGCTTATCGGAATATGGAGGGAAGAGGGAGATAACTCTTAATCCAAAGTATGTCCATTTTTTATTTTAATTGTTAATTTTTTTTTAATAATCAAGGTCATTAGAAACAATTTAATTTGAGTTTCATCATTAAATTAGAAGCACATATAAAATGATGGAAGGTTCATGAAATGAAAATAAAATGCAATGATTCTATTAATTTGAAATAAATAAGACATAAGGCTGATTAGAATCAAAGTCCTAAATGACATAAACTTGACAGGAAAGGAAATAAAGAGGCTAGAGGAGGAACTCTTCAACTCAACCTAGAAGAAAATGACTAAGCCCCTGCATTATTTAGGCACTGCCCGAGGGTTTGTTGTTGTTGATGACTTTCACTGCAGGTGAAACTGGCAGTAAACCATCTTCAACCATGTCCTGTAGGGCATGCTTCAAAGTCCAGCAGTGCGATGTGATATGCCCGTTTCCTTGATGGTACTTGCAGTAGGCATTAGGATTCCACTTCTTGGACCTATTCTCAAGTGCAGGGTCTGGAGTGGGACCAATAGGTTGGATTGCTCCTCTTGCATGAAGCTTATTCAAAGCTTCTTCTAAAGTCATGCCCAGGGGAGTGAAGGTTCTTTGAGACTTTTGATATTCGTTGGAGTTTTATTTAGTCAATTCCAACTCACGAAGACCAACAGGAAGCTGATTGTTGTATATGTATTGCTTGCTGAACTCTTTTTTGATGTAGTCCCAGTCATCCAGCTTTATTTTATTCAGTGATCTAAACCACTTGGATGGATGTGCATCCAAGGTCAGGGGAAAGACATAAGCAAACATGTCTAAGCTCATGCCTTTGAGAGCCAGAGAAATGGAGAAAGCTCTCAAATGATCATCTGGGTTTTCGACTCCCTTGAATTTTGGGGGGTCACCCGATGCTACCTTTTTAGGAAGCTTTTCCCTTAGTTCAGGATCAATGATGCCATGGCCATGAGCCTGGCCCTCGAGTGCAGGAATTGACTGGATCAATTGCTCGTGTTTTTCAAATCTCAAATCCGTCTTGGACTTGATAGGAGGTGGCGGTGGTGGAGTGTCATCCGTTTCTTCTTCCTCAGTTATTAGTTTTTCTCTCAACGCCTTGATCTCTTTGTCTTGTTCCTCAAGACAAGAGTTCATCAGTTGAAGCTGAGCCATTATTGTATTGAGTTGCTCAGAAGTGTCTCCCATCACTACTACAAATGTGGGCAAAGTAACCACTAATAAGAGACCACCTTAATCCAATAGATGGTTATTTAATTGAAGAAACCTTACTTGCAGAAAATGAGGTCTCTTATGATAGGAGAAAATTGACCTCTTTCTTATAAAGGTGGTCTCTTATTACTCTACCAAAATTGTTTAACCTTGTGGGCCCACATGATCAAAATAAGAAACTTCATTTACATATGGGTGGTTTTTTATACTCAATTATAAAAATTAACGATTTATAAAACCCTAATAACTCAGGGGGCGTTTGGTTGCCATGGGGTAAAGGGAATGGAATTAAGAAAGGGGTAGATAGGGAAAGGAAAGCAAAACCCTTAGATCTTAAGGGTTGATTGGTTGGTTTGAATATCAATCTCTTTCTTCCTCCTCTTACCATTCTTCCACCATAGCTCCACCACTTCCTCCCTCCCTTATTGTTCCCCCACCAGGCCACCACTCCCTCTCCACCCTAGTAGTGCCGCCGCGCCGTCCCATTTTCCTTGTGTCGCACTTCGCCTCCTCCCCCTCCCACTGCACCGCGTCGCGCTGCGCCGCTCCTCCCCTTCCCTGCGTCGCACTTCGCCTCCTCCCCCTCCCCTTCTTGTTGCTTTCACTGCGTCACACTTCTCCTCTTCGCCTTCGCGCTACTACGTTGAACCTCCCCCTCCCCTACCCAGCGTCGCACCTCCCCCTCCCCTTCCCTGCGTCGCGCCTCCCCCTCTCCTTCCCTGCGTCGCTCTCAATTACACTGTTAACTCCCTTGTTTTTTTCTAGGGTTTGGGTGGTAGAGACGGTTTTGACACGGTGGCAGTAACAGGTTTAGTGGTTGAAAAGGTTGGTGGCTTAATTGGGGTGGAGGCGTTTGGCGGTAGTTGGGTGGTTATGTGGTGGTTGGGTGGGTACGTGGTGGTTGAGTAGGAGGGATGGTGGTTGAATGGTTGGGTCAAGTGGTGTTTGGGTGGTCAAAAGGAGATGGCTAATGTGGGTCAAAGAAAGGGTAAGTGAAATCTTAGGGGGTGGGGGTATGAAAGTAGAGGACTTTGGGAGTAAGGAGGGGTAAAGGGTTTCGTTAAATGATGCAAACAAACAAACTTGATTCCCTAACCCTTTCGAGATTACCTCCAACTCCAACCAAACGCCCCCTCATAAGTCTATTGTAATCTCTCACAAGCCTTCCATTTGTCACAAGCGATTCAATCGGAGTTCAAACCACATTCGTTATTTCTTTATAATTCTACAAATAATCTCATCTCTTCTGTTTCAATTAGCATCGGATATCTCTCTTCCAGAATTTTGATAACTTAATTGATTACTGATCAAACAAACCAATTTACTATTTGCAATTGAATCTATCTTTTTCCAGAATTTTGATCGAATTAGGGTTTGGGATTCTCTTCTTTGGATGGTATAGAAGAAGATGGGTGCAGAAGCTGAAGTCGTTTTCCCTAATATTGTTCTGAATATTGATGTTGTTCTTGCTTGCTCTCGAGTTGTAAGTTCTTTTCTTTTTTTTATTAATGAATTTTGTGATTTAACTTTAGATCGTAAGATTTATAATTTATGTTTTTTTATATTGTAAGATTGTATGATGGGTTAGGTGGGTTTGACTCTCTGGACAAATTTGGTGTTTCTTCCTATACTTGGGTTACTTGTATCTAGTTTTAACTGTCAGATTTCGATCGCAAATTTTGATGGGTTTGTCTCAATTTTGTGGCGAATTGCTGAATCTCAAGAAATGGGTGGTGTTCTACTCAATTTACATCCGTTCGAAGAAAACGATTGCTGAAGGTCACCGAATTAGCTCTGTTTGGGCCCAATATTCCCAAAGGCTGATACTTGTGAGGAGGTTCATCAAACCCCCAGGCAGGGGGCACAATGGGTCCCACGGGAGGGTTGCCCTAATCCCAGGATGCCTAGGGATCCCCAGATGGGGTTGGAAAGGCTTATTGCCTGAAAAGGAAACACAACCAGTGGTCTCTCTGAAGCCCATCCTATCAATGTTCCCTCTATGGGAATCCACAACACTATAAATACCCAATGTCTCATCAACGAACAGGTAATAAATTCTAGACCAACTGCTCAATACTTACAGTTAAGCATCCTAACTGACTTGAGCGTCGGAGGGGCGATCCCGAAAACACCCCCGGGGTAGTCTAACCTTCATTCTTGCAGGTCTCCGTGGTACCTCTCGAGCACTCGGCTAATCTCAGCGGTCATCGACCGCTCGTCTTGACTAATCCCCCACCTTACAAGTTTTTACCCGAAACAGGTTGGTGGACAGCCAAACAAAAGGCCATGGCCAACGCTCAAAGGTCTCGTCGAGCCCAGCAACCTCCAAGCCCACCACCTCGAGGAGGGAACCCCCTTCCCGAGGTAGCGGACGAAACAACGGGAGATCCTCGTAGGGCCCCTGTACTCTCGGAGAGACATCAACATATCCTCGAGGAGATAGTACGTCGAGAGGCAGCCAGCGCCGCCAATCGTGGACAAACTCGAGAGAGGGCAACCCTCCCTCGAGTTGAACCCCCTCGATTGGAGCAGTCCAGCCCGAATCACGTCACCCAGCAGGATTTGCAGCAGCTGGCAGAGCGCCTCAGTGACAATCTCAAAAGAAGTCTTAGGGCTCTCGTTTACAGCCTCCAGAATGGAGGAGAGGGAACATCCAACAGATCTCCCGTTCCACAACTCGCTATGGGGAAAAACAGGCGCAACCCTCCCCTTGACGACCCAAGTCCACAAGCATCGACTCAGGCCCTCCAAAATCCTACTCGAGCCCCTCGAGCTCCGCTCCGAGACCCCCCTAGCCGGGGGGATGCCCGACACATCATCAACGAGCGTTCCCTCAGGAACAACAATCGAGATGCTCGCGAGGTTCTCGAGGAGCGTCGGGCTCGATCGAGACAGGAGGGAGAGACACTCCCGAATCATAGCCAAAGGCGGGAAAGGTCTCGGCAGCATGAAAGGGAACCCCGGGAGCATGACGAAGAGGAGGCTAGCAGTTCTGAAACTAACGGAGAATCTAACGCCCACTTTGGGAACCTTGGCTTCATCACACCCTTTAGCGAAGAAATCATGCGAACTCCCAACCCTCGAAAGGTGAATGTACCACCCATCGAACATTATAGGGGAACAACAGACCCTGTCGATCACCTCGCAACCTTTAAAGCGCAAAATGAGTGTGCAGACGGGGAGCGAGGCAGCATGGTGTATGTTCTTTCCCACCACGCTAAAGGGGCTTGCGCTCACTTGGTTCACAGAACTCCTCCCGGGCGGTATCTCGAACTTCGCCTCCCTCGAGACCGCCTTCAAGCAAAATTTTATTGCAGGAAGAAGACATCGAAAGACCAACATTCACCCAATGTCGATTAGGTAACGAAGAGAGGAAGACCTGGCAGATTATATCAAGAGGTTTAATGAAGAGTCTTTGAAAGTCTCTGACCTACAAGATAGCGTGGCGTTCACGGCACTGATGTCAGGCCTCTACCCATCGAGTCGATTCAAGCTGAAGCTTGTGGAAAGTGAGGCATCCACTTTCTCTGAAGCAATGAACCTCACCCAAAAGTTCATACAAGCGTCCGACATTTGTAAGACGCACGAAGAATCAAACTCCAACAAGAGAAAGAATGACTATTGCGCTCGAGGTGACCTTCCTCGAGAATCCCCTCGAAGGGAATGGGAGAAGAAGCCCCGGGTGGATGACAACGACTATAACCGTCGGTACAACCTCAACAGAAGAGAGATATACCTCGATATCAAGGAAAAGTACACCTTGCCAAAACCCACACCCATCAGACGCTCCATCAGTAGAAGAGGCAAGAAGCTTTGGTGTGAGTACCACCACGATTGCGGTCACACCACTCGCGACTGTAGAGAACTCAAAAGAGCATTAGACAAGCTGGCGGATGAAGGAAAGCTGAATCGGTACTTGAAAAACCCCGTAAAAAAGAAAAAAGAGCCTCGAAAAGAGAAGGAGTCCAGGAGCGAGGAAACGGCAGGATTCGTCAATGTCATAGCCTGAGGGTACGCTTTGGGGGGCTTAACCAGCCGCTCTCGAAAGAAACACTTTTACACCCTGAAACACGGGACGACAGACATGACCGAGACAGCAGACTGCCCCACCATGACCTTCAAAGACAGACATCGACCCATTCAAAACCTACACGACGACCCCCTAGTCGTCGAAATGAAAATCGCTAATCTGAGGGTGGGTCGAGTGCTTATTGATAGCGGAAGTTCCGCATATATCATAACAATGGATTGCCTGGCAAAGCTGAAGTATCAGAAGCATGAACTCCTACCCATCAGCCAGCCGCTGGTAGGATTTGGGGGCCAATCCGTCCACCCTCTAAGGTCGGTCAAGCTCCCTACGAGAATGGGAGAGAAGGGTCGGGGGAGGAGCGTCCTCATCGACTTCCTTGTCGTCGACATTGACCTCCTCTACAACGTAATAATTGGACGTCCAACCCTCAACAAGGTAAAGGCTGCCATCTCCACCTATTAGTTACTGCTGCAGTTCGAGGCCGACGATGATAAGGTCGCTCGACTGTTTGGGGATCAGAAATCTGCTTGAAAATGTTATGTCAAAAGTCTGAAGCACTAGAGTGACAAAGCAACCAAGAAAAGAAAGCGTCCCGAGCCAGAAGAGCCTCTCCCCGTGATGGGAATCTATGTTGCCGAAAACCCAAAACGGTACGAAAGACCTCGACCAATAGATGGAGATGAGGAAGTATGCATTGACGACACAAGAGGGAGAATGATAAGGATTGGCAAACGGATACCCAACGACATTAGAGCTTAGATCATCGATGTAATTCGGGAATTCCCCGATGTGTTCGCGTACACGGTCGACGAAATGCCATGCATCGATCCTGAGATCATGGTATACCGCCTTAACATCAAGGAGGGACATCGACCAGTAAAGCAAAAGCTGAGGCACGAGGGTGCCGAGAGAAGTAAAGCAGCAGTTGAAGAAGTAAAGAAGCTGCTAGCAGCAGGTTTCATCAAAGAATGCCAGTACACCGAATGGCTAGCTAACGTGGTGTTGGTCCGCAAATCTACCAAAACGTGGAGAATGTGTGTCGACTTTACGGACCTGAACAAAGCCTGTCCAAAGGACGACTTTCCCCTCCCCAAGATCGATAGGCTTGTCGACTCAACCGCCGGACACACCCTCTTCAGCTTTATGGACGCCAACGCGGGATACCATCAAATCCCCATGGCCGAGGAAGATCAAGTTCATATAGCGTTCACTACAAGTTCAGGGGGTATATTGTTACAGAGTAATGTCGTTCGGCCTCAAAAAAACTGGGGCTACCTATCAGCGCTTCGTCAACAAGATGTTTGAAAATCAGATAGGAAGAAATGTCGAAGTCTACGTCGATGACATGATCTTCAAGAGCCAGCAAGAAAGAGACCATGTATCTGACCTGAAAGAAACCCTGTTCACCCTACGCGCCCACAATATGAAGCTGAATCCGAAGAAGTGTGTCTTCGGCGTAAAAGGGGGAAAGTGTCTCGGATTCCTAGTCGATGAGAGAGGCATCGAGGCTAATCCGAATAAAGTCCAGGCCATCATTGAGATGAAAAGCCCCCGAACCGTCAAGGAAGTCCAACGCCTAACCGGCTGTATGGAGACACTAGGACGTTTCCTATCGAGGTCAGCAGGCAAAAGCTTATACTTCTTCAGAACACTAAAACCGTCGACCTTCGACTGGGACCAGCCAGCAGAAGAAGCATTTCAGCAGCTAAAGGCGCACCTGGCCAGCCTTCCCAAACTTGTATCTCCCTTACTAGGAGAGACACTATTCGTGTACTAAGATGTGTCAGATAATGCACTTAGCGCCGTCCTCGTTGCTGAAAGAGAAAAGAATCAACACCCCATCTATTTTATTAGTCACGCCTTTCGAGGCGCGGAAGCGCAGTACCCCCCAATTGAAAAAATGATATTTGCATTGGTAGTTGCCACCCGCAAGCTCAAGCCATACTTTCAAGCTCACCCCAACAAGATGTTAACCAGTCAGCCCCTCCGTAAGGTGATCGAGGGCAAGAACCAATCCAGCAGGGTAACGGATTGGTCTAATCAGCTGTCGGACTTCGGCATAGAATTCGAGCCCCGTCGAGCTATCAAAGCTCAAGCGCTGGCCGACTTCATCGCCGAATGTACCTCGAGGCCCGAGCCTATCGTGGAAGGCCCCTGACAGTTATTCGTCTACGAGTCGTCATCGAAAGCAGGTTGTGGAGCGGGATTGTTAATCCTCGACCCTCAAAAGAACAAAATAGAGTACGCAGTGAAATTCGCCTTCACTGCCTCGAACAACGAAGCAGAATATGAGCCTCTCCTACTTGGGTTACAGCTCTGCAAGGCGGCTGGCGCTCGAAATATCAAGGCCCACTCTGACTCCCAGCTCATTGTGGGACAAGTCACTGGGGAATTCGAAGCCAAGGAAGACAGTATGAAGATGTACCTCAAGAAAATGAAGGAGGAAGTAATCGATCTGGCTACCTTCGCCATCACCCACATCCCACGTTCGTAAAATCAACAGGCAGATGCACTGTCGAGATTAGCCAGCTCCGCCGAAGATCTGTCACCCCGCCTTATTATGTGGGAGGTACTCAACGGCCCCAGCATTAACAGAGGGGTAGCTACCCTCGACAGGAGCCCCACATGGATGAACAAGTTAGTGTCCTTTGCATGGGATGGGATATTACATGTGGACGAGCTAGAGGCAGAGAAAGTAAGGAAGCAAGCTCGATGGTTCGTATTCCACGAAGGACAATTGTATAAGAAGTCCTTCACCCATCCGCTCCTTCGATGCTTAACCCCGCAGGAGAGAGACTATGTACTTCGAGAAATACACCAGGGAGCCTGTGGGAGCCATCAGGGTGCAAGGACCATCGCCGCTAAAGCCCTTCGAGCTGGCTATTACTGGCCAACTTTGAAAGAAGATGCCTCGAGCTTAGTTCAGAAGTGCAAAGAGTGCCAGATGTACGCCAACTTACCTCATAAAGCGGCCAGTCCCTTAACTACCATCCAGGCCCCACTCCCTTTCGACATGTTGGGCATGGACCTGTTAGGACCTTTTCCCCCTGCCTCAGGCCAGCGAAGGTTCTTGTTAGTTGCTGTCGACTACTTCACGAAGTGGGTTGAGGCCGAACCACTAGCCTCCATCACCGACAAGCAAGTCCAACAGTTCATCTGGCGTAACCTTATCACTCGATTCGGCGTCCCTCGAGTTCTAATATCAGACAATGGGCGACAATTCAACAGCGGGCCAACGAAAGATTACTGCTCTCGATTTGGCATCGAAACTAGATTATCTGCTGTCATTCGACCCCAGACCAACGGACAGGCCGAAGCCGCCAACAAAGTAGTCCAGAACGGATTGAAGACAATGTTAGAAGGAGCTAAAGGCTCATGGATCGATGACCTGCCTGCGATCTTGTGGTCCACAAGGACAACAGTTCGAGAAGCTACGGGGCAAACACCATTCAACTTGGTGTATGGAAGCGAGGTTATCCTGCCCGTCGAAGTAGGCATCCCCTCACCACGGATCACCTTCCACGATCAAAACAACAACGAAGCAGAGAAGCGCGTAAACCTCGACCTACTCCCTGAAACTCGAGGCAACACGCTCCTTAAGGCCATCTCTTACAAACTTAATATCACCAGGCTCTTCAATCGACGGATCAAACATCGACCCATGCAAGTCAATGTTTGGGTCCTACGGAAGTTCGAAGCCACAAGCAGCAAACCTCGCCTTGGCAAACGACAGCCTAACTGGGAGGGGCCTTACAAGATCACTAAGGTCGTTCGACCAGGCACATACCGCCTCCAAGACCGGGAAGGCCGCCCCCTGCCTCGACCATGGAATGCGGACAACCTCAGAAAGTTTTATGCCTAGAACTGGGTCCTGCCTTCGAAGTTCTACATTTTAAAGTTTTGACCCTCGAAATTAGGGTCATCTATTATGCACACTAATCCTTGGCGTAATGATAAGCCATCTTTTGTAAAGCTGACTCAGCAAATTTTGCAAGTAGTATATATCGAAATATGCGCTTTAAGTATACACCTATCGAGTTGTGATACACCTATCGAGTTATGATACACCTATCGAGTTATATCAAGCATAGACAAGAAAATTTCGAAGGCATAAACTTGTTAAAATAGAAAATACATCGATGGGAGAAAAATCAAATTTTATTAATCAAGGGAAGTACAGGCCATCCAAATGGCAAGCTTACAAGCATGAGGAACATCTAGAAACTAGAACTAAACTATAAGGGTCAACATTAACCCTTGTAAGAGCCAGAAGGAAGACAGAGGAAGGCTTGGGAGGCGGTATCATGGGTGCGAGGACATCAACCCTCGAGGTTTGCAGCAGCAGGATCTTGGTCTTCGACCTGGGTGGCCCTCGCATCACCCTCTCCTCGAGAAGCCTCAACCTCTACTTGGGAGAGAGTGACGACTCCCTCCTCCACCTCTTGCCAAGAAGGGCCAGGAGACAACTTCTCAAGGACAGCTCGAACATCCTTGAGAGCCTCAGAGCGACCAACCTCGGAAGTTTGAAGTGAGGCGTCCTCGAGGAAGATCCTCCTTGCCTCGGAGACCTTCCAATTCTCGATTATCAACTCCCGACAAGCAGTAGCCTCCTTGATGGCCTCGGTAGCCCTCTTATCGGCCTTCTCCGCCTTGGCCAAGGCTTCCTTCCTGTCCTTAGAGGCCTGGCGCTGCCTCCTACTGGCCGAGTCCCTCTGCTTGGTAAGGTCCTAGATGGTCTGTTGAGCCTCGGTCATCTTCTCCTTAAACGACAATTGGTCCTTCTTAATGGCCCCCTCAGCCTCGGAAAGCTTCAACTTAGCAATCTGAATCTGGTTGTTAAGGGAGCTCCTCTCGTCGAAGGACATCTGGTCCTTGACTTCAGCAGGGGCAGTGCCTCGAGACGGCGGGCCAGAGTAGACACCCGGATCGAGAGCTACGAAAAACACATGCACATAAGCAACAAAAACCATCTAGGAAGAAAGGGATAAAGAAACAGCCGTATACCTCAACAAGAGTGGCCTACAGGGCCTCGAGCTCCTGGCCATCGGTGGCCAAGCATGCTGCCTCATCGATAGCCGTCATTAGAAAAGGGGAGGCCCTCTCGAACCTCCCAGCTAGATCCGCCCTCGAGAGGGCAGAAAATGGAACAAGAGCCGTCGAGGGGGATGACCTCTCGACCTTCAGCCTCTTCGTTGGGGCCTGCTGCACCCAGGAGAAACGACAGGAAAGTAAGGGGAAGAGGTAGCTTCTCCTCGAGTTTGGCCTCGGGAGTCTCCTGCCTCGTTAGAGGAGCAAATGGAGGAAGGGCCTTAGCGGCCGGAGGCAAAGCAGCATCCCCCGTCGAGGTTACTCCCTCGATCTTAATTGCCTTCGAGGTATTCGGCAACCTCGACGCAGTACCAGCGGGGCTCGAGCCGGCCTTCGCCAGATGGCGACGCTTGGCCGCTCGAAGAGCTTCAGGGGTGATCAATGGCTGAGACATTGCAGTCGAGGCAAAAAGGACGGTCGAGATTGAGAGTCTGAAGAAAGAAGATACAAATGATATAATAACGACGTTGAAACACCTCATACTTATAAGAAAAGGAAATCACGAATTTTAAGACTGTAATAACTACCCTTATGGGCCTCACCAGAACCGAGGCCCATCACCCAAAAGGCCTGCCACGTATCCAACACATGGCCTAAAACCCCCATGGCACTCAAGGCCCAAGAGAGACAACCATACCCTCAGCATAGAAGACAACGTCCAAGGCTACAACACATTAAAAAGGGCGATGACCCACTGCCCCCTCGATGCCTAACCCCAGCGAAGGGCTTTGCTCTCAGGGGCACCTAAAAGAGCACATGAGCACGCTTCTCGAACGGCCTACAACTCGAAAGTAAGAACTAGTTCGAGAAGCCGCTCATTGATCCTTCGCAGGCACCACTCGAGATAAAAGCATATCGAGAATAGACAAATTCGAACAAACACATCAACTAAAAAATAAACTTCGAAGGATAACACGAGACAAATGGCAAAAGGTTACTTTTTTCATTTCAATCAAAAGATACATCCTAGAGGATTACAGCTGAGCTAAATACAAGATAAGGGCTCAAAACTATCACTCTACTCCGCATTACTAGAAGAGCCACTCGACGAACTGCTCGAGGAGTCGAGAGAAGTTGAACTGGAGGTTTCATCGAGCTCATCCTCGCCACCCTCATCCTCTCTTTCCGAGGCATCTACACTCTCAGCATGACCTCCAACCTTTGCGTCATCCCCAACTGTGAAATCATGGCCATCGACGCCCTCCATGGGAGTCTCGAGAACCGGGGAAGAGTCAGCCTCGAGTTCAGCCGCCATGATGGCATTATACTCCTCCTCGACTAGGGTCCAGTTGGTTGAGGGAGAGACCTTATCCAAGGCCTCCCGCAGCTTGGCAAGAGTAACCTTTGTCCCAACCTCGGCCCCCTCGAGCCCCATGTCCGCGGCAAAGTCCTTGGCAGCTTGAGAGCTCTGCCAGTCGAGGATGATCTGCTCCCTAGCGTTCGAAGATTCGCCCTTTGAGGAGTCATACTGCCTCTTGATCGAATCACGCTGGCTCTGGGCATCCTGGATCTTCTTCCTCCATCCCTCCTCCCGAATAGTGAAACTTTTCTCCTTCTCCTCAAAGTCTTTTTGGGCGACCTCAAGCTCGAGCTTGTAATTCAAAGCAAGCTCCCTCTGCTCAGCGAGATCCTCCCGGAGTCGACGAAAACCAATAGTATGTCGATGGCTCATGACGGCCATTCCACTCGAACACTGAAAACAAACAAAGCAATGGAAGTAAGGAAGCAGCACCAAGTGATGAAAGTTTAATGAAGAAGGGAACATACATCGATCCAGGAAGCATGAAGCCCTTCGACCTCTTCTTCCTCACTTAAGGCCCGGCAGACATCGATATCTGCCTTGGTCAGAATACGCTTGACAGCTAAGTCAAAGCGCCAGGCCTTCTCGATCCCGGATAGCTCGGTGAAGGGATTCGAAGCCTACTCTGTGTCACTCGTCCGTGCCCTCTTTCGGCCGGGGGCCTCCTCCCCATGATGGGGAGGCTCCCCTTGCGCCTCCACGGTCCTCGAGGAAGCCGCGGTCGATCGAGAGGGAGGTTCGAGTGTCGTTGTCCTCCTCCTATCCTCCACCACCTGGGGCGCCACGATAGCCGTCGCCGAAGGAGGGCGATTACGAGGCCTCTTCACGGGGTCCTATCAGAAATAACAGAGGTTAGAACAAAACAAAACACAAGGACTAGATGATCAGATCGAGGGGCGTAAGTTACCTTGGGAAGGAGAGGAACTGGAGTCTCCCCCCTCGACCCCTTCTGCCGGATCTGCTCTTGCACCCTTTGGTTAGCCGTTAGTCTCTTCTGTATGACTTCGCTGAGCTTTCGACGGGCAATGATTGCACAAATAAACAAATAAAGGTTAAGTCAAGATACATCACCAATCGAGGCAAGTAGACACCTAGCAGCGGAGGCCCTACCCTTGGGATAAGCCGGGCTCAATCCCATCGAGGAGAGGAAATGCTCGTCGCTTAGATCCACTGCACTGGGGTTCCAATGGGTGGGGACCTGCTTTCGATCGCCATTGACTATCGAAGTGATGGTCTGGCAGTAAATGGCAACCCTGGCCTCGTCCTCCGACACTCTGGGCACCGACCTATTTAAAGCCATGTTTGGGCCCTCGAGGCTAGGAACAACTGGAAAGTCCCACTGCTCAGCTCGATATACATACATGAACTCCGTGCGAAAGTTCTATTGGTTCGAAGGCATAGTCCCCACAATCTTGTAAGGAAAGCGTGCCTGGAAGGTATAACAACCCTCACCGTTCGATGTCGCAGACATCACGACCAACTTCATCAGATTCCACTAGAGGGCCAGGGATGGCTCGACCTCCATCATATCGCATATAGCGAGGAACCCAACCATCGAGCCTACACTGTTGGGCATCAGCTGACAGAAGGCCAGATTGTAAGAACTTAGCACCTCGACAATGAAGGGATGGATGGGGAACCTTAACCCCAACTCGAGATAAGCCTTATACAGAGCCACGCAGCCCGTCGGAGGGGTACATACAGTCTCGTCGAGTTCGGGGATGTACAACGCATACGGATGTCGAATCCAATACGACGTCTCGAGGAAGCGTAGGTTATCCAACAGGAACTGCATAAAAGGCCCTCGAACAAAGAAGTGCACGATGCCCTTGCCCTGAGTCCGGGTCTCCCCCTCTCCACCACTGGTACTCGGTTCATGAGAAAGATCTTCACTGTTGCCCTCTATCACTCGAACAACCTGGCCATCTAGAAGATGGTCTAAGTAACTCATTATTGCCCGAGGTCGAGCAACAGTCATCTCGTATGGGGGATTATTTATCTCCTCTCCCCCATCGGACATTATAGAAGCCCCGTCGCTCGAGCACGGTAAGGTGTCGAGCACCCTGGAGGGATCGAGACAGTCGAATGCTACGGACACCACGTACACCCCATTTATTAACACTCCATCGAACAAGGGCTCGAGTACTGTCGGTGGGGTATCCGAGCCAGACAAAGAACCCCCGTTATTTATCACGAAGAGATCCTGTCCGGAAAGGTCCATTTATTAATAAAAAGAAGCGAAAGAAGTAAGTCGTACCTTATACAAAACGCCATCGAGATCCTGCACTTTGATGAAAGACGCCGGTCGACTTGTGTGCCCTCGAGGTGAAAATCTTTTACGCAGCAACAATCCAGAAGAACATGAATGGGACGGTCCCCCCTATTTATAAACAACGTCGTACAAAACGGTTGGCATCTCGCGGGCTTGGAAAACTCCCAGAAGCAACGAGGCTGACATTGGGCCCTAAGCGAGGCCCAACAGTCACCTTAACCAGGACTACCGGCCTTAGCTGCCCAGACCAGTCCGCCACAGCTCACCGGGTTGACTGAACCCAGCTAAGTCCAAAGACCTACAATTAGGCACCTCACCCAGATCGAGTGAGGGATACTCCAAGTCACCCCAACTACTGGAGTTGGTGCCCGTCAAGTGCTACGACACCAGGACACCCCTCAGGGCGCATGGGTCCTATCGGCCCTTGAAACGCCCCAGAGCGATGGTCCAAGATGTCCCTCGAGGAATACAGAGCATACCCGCCTAACATCCTTCAAAGAGAGATACATCACACAATCATCGAGATACATGGGGCTTATTGGCCCCTAAGACATCTCGAGCGAGGTCAAAGACCCCCCTCGAGACACTAGGGCCCATTGGCCCCTGAGACATCTCGGGCAAGGTTAAAGACACCTCTCTAGATACATAGGGCTCATTAGCCTTTGAGACATCTAGAGCAAGGTCAAAGACGCCCCTCGAGATACATAGGGCTCATTGGCCCTTGAGACCTCTCAAGATACATGGGGCTCATAGCCCCTGAGACATCTCGAGCAAAGTCAAAGACGCCCCTCGAGATACATGAGGCTCATTGGCCCCTTAGACATATCGAACAAGGTTAAAGACACCTCTCGAGATACATGGGGCTCATTAGCCCCTGAAACATCTTGAGCAAGGTCAAAGACGACTCTCGAGACACATGGGGCTCATTGGCCCCAGAGACATCTCGAGCAAGGTCAAAGACACTCATCGAGATACATGGGGGTCATTGGCCCCTGAGACATCTCGAGCAAGGTTAAAGACACCTCTCGAGATACATGGAGCTCATTAGCCCCTGAAACATCTCGAGCAAGGTCAAAGACGACCCTCGAGACACATTGGGCTCATTGTCCCCTGAGACATCTCGAGCGAGGTCAAAAATGCCCCTCGAGTTACATGGGGCTCATTGGCCCCAGATACATCTCGAGCGTAGTCGAAGGCGCCCCTCGAGATACATGGGGCTCATTGACCCCTGAGACATCTCGAGCGTAGCTGAAGGTGCCCCTCGAGATATATGGGGCTCACCAGCCCCCGAGATATCTCGAGCGAGGACAAAGTTGTCCCTCGAGATACATGGGGCTCGTTGACCTCCGAGACGTCTCGAATTAACTCTAAGGTACCCCTCAAGATGCACGGGTCTAACCCAAATCAAACACAGATTCAACTTTTCGCGAAACATGCGACTTCGGAGGAGCCCTCCCTCGCACATCTCGCGTGGGGCTAATGTTTGGGCCCAATATTCCCTAAGCCCGATACTTGTGAGGAGGTTCATCAAACCCCCAGGCAAGGGGCACAATGGGTCCCAGAGGAGGGTTGCCCTAATCCCAGGATGCCTAGGGATCCCCGGATGGGGCTGGAAAGGCTTATTGCCTGAAAAGGCAACACAGCCAGTGGTCTCTCTGAAGCCTATCCTATCAATGTTCCCTTTTTGGGAATCCACAACACTATATATACCCAATGTCTCATCAATGAACAGGTAATAAATTCTAGACCAACTGCTCAATACTTACAGTTAAGCATCCTAACTGACTTGAGCGTCGGAGGGGCGATCCCGAAAACACCACCGGGGTAGTCTAACCTTCATTCTTGTAGGTCTCCGTGGTACCTCTCGAGCACTCCGCTATTCTCAGCGGTCATCGACCCCTTGTCTTGACTAATCCCCCACCTTACAAGTTTTTACCCGAAACAAGCGCTAGCTGGAGATTGCTGTAAATTTCCTAATCTTAATTTTCTACCATAAAGAGGTTTGTTTGTGATTAAATTGTTCTTCTATATCCTCGATTTTGCTGCTAAGTTTGTTGATTTCGTTGAATTTTGCTGGTTGATGCATTTTTATCTGTAGGTTGAGAAAGCTTATCTTAGAGATTTTATGCAGAGGATGAAGATAACATTGTTTCTGTACTTAGGTTTCTTGTATCTAGTTTTAGCTGTTTGATTTCTCTCTTTTAGTCTTGCTTATAATTAGAATTTCTTGGATGATAAACTAATTATATATGCATATATGTCGAATTTACCAGGGAAGAAGTTGAGGCTTTGTTCAATGAGAAGATTACGGGCAAAAAGTTTGATCTTAAGGTTTGAAACTTGAATATTAAATTGAATGTTTGAATATTTTATGATTATTTGACCAATGTGGTTTTGATGGCTGAAGAGATTATAAGAATCGGTTGTTTGATTTGTATGATAATTTAGAGCAAATTTTTCTGCCTGTACGAGTTTAAAATTTTAAGCTAGTAATGTATTAGTTCAAAACATTTACTTATAGGAGAGGATTGGAACTAGTCAGTAGTCACTAACTCACTATTTAGGGGATGCTTTATTTGTTTGGTTTATTTCATTAATATTGATCTGTCCTATAATGCCTGATTGTCTACAACTGATATTGGTTCTTTAATTCTTGGCTATGGGCCTAAGGCGCAAGTTATGAAGTTAATCTTTTTTTTAACTATTCATATCTGATTTATATGTATGGCATGATTTCAGACAATGGGAGGAAAAACAAGGAGGACGGACTTGATGGCATCATTAGAGAGTTGAGACAAAAACAAAAAGCTTTGCAGGATAAAGATGGTAATAGAAGAGTCGATTAAGTTATTATGGCTAGAATTCATTAATCCTCATATGAAGGATCTTGAAAATTTTGAAGATAGCGAGATATTGACTAGGACATATGATGTGTCATACATCTTTTTGGTTTTTGAAACTTTTGTCCCTATAGTTTGAGGTTTTCTTAATTTATTTATTTTACGAAACATATGTATTAAAACTTTCGCTCTTGAAGTAAGGATATTGTAATGTAAATGATTATTTTTAGTGATTGAATATGTGTTTCAAAATAGTACTATGTACAACTAATATATGTTTAGTGGATGGATAAAAAAATATGAACAACAAAATATAGCTAGTAATATTTAAACATGATTTTTTCTAATTTTGAAAAATCAGGAATTCACGTAATTGTTGGCAAAAAAAAAAATACCACGTAGACTATTGTAATTGCGTTGAGTAAAAAGACCACCTTAGTTATAAGCGGCCTTTTAGTGGAAGCAAAAAGACCACTTATTTGTCTAAGTGGTTTCTTAATAGAATCAAAGATATCACCTGAATCAAATAAGTGGTTTCTTTTCCTTCTTTTTTAGTTCTTCCCACTAGCATCAAAGTGACCACTTATCTTAAATATTGGTCTCTTTATTTTATCTAAAAGATCACCTCTACAAAGTGGTCTCTTATACAAAGAGACCAGTGAGCTAGAGACCACCTCTTTGGTGGTCTCTAAAGGGATTTTCAGGGGATCTCTTTATGTCTTTTTGTAATAGTGCATCTCAGATGATGAATCATAAGTTTCAGAAGATTGTTCTTAAAAGGTGAGAATTCGTTTGACAAGTCTGGGAGTAGGTTGACCTTGTTTTCTCTCTGTCGGACGTTCCTAAGTTATAATCTCACGACCTGTCCTAAACAGAAATCGAATGGATCTCGTAAATTTTAAGAAATGAATTTCAAAATGACAAATGGAGAAATGGAAATGGGAAATGAGAGATGAGAAATGGAAAATGAATATTTGAAATGGGAAATGGAAATGAGAGATAGAAATGGGAAAAGGTATGGGCTTTGGAGTAGTATGGGAGTAATTGTATGCAAATGCAAATCTAGACTGGACTCGACTGGACTATGCAAGCACACTGGACTCCATGATTGGGCTTTGGTGTTGATTGGGGAGACTAGACTTTGAACTTACGGGTGAGTAAGCAGGCTGGAATTTAAGTAATGCTGGACAACAAGGGAGACTAGACTCTTAACTTAAGGCAAGCAGGCTAGGCAACTAGACTTTGAACTTACGGGTGAGCAAGCAGGCTAGACAACTAGACTTTGGAACTTACATTAGACTAAGCAGGCTAAACTCAAATATTGCCTTATGTGGACTTAAGGAACGCTAGCTTCCGTTATGGTCTTAAGGGATGAGTAGCTTCGCTAAACTCAAAGGGTGCCTTTATGGTCTTAGGGATGACTAGCTTAGGCCATAGGGTGTTGTTATGGTCTTAAGGATGACTAGCTTCGCTAGGTCAAAGGGTGTCGTTATGGTCTTAGGGATGACTAGCTTTGCTAGGTCAAAGGGTGTCGTTATGGTCTTAAGGATGACTAGCTTCGCTAGGTCAAAGGATATCGTTATGGTCTTACAAGTGAGTAGCTTCGCTAAACTCAAAGGGTGTCGTTATGGTCTTAGGTATGGCTAGCTTTGCTAGGTCAAAGGGTGCCGTTATAGTCTTAAGGATGACTAGCTTCGCTAGAATTTTCGAAATTTGTTTTTTGAAAAGGACCCTTGTTTTTATCTTTTATTCGGAAAAGATGATGGATTCATTTTGAAAGTAAGGATTTTTTTAAAAAAATTTGCGGTGTGATGATGATTAATAAGTTTTTTTCGGAAAAGATAGAATAGAAGTATGTGTAGGACTGATTTTGAAAAAGATAGGTTTTTTGAAATTGATGGAATATGGTAGGGTAGATATGATTGGGAAGATGTGTTGGATAGGGGTAAAATGGGAGGAGGTAGACATGCATGACGACTCTAACTCTATCATGATCACTTTTCTAGATGCACTTTTTAATTAGGATAGACTCGACCTTAGAGAATATGTATAAAAAGATTAATTTTTTGCTTGAATTAGGTGTCTTTCATTTTTAGACAAAAGGGACTCTTAGAATGATCATGATCCTACACGAAAGCAGACGGAAAGAACACAGGATCGACCACTAAATCCACCAAAGCATGAGATGCGCAGGATGTGTTCCATGCAACATAATTGCGCGCGGTGTGCAGCCTCTGTGTCAGGCGCAGAAACGGTGCGCCAGGCGCAACTCAATATGATTGGCGCACTGCTCCTTAGCATGCTTTTTGGCGATTAAGGCGAGGTTTTGGGTAATTCCACTTAATTTCGGGAAACGACGACAAACATGACATGATGACAAATTTATTGACAGTTTTTTTTTTTTTTTTTGGACTTGAACGATAATCGAACTGGCAATAGCATGAGGCTTAAAAGTTGCGCGCCGCACAACAGCTTGTGCTCGGCGCGAAACCTTGGTGCATTTGGTGCACTGCCCACTGGCATGCAATTTGACAATTCGACGAAGGTTGGACTAATTTGACGATCTTTATTTAGACTCGATTTTAGGTGCAATACACATCAACGATTTGACAAGTTAATAACAGGCAAAAATCGCAATCACAAGCAAATGTCATATAACATGGATGTGAAAGTTCTCAACCTAAAGTCCAGTTCTACGTTTCAACTATGGTCGGGTTTAGGTTAAGGCTGAAAAAGGGTCCATGACTAAGAGATTGATCCCACGCTTCGTACCTTTGCTTAAAAGGGTGGCCACGTGTAAGACACACTCCAGTTCTCAAGTCAGGAACAAGAGAACAATGCCATGGTTGGGTAGGTTTGCTTATGGTTAAGATCCAACACTATCGCTCAGGAAGCTTTCGGAAGGACAAAGCGCAAACCCCCGGAGGGGCCCTCACGCATAGAACATGCGCTAATGAGGCAATAAAGATTGTCCTTGTGGTGGCTTAAACAATAGCCATGCATATGCAAAACAATATGTTATTCAAGGGCATAAAAAGAGAATGAATCGTATTTTTCAAGTTTCACCCACTCATTTAAAAAATTGTTTTTTTTAAATCCTCCCCAGTGGAGTCGCCAAATTGTAGGCGTGTTTTTATTTTGCCTATGCGGGATGAGCGCGTATTTGACTATCTCATTGTAATGGTTTTATTGAAAATGTTTGGAAGTAGAGAGAAGTCGCCAACAAGTCTTTAAAGGAAGAATCATAAACCTCATTGGATATTGGCAAATCGTAGGGACAACTTAGGGACTTATCCAATGTAGATTTCCCCGTCATGACTCCATTAATGGTCAATGAACCATAGATTGAGTTCGAGGATGAGGGTACGAACACAGTCATGAATAGGGATGCAACTGGGGCGAGGCGGGGCGGATTTTGGCATTCTCATCCCCATCCCCATCTCACTTTTTCATCTCCATCCCCATCCCCATCCCCATCCCCGCGGTGGGTCCAGAACTCATCCCCATCCCCGCCCTGCCATGTACACAATTAAAACTATCCCCGCCCTATCACCCACTTGGGTATCCATCCCCACCAAATCCCCACCTTCCCCGCCCCACCATCAACTTAATCGTCATTTGAAACTCACTAAATAATACTCATATACCATATATAATTTCAAATACTAATAACAAAAAATATATACAGCTAGAAAAACTATTAAAGAGTGTTATAGACTTGTAATTTGTTGAAAATTTTATTATTTAAATGGGTAAGATGTAGGGTGAGTGGGGATGGGGCGGAGCGGGGCGGGGATGGGGCGGTTACAACTTAAAATCCACCCCCGCCCCATCACCCATGGTGGGTATAACTTTCATCCTCATCCCCGCCCCACTACCCACCAAACTAGGATCCATCCCCGCCCCATTGGGGAGGGGATGGGGCGGATCTCCTACTTGACCCGTCCCACTTGCATCCCTAGTCATGAACCACGTTCGCCCAATGTTAGCCTCTACTTAACACGATTTATATCAAAGTTTATACAAAAGAACAACCAAATAATAATTTCAAACACACTAAAAAATATTAGTCTAGATTGGTTTATTAAAAACATAAAAAGACTACGTTTTTAGTGATACGTTATTAAGCAATCAAAATTACTAAGTTCCTAATAGGTTGTCAAAATTATCTGCTTAATGTTAGAACATGAACAGGACTATCATAAATATATGTATGTATATATATATATACATACATATACATATATATATATATATACATACATACATATACATATATATATATATACATACATACATATACATACATATATATATATATATATATATATATATATATATACATATATATATATATACATATATATATTGTATGTACGTACAATATATATATATACATACATACGTACATAATATATATATATATATATATATATATATATATATATATATATATATATATATATATATAAGTGAGTTCATATGAGAATGCATACTTACATGAGAAATGAGAACAGATTTTACGCACTATAACTCTAATGAACAAGTGATGTAACTCTAATGTAAAAGTGATGTAACTCCATTAAAAATATGAGAAAACAAAAATTCAAAAAAATAAAATAATTTTTTTTTTGGGCTCGAAGTTTTTTCGGGGGTATAACTCTAATGAACAAGTGTTGTAACTCTAATCCAATCATGTGGTTGAGATTCATTCTCATTTCTCACATAAGATGTTTTCTCATGTGATCTTGCCCCTATGTATATATATATATACATATATATATGTATATATATGTATACATACCCTTCCTGAGTCATTGTCAAACTGCTTTAAGGTTACTAGTTGCCATTGTTATTGAGACGCCACTATAGTTGTGGTTATATTTTGTGTTGGTCAGCTGTTGGTAAGTCTGTGTTGGTCAGCCTGTGAAGCCGTTGCTCAACCGTGGTTAGGTGGTACCAGTGTGGTGGTCCCTCTTGTGTTCCTAGTATATATATATATATATATATATATATATATATATATATATATATATATATATATATATATAGGAAAGGACCTAGGACAGTTCAAAGCTAATTAGCTTAAAAGAACATAACTAGCTTAAATGGAAAATGCTAAATTAAAACTAATATGGAAAATGCTGAAACCATTGTCAATGGTTTTTCAAGACAATTAAAAAACTGGTGGGATCATACTTTCACATTAGAACAACAAAAAAATATTTGTTATCATGCAAATGAAAAAGGAGAAAAAGATGGATTCACTCTTTACTCCAAACTATTTGTCTTCATTTCCTTAGTTCCACAAGAGATTCTATAAAATCCAACACTTTAGTTTTATAAATCTTCGATGTCCAATTTTGAAATGATTATCGTTGGTATAAAGATACATTTTTATCCAACGTTCTTACTAGATCTGAAGCTCAACAGTCATTCTGGAAAGAAAAATTTATTTTAGGTCTTCCAAATTTATTTGCTCAAAGGATTTTCCAAAACTTAAAAGAAATTACAAACAAGGAAACAATTCCATATGATGAATTAACATATGGCCAATTGTTTGCTTTTGTCAAAAAAGAAGGATTATCTCTTTGTAATGAGCTAAAGTTCCAATCTAAGTATGGAAATGAAAAAGCTCAGCAAAGAAGAGAACTTGGATCTTTCTGTGAAGCCTTTGGCTTTGAGAAAATCCAAGCCCCTTCAACTATTCGAAAATAGAGACTCAAACAAGTTTAAAATTTTCGCCAAAGGAAAGTTCCATCTTCTGAAAGGTTTTATCAAAGAAAGAAGAAAACATTTACAAAAGAATTTCCATAAAAGATTTTCGAAAGATTATTTGTTATAAATGTGGCAAGTCTGGTCACAAAGCAAATAATTGCAATTTCAAAAATAAGATTAATGAAATTTTTCAAGATGATCCAGATTTGAGAGATAAACTCTTAAATATTTTCCAACTAAATCAGGATGATCAGATTCCAGTAGAGTCTTATTCTGATTCTTATCACATTATTTACCAATTAGACTATATATGATCAGGAATCTAATGATTGTGATTCTCTTCAGTTTTGTTCAAAAGGACTTTGTGTTATTTCCAAAAAAGAACAAGAAAAGGAATTACTTCTTGATATTATTGAAAAAAATTCTAGATAGTAATCTTCAAAAACGGTATCTTGAAAGATTAAGAGAAATTGTTTTGAAATCTTCTCCAATTGAAGAAAAGAAAAAGTAAGTTTCTTTTAGTCTACAAAAAATACTTGATGATTCTCCATATCATCAGGCATTTATTTCTCCCGATAGTACTCAAGATCTTCAAAGTGAGATGATTCAAATAAAATCTCAAATTAAAGATCTTGAGCAAAATATTTTAAATCTTTAAACCAAAAAATAAGAACTTGAGGTCACAATTACTCTTCCTCAAAATTGTACTTTTGAAATAGGAGAAACATCATAACCTTCTCCCATTTCAACCAATGCTATTCAAATTTTTGACAAACCCATTGAAGACGAAAAATTTCTTCAAATTATCCAACGATTTAATTATCAAAAATGATATTGTCCAATTACATTAGTTATTGCTGATGGCTTCCAGATTAATGATGTTGCATTATTCGATAGTGGTGTTGATCTTAATTGCATTTAGGAAGGATTAATTCCTCCTCAATATTATGAAAAAAAACACTGAACACTTGACTAGTGCTAATGGTCAAAAGCTTCTAATCAAGTATAAACTTTCCAAAGCATCCATTTTAAATGATGATTATTATTTTCAAACTTCATTTACTCTTGTCAAAAATATTAGTAATAATATTATTCTTGGTACTCCATTTTTAACCCAAATGTATCCATTTTCAGTTGATGAAGTTGGTATTTATGCTTTCATAAATGACCGGACATTTTCTTTCAAAATTTCTGCTAAATTACAACATCATGATGTCCATCGTCTACAAACTAACTCTATTTATAAACAACTTAACATGCTTTCTGCAGGGACGAACATGATGAGGAATTCCAAAATACAACAGCAGGAGATAGTTAAGCATCGAACTGGTGGCATTCCTGTGTCCACCAATCAATTCTCAGGACTTTCAAATTTCCCTCCAATTTCTTATGCCCAAACCGTCTCTCAAACACCACAATCTTCCTCTCCAATTTCCACAGATATTTCCTATATTCTCAAATCCACACATAAAATTTCTTCCTAACCTCGTTTATCTCAAATCCCTTTTTCTAATGAAGATTACTACAAAAAATCTCTGATTTTGCCCACACAAAAATTCCAAACGGTTTTAACTGGTATCCCTTAGAATTTACCAAACCAATCCAATATTATAAAAATATTCTCCGCGATACAAATTCCTGTCATTTCAGGGATAATATTACACCCTCCACCAACTATTCCAAATGTTTAATTTTCCAAGTCCTTTCCAGTACCAACTGGAATATGCCCCCTCACAAAATTTAGAACTTTTTCATCCAATTGCGAGGATCCTACTCTTCCAAAAACTTACAATTATTATGACTATATCCAAGCCTGGTTCAACACTTTTCTTGTCCAAAGCTATGACCACTCCTGGTTTATTAGCTTTCATCCAAATTGCCTTCAGAACAATAAAAACTTTCCAATATGGTTTCTTGAATGGTGGGAACGTTATGGTGCCACCACATACATCTTTCCTGATGAAATTCAGGATTCTTTCCAAACCTATTGTTCCAAGTCCAAGATTGAAGAAGGTTTTGAATTCTCCAATATCTTATATTTTTGCCAGACATTTCGAATTTCCTGGATAATGTGCTGGCATTACTCACTTATCAAACATGTTCCAGACAGACCATTTTCCCTTGCTCAGGAGTTTCGGGTTAAATGGTGGAAATTTTTCCAAATTTATCCAGATCTTCATGATTGTGTTAACAAATATTTTCAATATGGTCCATCAGCTCTCAGAGAATATAATGAATGGACAAAAAGGGGTTTGCAGCAATATCAACAGTCTCAGTAAATTCCTTCAGTTCCTTCAACAAAGAATCAATCTTCATCCTCTTCCAAGTCTAAGTCCAGATCCAAGAGTAAGCCCTAATTTAATCAAACTGAACTTTTCGGGCAATTTCTACAGTTCATCCAGCAAAATGCAAAAGGTTCACCTTCCAGAACCTCCAGTTCTTCTGAGGCTTCTAGTCCAGATGTATATGGTGGTCCATGTGCACAAGATCCATTTGATTTCTAAAAATACCAGAAAGATCCCGCTAAGTGTAAATATTTTACACTTAAGCAAAAGTTATGGACATTATTCAAAAACAAAAAATAGAAAGATCCCGTTAAGTGTAAATATTTTACACTTAGGCAAAAGTAAGGGACATTATTCCAAACTACAGGTATCCAAAGTCTGTTCCAGCTGTCCAGCACTCACGATCAGCAAAGATAAGGATTACGGCACGAAATTTCCAACATTTTCAAAAAAGTGAATAGTGAACAGTAAAAAGCAACGATGAACAATACTATGAACAGTATAATGAATAGTACTTTCGTCGAAATTTCTCAAAACTTGTCAAAAGTTACGGTGCACTTCAAAAGCAACGGAAGAAATTTGTCCAGCTGTCAAATATCTGAAAAATCAAATAGTATTGTAATTATTTTGTTTACTCCAATTATTGTACTGAATTACTGTATCCCCTTTCCAAGAGTCTATAAATAGGCTCATTTGTATCCAGTTTTAGGTAGAGTTAGTTTAAGAGCTTTAAGAGCAAAGTTTAGGAGATAGAGTTTGAGTGAAAGCACAAAAGTTGTAATTTTCCCAAGTGATCAATACAAGATTAAAAGTTTCAATCATCCTTTCCTCTCTTTTACTTCTGTAAGTTCTCCTGCTCTCACTCCAACGTTTAAATTTCCATATTAGTTTTAATTGAGCATTTTCCATTTAAACTGGTTGAGTTCTTTTAAGCTAATCTGCTTTGAACAGTCCCGGGTCCCTATATGTATATATATATATATATATACATACATACATACATATATACATACATACATATATATATATATATACATACATACATATATATATATATATATATATATATATATATATATATATATATATATATATATATATATATATATATACATAGGTTGAGGTGGTGGATTAGTGGCATCGCTTCCCACCTCATATCCCGAGGTTCGGGGATCAAATCTCATGGGACTCATTTGAGGATTTCCCCTTATCTCCCCTCAAGTGAGTCCCCTTCATCTTACCTTAAAAAAAATTTACATACATACATACATACATACATACATACATATTATATATATATATATATATATATATATATATATATATATATATATATATATATATATATATATACTTACATAAGAAATGAGAAATAATTATATGCGCTATAAATAATTTTAATTCTGCAGAAAATAAAACCATTAATGATATCTATAAAAAAATTAGACAAGTTAAAAAGAAAATATGATGAAAGAATGCGAAAAATAGAAGAATCTATCAAAATTATACATATTAATACCAAACAAATATTAGATAAAGTATACAGAGTAGAAAATAATTTTAATGAAGAAATACAAAATCTTAAAATAGAGTAAAATAAAAGGTTTGATAAAATAGAGGAACAGCTTATAAGTAACCTCAAAGATAACACTAAAATATCATAAATACATGAATCAGAGGAAGAAACAATAAATAATACTATAATAGAAGCTTGAACTACTGAAATAGAGAGGCTTGAAGTAAATAATATAGCAGTTTACAACATAGAAGAAAATAGTGAGGATTTTAATTCTGAACAATCTAGTCAAAAATTTATATATTCAAACTATGTAGAATCATATTTTAATTCAGAAAAGATAAATAAGCCAATGCACTTACAAATGACGATGAATACTATTATATGGAAACTAGTAGAATTTATAAACCAACTTTTAGAATGAAAAAATATGATCACAACTATAGAAATAATGACTATATATGGAAATATCGAAGAAAAATAGAAAATGACTACATACCAAGAGATAACCAAACAGGATAAACTTTAAATCTAGATTGCTCTACAAATGTTGAATTAGATGTACAAAATTGGGTAGCTAGAATAAATGCAAAATTAATAGAAGCTAAAATACCAATTAGTATGGCGTCTAATTATATTGAAGGAACAATTACACGAATAGCTAAAAACTATTTAGCTAATATAGGAATAAAAGATTTAACAGAAATACGAAGTACTAAAATAGAAGGACAAGATATGATAGAATCAACGCATATGTTGAAAAAATATGAAAATGTCATTAGAAGAGAATTTGGAAGCTTAAATACAGACTTAAAACATGCAGAAGCTAAGAAAGAATATAGTAAATCCCAATTATATAATATGAAAATACGTTCCATGTGTCCAGAAGACTTAAATAGATACAATTGTGCATTCCAATTAAATTATTATGAATTAGGAGCTGAAACACAAGAACAAATGGTTGTATTTCGAAAATTATATTTTGAAAAATTACCTATACCTATAAACACTATGGTACAAGAAGCATATGCTAAAGAACCTAAATCAGGCACCCTAAGAGAACAAATAGCATTTTTACAAATATGGTATAGAAACTACTGTATCGACATCAATAATCAAAAAACATTTAGAAAACAAGCTAAAATTATTGATTGCTGTGAAAAATGTGAAATACCAAAATTTGGGTGTTTAAAATTACATAAAAAATATGAAACTAAAAGAACCAAACTAAAGAAAAGAATATATAAAAGATTCAAACCTTATGGAAAATATAGAAATAGGAAGAAATCAAATAGAAATTACTTTGTTAGAAGAAAAGTTTATAAATATGCTAACAACCCAAAAAGATGTAGATGTTATAATTGTGGTCAAATAGGACATATAGCAAGAGAATGTAAAACTAAAACAAATAAAACCACTAATAAAAATACGAAAAATGTAAATTTTATTGAATTGCATATAGCTGAATATGAAATAGGAAAAACTAATATTCCGCCAGATGAAGAAATATACGTTTTAGAATATGAATTAGATAATGACGAAATTAATGAAATATTAAGAAGTACAGAAGCAGATAACACTGAAACCGATAGTAATGCATAATTTCTCCATTCAATATCTAGTTTATGATAAGGAAATATAACAAGTAAATAAGCAAGTAACTTTTCTAATTTTTATAGATATCATTAATGGTTTTATTTTATGGAGAATTACTTTCTATATTTGTTATTTGTACTAAATAGTTTTCTTTAGCTAGTCTTCGTTCTCTATCAAATATTGTTTCTAATATCATTTGTTTTCTATCTATTATTAAATAGATTATATAAGTTAGAATTTCATAAAGAAATTAACACTAAGAAAGAATTACAAAAATTCCTAGGTATAGTAAATCAAGTTAGAGAATTTATACCTAAATTATCACAATATACTGAACCACTCACTAAAAAGTTAAAGAAAGACTACGATTTTAGATGGGAAGATACTGATACAAAGATTTTAGAAAAAATCAAGGAATTAGTTAGAAAATTACCAAAATTAAGTTTTCCAGATGAAGATAAAGAATTTATATGGATAGATGAAACAGATGCTAGTGAAACCAATAATGGTTATGGAGCAGTATTAAAATATAGATACAAAAATGATAAAAAGGAATATATATGTAGATATCATTCAGGAACTTTTAAGGCAAATGAAATCAATTGGGACATAAATAAAAAAGAGTTAAAAGCAGTAAAATATGGCATCAAAAAATTTGAATGTTATATTGTTTACAGCAAATTTATAATTAGAACAGATAATAGAACTGTTAGGAGTTGGTTAACTCAAAAATTACAAGACTCCATTACACGAAAGGAAATAGATAGAATAATAGCTGATATAAATCAATATGATTTTTCTGTTGAATTATTAAAGACTAACGAAAATTGTTATGCAGATTACCTCTCCAGAAATAGCTCGCCAACTGATTCTCGAAAATCAGGAGCTAAAGATACAAGTCAAAAGGCTAATTCTCTAATAAAAAGAGAAGCAACTTCCAGCAATCCTAATATGGAGCAAAAAGATATTGGCTCTAGCCAAAATTACAAAGGCAAAATTATTACAAAAAAAGTTAATTCTCCCTTCAAGAGAAGTATGTCTTTGCAAAACTATTACCCAAATCAAGCTAATACCCCCAAACCAATTATTTATGAAAATGAGTTTCCTAGCCTAGTACCAGATACCGCTTCCTTCAGAGAAAAACTAACCCTCGGTACAAAACAAACTATGAGCCCCTTGGTTCGCCAATATATAGCCAATTTTTTAACCATTGCAAACAAATTAAACACAGCCCCTGAGGTGATTATCCGAGATAACAAAAATGAGAAGGCAGTTTTCCATACACATCTCTTACTCTTTATTCTCTCATCTGTATCTAAAAAATCTCTAATATTCCCAAGTATCCAAGATTATGATGTAACTCCAAAAAAAAATTCGAATTTTTTTTTTGGGCTCTATGTTTTTAAAGGGTATAACTCTATTGAACAAGTGTTGTAACTCTAATCCAATCGTGTGGTTGAGATTCATTCTCATTTCTCATGTAAGTAGGCATTCTCATATGATCCATCAATTGTTTGTTCAATTCATCAATTCATACAACTTTTGATGCTACTCAATTGTTAGTTTCTTCAATCATGAGGTATGAAATTCTCAAATTTAAACAAATTTTTGATTGTTGCAGCAATTGAAGTATAAACTTAATACAAATCAAATTTTTGGAACTGAAATACTTATGTTCTAGTTTTGATTCATAGATTTCCTAATCATAAGCTAGTTGTGTTTTTAGTAATATTGATGAGAAATTAGGTATTTTTTGATTCAGTTGGTGGTGGTTGAGCATCGTAAACTGTTCTATGGTTTTTGAACATATTTTTGCGATGAATGGGAGCTTCAGGGGTCCGGAGATGCTAATGTGGTCGATTAGACTAGGGGTTCCACAACTGAAGAGTCAAGGAAGAAATATGATATGTTGGTTTAAGTGATTTCATCTTCCTTGACAGACCTTTAAATGGCATGCATCTAACTACTCTTATGAGTTGCTGCTTGTATTTGAAGCAAAACTCAATGATGATTATGAGTTCCCTTCCAAAAGGAAAATTGAAAGTGATTTTCCATCTTTCAAGCTAAGACCCTAATACACTTTTCTGTAGGTTGTTGCTAGTACTCTTTTTTTATCTATAATAATTTTATCACAAAGAGTGGGTTCGACTACATTAAAGACAAACTGTGATAAAGCTTGGAGTTTAAATTATTTGCAAGATAATGCATTGTGGCTATTGTTGCGCATATGGAACTCCTGGTTAACATCAAATAGAAAATCTTCTTGTATGTGGTAAGGAATTCTGATGCATACCCAAAATCAAATTCATTCGTAGGGCATTCTTTCTTTATAGTTTGTTTGCATATTTGATTTAAAGTGAAAAGGAGAGGGATCAAAATAAATTTGGAGGGAAGATTTAAATACCCTGAAATCAATTCACCATGTACTAATATTTACTCTCAATCTTCAAGAGTTTAGAGGATCATAGTGTGGTGGGTAAGGAACCAAACATTAAGAAGCTGTAACGGAGGACAAAATCATTCACCTTCTGAGTTTTCTGAAGCTATGAGATGGTATATGATGTCTGAGATTGAATGACTGGTGTTTGCACTTTTCTTCAGTAGGATGCATGGCTAGTGTTTGTGTTTCTAGCCTCGTACACGTACATCACATCTTCACTGCAGATACATCACTGGTACACTATAGGTACGTCAAATCTTATTTATATACATCATATCTATGAGAAATTCAAATATCCGATTAAGCAACATTCACACAACTATTCTGCAAAAAGTCATCATCTATTCCTAAATAAGAATCAAACCAAATACCCTCAGATTCAAAAGAAGAAGCATTATTTATAGCATTTCATACATCTGCTATACCATTTTTCAGCAAGTACACTGACATTCTTCTATGTGAACATCAATGGACTTGTGTAAGTACATTGAAGTGTGTCTAGTGTTACCAACCTTTTCACATCTTCTCATCGATAATTCGGGTTGTTTGCAATATCTTACACAAACATGAAAGGAAAAAAAATATAAAATACATAGGAGTATTCATGGACCTATCAAATTGGAGATTTGCCCAATATATCCATTACTTGCAATTCTCATTGACTCAAGGCTCGTTAAGTTGGTGAGCCAAGTAGGTATTAACCCACTAAGCTTGTTGCGAGAGACATCAAATTATTGGATCCTTTACAGTCCTCTTAGTGCTAGGCGTAAGCTAGCAGTAATGTAATTGTCAGACATCACAAGTGTTGTTAACTTGTTCAACTTAGTGACGTTGTCACGTATTCGTCCTCAAAATTTGTTTTTGCTCAAGTTTAGGATGGTGATTAGTTAGGTTATCAATTTCAAGAGTGATTAATCCATCATACCACACCCCATCTAGGTCAAATATAGTGATACAGCTGCTTGAGTCATCCCTAAGGATCGAGCATAGGATCCCGAGGAAGTGTGCCCTTGTGCTCTCACAAGTACCAAGTGTGAAATCCTAAGTGCTTATGAATGAGTTGTTTATACTTACTTGAACCAATCCCTTCCTTTAAGGCACGAAGGACATTAACTCTTGTGCGTAAGGTTAATGACTAACTGATGTCTGTCGGAAGATGGCAAAAATGGCCATAGTGATGATCTAGAAGGACAAGTTTTGTTGTTCTTTGTTTGTCATTGATGTAGAAAAGTTTATGCTTTTGTAAATGTGCTTGGATTATGAAGTTTGTGCAGTTGAAGTTGTTTATATATTAACAAAGTGGAAGTTAAATGGGAGAAAACAAAAGTAGCATGAGATACTTATATCAATAACATGTTAATATTATAAAGTACTAAAATGTCTTTTCTTTAAGGCTTATTTGTTAACAAATCCTTACAATTATGGTGAATATATCATTTGTTTTGGCAGTATGATATTGAGAAAGCTAGGAATAGAAGATGTTGGATCTACCTAAACCTCTTTCTAAAGCTATCTATTAGAACACCTTTTTTCTCTTTTTTCTTTTTCAAAGAAGCTTTTGTTAGCAAGTAGGAGTAGCAGCCCGCTATGCGTATGCTAACGCACATGTGCTAGCTGTGAGCATGGGAGACACAACACAGACTCTATGCCTTGAATATTTGATTATTTGATAGTGTTTCTTGTCAATAGTTTAGCTTTGAATTATAATATACCACATTTTTGCTTGTTCATCATCAAGCAGCTTTGATAGGTACATTAGTTAAGTAATTAGCTTGACATCATGAACCTTATATGCCCTTTGATAATTTACAGGTTGTAGCGATTAGCAAAACACAGGAGCTGAAGAAACTATGTGCAATCACTATTTCACCATATTCATTGGAAGACTTGCCAACATTATTGAAGAAATTAATACCTTGTTGAGTTACTATGTAACCATGTGATGTTGATAGTTTTTCTCCTGAGCCTTTGTGTTAGTGTTAAGATGTAATATGAACTATACTGAATTAGAATTCTATGTATAAATGTTCCTTTGTAGTATGGTCATATCTTTTGTGGAAGACTATTGTTGATGAGCATTTGTGTCTATAATGTCCAAATCTTTATTCTGCCTATTCAAATTCTGAAGCAAATCAACTCATTTATATGCAATTTTTTTCCGATATTTTGGTTCTTATGCTAGCACAAAGACGAGGATATGTGGATCAGACTATCTACTTTTATGAAACCAGGTGCGACTAATAACCCAACTAGAGCTATTCATGGACAAGACGACTCGCTAAGCCCTGCCAGCCGGCCCTCGAAAGTTGCGGGCTTGGACAACAAAATTTGAAAAAAATTCTAAATGGGCGGGCCAAGCCCAGCCTGCTAATATTAACGGGCGGATATCGACAACCTCAAATAGACCGCGGGCAAGCCCGCCCGACCCGTTTATCATAATATCTATTTTCTATGAAATTTAATTTTTTAATTTTACTAATTTAGTGTTGATTTATATTTGGATTAATTGATAGGAATAATCCCACCTTTACGCGATCTTCTCACAATAGTCCCATCTTATACAAATTCTGGGAATAATCCCACATTTAAGTTACGTCTGCCCACAATAGGTCATTACCTGTTGGTAACCAGCAAATGCAGGTTTAACACCTTAATTATATGATTAAAAACTAATTTAATATATATGTTTATAAAGTATTCTTAATCAAACACCTAAATTTAATTACATAATTATAAATTCAGTTTAAAAAAATTTTAAGTAAATTTAATCAAACCCCCCCTCCCTTCTAGCTACCAGCCCCCCACCCCCAAACCACCATCCATTCTAACCCTTACCCTCGAAACAATACCCCCGCCGTAGAACAACCCCTTGAAATCAGCGCTGGCCACCCCCCTCCTCCACCACGACCGAAATTAGCCTAAACCCCACAATTCATCTCGCGCGACCTCCAAAACAGCCTTACCCTCAAGAAAAACCACCCCTCGGGAATCGCCCGCCCCACCCCCACCGCCCATCGAAATCGCCTTACCCCCACGCAAAACCACTACCACAATTCATCGTAACCTCCTAAACAACCCATACCCACACGCAAATCGCAAGTAGAAATCATCTCAACCCCAAGAAAAACAGCTCCCCCGGCAAAACCATCCTTATTTCAGTTCATCGGCCCGAATCACTCGACCTGCTGTTTGTTTAAATGGATGAAAAGTGGGTGGGTGGAAAAGAAGGACGGTGAGAGGAAGATAGAGAAGATGGGGTCAAAGGAGGAAGAGAGAGAAGATGGGGTCAAAGGAGGAGGAGAGAGAGAGTTGTTATCATCAATTGAGAAGAGAGATGGGGTGGGAGAGGACTTGGGAGTGGGGAGTGGGGACTGGTGACGGGATCAAGCAGCTGCTACGGCCTGCAGGTGCAGGGTGGGGGAAGGGGAGGGAATAGGGTGGGGGTGGAGGGTTGGTGTTGTTACTTGTTAGGGTTAGGTGTTGTACTGTTGTCAGTTATGGCGTAAAGGTGGCAATTTTATTTTGATTGATCTTATTTAACCGGTTCAATAGGTAACCCTAGGTAAAGGCCTATGTTAAGAAGATAAGGTGAAAAGGTAGGATTATTATCAGATTATTAAAAGGTTGGACACTTGCAGAAGATCGTGTAAAGGTGGGATTATTCCTGTCAATTAATCCTTTATATTTTGGAAAATATAGTTTATATGCACTAATATACTTTGGGTAACATATAATTATATTTATTCTTACCTTTACAACTTAATTTGTTAATAATTTGTCATCCTCTAACATTTTTGTTACGAAATTTTATATCTTTCTCTTTATCTTATGGTGTGATTATCAACTTTTTTTCTATTTTAGCCAAAATTATGTTTTAATCTATAAATATTAAAGGAAATTCACTAGTTATTTGAAATAATAAAAAGTATTAATAGGCCCGTTAGGCCCGCAAAAAAACCCACCCGTTTATTAGGGTGGGTAATGGACAAGTAGTTAAGTCCGCATAAAAGGGCTTGGAATAGGTATGTGGACAAAAATTTTTGGTTAGGCCGACCCGCAACCCGTCCAAACCCGCAAATGATCACCTCTAAACCCAACCCAATGTTTGGGTAAAATGCATGCTTGTTGGAGTACTTTAGACGAAACAAAATCTATACTAATATATTAAAAGGCGTTCCTAAACAAGGAACGGTGCCATATGGTGCTAGCTCTCCCTAAGGAAGTTTTAGTTCATGTAATCCATGTACAATAAACAATTAGAAATTGCTTAGTATAGGTCTTGATCCCTTCACCTCAAGTTCATATACTAAAGTTTTAACCACTAGACCAAGTCGTATTCATTAGTGTTATCATTTTAAAGTACAATATTAATAAATGAATTTTTTCCTTACCCAGGGTAACGCTCGGGCCTAATAACTAGTTCATATGTATAAAAAGCACGAAGCATTCCCAATTGTTTATATTTTTGAAATGGAATATTTACGGAATAGCCATGAATATCATGGTATTTACAAGAGATTCCTCGTTCTTATTATTAAGCAAGTTGGCGAAAGGGCTTAGTTGATCCATGAATATCTGTCTTTGGTCTCATTGCTTGTTGCTTTGTCTAGTTCAATAATACTGCTTATCCTTGTGAGTTTTACGGGCCCATTGGACCAGAAGCTTCTCAAGCTCAAGCATTTACTTTTTTAGTTAGAGACCAATGTATTGGGGCTAACATGGGATCCACTCAAGGACCTACTGATTTAGGTAAGTATCTAATGTGTTCTCCAACTGGAGAAGTGATTTGTCGGGAAGAAACTATGCGTTTTTGGGATTTGCGCACTCCTGGTTAAAACCCCTAAGGGATCCAAATAGTTTGGACTTGAGTCGGTTGAAAAATGAGATACAAACTTGGCAAGAACGACGTTCAACAGAATATATGACTCATGCTCCTTTAGGTTGTTTAAATTATGTGGGCGAGGTAACTATCGAGATCAATGAAATCAATTATGTCTCTCATAGAAGTTGGTATGCTACTTCTCGTTTTTCTGGTTACACATGCTCTGTAAGAGATATGACTCATAATGTTTTCAGAGTACATGACTAATGGCTTAAAAGTACATCACCAATGACTTAATAGTACATCACTGATTACAAATCTATATAGTTCTGGAATCTGAAACAGTGGAGTAATAGCAGCAACAAGTTTGATAGATATAACTACAAGAATAACAACTACCTGGACATTAGAAAATCTACCGCGGAATCATCATTCATACTATAAGCATGAAAAGTAGAATGTCTTACACAGATGGATGTATAGTGGCATTTCATGCACAACTAAATTCTAGAAAAAAAAAAGCCTATATACACGAAATTCTCAAAATGTATATAATCTAGAGGTTCTAAACTTGTAAAAATCTACGTTTTTTTCCTTTCTTTATAAAAGATTTGGCAAATTTCTCTCAAATACAAATTTTTCAAGTCACTCGCTCATTTCATCGCCTTAGCATTCATCAACATATATAATTTGTTTGACTATATGGAGTCATCCTTCAAGATGTCACAACCGTATGTGACATTGCAAGTTTGTTAGAACATGACCCTAGAAGTAGTCGATCATATATTTATTAGCTTTAAGATCAAATATAACAAGGAAAAAGATTCGAAAAAAAATGTCTACATTATCTTTTCTTAAGCTAGGGTCCTATGAACAAGTTCCTTGCCCCATAACATTTCTGAGTACATCATTGCACAAGCACCACTATGATCAATATCAGTATGCTCATTTGATCTCCAATCTCCAACGCATTTTGATTAGATTTAGGTCGAAATTCATTACCTTTTCGGCTCTTGGATCACCACATGACACCAAAAAGTCATAAAATATCATAGCCTACAAATGCACATTATTAATGGTACAATAAACTATATTCATAAAAAATCCTGCAATAAGACAAGTAGGTAAAATGTTAAGTATGGTTATTGTCTTGCCGACACTCGAAGAAGGCACATAACTAATCTTTAATTAGTGATCAAGGTAGGAAAAAGCAAGGAGTCAAGCAACCAATAATTCTGAAAATAAGCAAAAGGTTACAAATAAAGCATGTTTAAGTAGCAATTTCAAAAGGCTAAAAAACGCAAAGAGATGAAATAACACCCGAGGAGGCTGAAGCACTGATTTGAAGCTATTCTCAAACCCTAGAAAGAGATTAAAGTGTCCAAAAAAAAAACATAAAAGAAAAAATTAGAAAGCAAACACACTTGCTAGCTTCGATCCTAGAGTGAACTACATTAAGCTAGTACCTTTAGATTTTGTTTTAGGGTGAATTACATTAAGCTAACGGCGATCCTTCTATCTTAAGTGAATTTCTGATAAGCAAGATCAGAAATAAAAGTCGCTAAAAAAAAAAAAAAAAAAAATGCAACAGATCGGTATTCGAAATTAGCTGTAAATTGTAATCCTTATAGAATGATATAATATTTCCACAAGCAACCAATGGGTACACTAAAACTAATATGCTAACAGGCACGCCCAAAGTAAGCTGAGTAGAAATCCATGATGTATATACATATGAGATTTAATGTATCTGTAGTGAACCGGTGATGTATATGTAGTAAAGATCTGATGTACGTGTGTCGTATTGGTACATTAGAGGCTAGAAAGGATATGGGTGCCCTGGGTAGCAAAGAATCGAATTCATATCTTTATTATAGGATTGAGACACTTAATCTCCTTTAGTCACTAGGAACTTTAGTTCACTAGGACATAATGACATGGCTAATGTTAGCATTTCACTACTTCATGATGCATGGCTAGTATATTCCTTTCTAGCCTCTAATGTACCAATACGACACACGTACATCAGATCTTTACTGCATATACATCACCGGTTCACTACAGATACATTAAATCTCATATGTATATACATCATGTCTATAAGAAATTTCAAATATCCGATTAAGCAACATCAACACAACAATTCTACATAAAGTCATGATATATGCCTAAACAAAAATAAAATCAGATTCATTCTAGAT